>CM044901.1:94704029-94756529 GCA_024500145.1 Gentiana dahurica var. dahurica | reverse complement strand
CTCAAACATAATATTTAGTTTGATTATTAAACAAACAAATTCGAACTCATTGATATAATAAACAAATACAAAATAAAACATTTGATATTTAGTTCGACTCGTTTCTTTTTTCACATATGACCAGCGTCTAGAATGAACGTAAAGATGAAAAGGAGGTTGAATGAATGAATGTGAAAAAAGTATAATTAAATTCATATCAACAAATATATAATGATTTTATCAAATAATGTATTACCATAATAGTGAGCACTATAGTATAAATTGACAAGTGACCAGGGTTGAAACCCTGAGACCAAGATCTTCTCAAGTAACTTAAGGGTAAAGTTAGCGTTTTTACATATAATGAACTAAACTACGTAGTTTTGGAAAAAAAATAAATCAATGGCTAGATGTTTTACACGTTAGGGGTGTGTGGTTGGATCATACATACTTGAGAGAATATCCTCTCAAATTACTTGAGAGGATCCTATCCTGAAACCCTGGTTGATGAAAAAAAAAAAAATAATAATGATTTTCACATCATAATTTTTATCTCAAAAATAATTCGTGTCAAAGGATATTTGTACACTTTTCCCTTGCCAAATATCGACCTCCTTTTTTGTTTTTGTTTTTTTTTTTGTTTTTTGTCTATCGACCTTTCAAAATGCAAACCATACCAAAACCACACTTTGCATTTCTCATTTATTCCCAGCTTTCTATCAGCTAAAAAGAGAATCGGTACAGCAGCACATAAAGCAAAATGAAGCTCTCCTTTAAACTCCTAAACGATCCCCACAACCACCGGCAGCCGTCGCCGGCGCCGGCCCCTCCACAGCAGAACTCCCATAACCACCCACTTCTAGTCCGTGCCAAAATCCCACTAACAATTTTCAGCCTACCCTTTCTCTCCAATTTCTCCACTACCTCCACCACATATCCTTCTGACCTTTCCCTCTCTCTCGCCACCAACTTTCCCTCTGGCCCCTCTCTCAAACTCTCCTACTCTACCTCCTCCTCCTCCTCCACCACCACCACGACCACCACAACTAACTCTCCCCCACCTTTAACACTGACTCTTAAATCTGGGATTGGAGTATATGGTTCTCCTAAAGAATCCCCACTTGTAATTTCCGCCAATTTTTCCTTCTCTCCTAATAATTTCAATTCCAATCCCACTTTTTCTTTACTTCTCAAGCCTCAATTTGGCTCCTTTTCTTTTTGGAAATCCACTTCCTCTAATGCGAATCCGAGCGTGAAACTTAACGGTGAAGCTGCCAATTCATTTGGGTTTATTCCGATTGAGAGGCCAGTGAGCTTGAAAGGCTTTTCTGTGGATAGTAATGCTAAAGACTCGATCTTTAAGGGATTTTCAGTTATGGCAAGGACGGAAATGCCCATTGCAAAGAGGGCTTCAATGATTTTCCGGTGGGGTATGAATTTTCCTGAAGATTTGAGCAAACAGATGCCTTATTTGAGTGTTAACAAGTTTAGTATCCAAAGGATTGATGAGGTAAATGAAGTGAAAGGACCGAACCAAAAGAAGAGTGAAGGAAATTCGGGAGAGACAGAATTGTTGAAAAGCATGTGCCTTTGGATGAAAAGAGAGATGGATGTACTGAAAAAGGAGAATACAGAAATGAAAAATACACTGGTTGAAATGAGATTAGGCCCTGTCGATAGGAATGGTTATATCAACGGTAATAAGAATATTGGGAAGAATAAAAGTTTGGTGCCAGAGACTTCTTCTGGTGGAATTGAACAGTGGAGGAAAACAAAGGCAATTGGTGGGGAAGAGAGTGTGAAGACAGAGCCTAAGAAGAAAAGCAATGGAGTAAGCAATGTTGAGAGTGAATTGGAAAGAGCTATCAAAGCTGCTTCATCCTAATGAGGTTCTAGTTTGCTACAACTTTTGAGTTTTTCCCAAATTGAATCTTATGCTGTACAGTTTGTTCTTGTTGTAGTATTGTTATCTTTTTTTTTATCTAGTTCCTTGCTACAGAATGGTTTGTATGTTACTGTCAATTAGTTTGCTTTAGAACAGTGTATGAATAAACATGGAGTATGTTTGAAAGCTTGTTTCCTTGTTCTGCCCCTATATTATACTTATCAAGACGAGATGGTCACATTAGGTCGCTACGTAGTGATCATGGTGGACTGATTGATGGATATAGTTACCGTTCATTAAGCAAAAGCCTATAAATGTGCAATTACATAATTTTGTTGTCATAATGTGGTGGTTTTATCATTTTCTGTAAGTTTAACTCACTTTCCACTGGGAATGAAGTGCTCATATTGTTGTCTTTGTGTTGTGTCCTATGATTTGTTTGCTTTTATGGAAATCGTTTTATCCATTTTTTTAATACACTCTTGTTTAGCCATCCTTATATGGGTATATTGACAGTTTTAGCTTTATATTTTGCTCTCCTTCATGGGATCACACCTAGCCATGCATGGATGCAACTGGAAAATACTGTTGTGGAGTCTCCATCCTGCAGAGGTCTCATGCTAAAACTCAAATGCAATAATGTTTGTATGTCTATTTAGTGATAACACATTAAAACGCTAGTGTCTGTTACGTGTATTTTAGGCAGCAGAATATTCGGATGCAATAATCTATGTGAAATAGCTTTTTATGTCACAATGTGATTTCCAAAGATTTAAGTGCTTCTCTGTTGCACAGAAGTGCATCTCATCTTGTTGTGGTCTAGAGAAGGGCCAGGCGAATCATGTATTTCGGCCCTTAGGCTTACTATGTCAATGAGACCACTCTACACAGCAAATACCACAACCTGATGTGTTAGTGAGACCACTTAGGGATACAACACCGAGTCTTCTCTTTGAATAGATGTCACATCATGTTGTTGCAGAGTGATTGTGACAGTAGTATTAATCATTTCTGGATCGTAGTGATATTTGCCTGAACCTGATTGCCATCATGTGCTAATATTCTTAGACACTGCACTTTGCAATAATAGGAAATAGGAAGCAGATTTTGTTTGCATGAGGACATGCTATAGTGTGAACAATGTACTCTTTGAAGGACACCCTTCATATGATATACATCTACATGTCAAATCAATTTATAGGCTTAAATTGACATGTTTAAGACAATAAGCGTAAGAATGTCTGAAATATAGCTTGTGTCTGAAATATTAAGTATACTGTAAATAGGTGATAATTGTTCAGTTTGCCCTTAGTTTCAGACTTGTTTTGTTTTTGTTTGTAAATGAGGATTATATCTTTTAACTGAAGAGGTATAGTTAAAAGTAGGGGTGTACTGTGTACATAGTCCGGTCTGGTCGGTTGTTTTGTAATTTTCCCGGACTGAACTGTAGGAACGGTTTTCTGTTTTCTTAAATTGGATTGAACTGTTCAATATGCTGAACTGAATTGGACCAATACAGCCCGGTTCGGTTTTCAAATTTTTTTTTTTAATTTCCATAAAAAATGTCCCTTTTTTTAAATTTTCTGAAAACGAGACAAACAAGTGAAGGTGGCGGACAAGGCGATGATCGGCGGCGGAATCCGACTTCCGGAGCACCAGAACTGAAACGTGAGTGAAGAGTGAATAGAGCAGCGGCGTGTGATTTTTGCTTAGGTTTTTATGGCTCGTTTGGATTGATGGAGTATAATGGAATGGAATGAATATGTTGGAATGGAATTCAATGGAATGGAATGATATCATTCCATTATTGCGTTTGATAGACAGTGGAATGAAATTGTTTCTTATTGCATGATTTTTTTTTCATTCCATTCCGCCATTCCATTGGATTTTGGATGGAATGAAAATCATCCATTTTCATTCTGTTGGAATGAAAACATATTCCATTCTTCCGTTGCCAAACACGCCAAATTGATGGAATGGAATGAAAAAAGCATTCCATTCCATTACCGTAATCCAAACGTGCCATAATAGGGTAATGGTCGGCTGACTTATATTTATATAATATATGCGTATATAATTATATATTTATATTATATTTCGATTCTGTTCGGGTCATATCCGGGTTTTTTCAAATAAACTGAAAATTAGACTGTTTCGGTTCGGTTTTTTTTTTTCGTATAAAAAAACCGACTGAAAAACCACGGTTTCGTATTTTCGGTTAGTCCAGTTTTCCAATTTATGTACACATTGATATCAGTGACTGATACCACTGATTGATATATCACTTTTTTTTTTTTTTTATTCACAAATTTTCGTTTTAAATATTTCTAATGGTGAAAAAAATATGAGATGCTCATGATAAATTAGGATAGAAGGAGGATAAAATTAGTGGTAAAAGAAGGATGATCTGTTAACCTTCAAAACTAGTAGCCATTCAATTCTAAAAAATTAATCTCAATTGTAGAATCGATTTTCCACCCGTTGATTGTTTGTAGTGTGATGTTACGATAAAATAAAACAAAACAACACGGTAACTATTAATATCATATCTACTACATTACACCAATCCAAACATGATTACTAAATTAATCAAGAGAAAGAAAAAAATCTAAATAAGATTCCATCATAAATGGAGGTATAAAGGCATCAATACAGTCTCATGAAACAAGGGAACTAAATAGCATATCCATCCCAAAATCATAATTCTCCCTACCATGTACACAAAAAGTAATATAGGTTAGGGAACAGGCTGTTCCTTAAGCTAGCCAAAAAAGAGGGGGGTGGGGGGAGGGGGGAGTAGATAGGACCTAGTTGGCGGTGGAAGTAGAAGGTGATGCACCACTGGTTAGGCGTCGTGAGACTTCCTCGACAAATCTATCTATTGGTACATCAAACTCCTCTTTCGTTTTAGCATCCTTCAGCTTAACTATTCCAGCATTTAGCTCTTTCTCTCCCACTAGCACTCTCCATGGGATCCCAGAGTCTATAAGGCGCACCGTATGCTTCCTCAACCGCTTATCAATCATAAACTTTGCCTTAATATTGGCATCCCAGAGTTGGTTGATAAGTTCTGCCCCTAAAGATAAGTCATCCCCGAGAATGCTCACTAATACATTGGTTTCCGTTGAACGGCTTGCCTGAGAGTTTTCAAACACAACACTTAAAACAGGTCAATGACATGGTTGAAAAAAGAGAGTAATGCTAAACATTTATTTATTTATTTATTTATTTTTTCAGAGAAGAATGCTAAACATATTTATTCATTTTAATCTGATGCGGTTTCATTTCCAAAGCAGAATTTTTATAGTCTTTTTTGTCACTCTAACATTCTTTATTACTACGTGGGAGATTAAACAAATTAATTATATACAAAGATTTTTGTATCGTTTCATTGTTAAAGTCAAAACATTAACTCACTTCCTTACTATGTGTGATTTTAGCAATTGCTTTAGTTAAATAGGAATGGAGAGAGTAATTGACAATATCCTTAAATGCATTTGGATCTAGTAATGTGGCTTCTAACCAATTTCACTAATTTAACTATTATTAAAATGGCAGTTTATATTAAAGCTAGTCTCCCGGGAGAGGCTAAGCACACAGGATTCAATGCGAAAACGGGGAATAATAAAAGCTTAAACCAAGATAAATCACAATTATCCATCTGCACTTATTGTTTAGTTAGTCTGGTTGCACGTTTGAAGGCCTTGTTTGATATTGGTCATAATCACTGAATACACAAAGCCAGAACAGGGTACATGTTCTATTACCTGGTCTGGAATAAGCTGCTCCATTATGACGAGAACCTTTGAACTATACATTGTTCTTGTAAGAAACTTCAGAGTTCTCTAGTCAACAGGGTGAAACTTAAAACTGCTTGTTTTTTCTTCTTTAAATCAGTATCTCAATATCAATCCCTATGATTGCATTTGGCAATGCCAAGAGGGTCAAAATTACTCGTACTTTCCATAAACTATATATAGTTTAATATAATTTTTGTTAATCTTTATTATCTTTATTAAAGCTGTAAACACCCTTATTAAAGCTAGTTTTACAGCTAAGTAAGTGGTTAGTTAGGAGTCGGCTTAATTAATGTGTTGTGTGCTCAACCACCCATTAATAGCCGACCTGCATTTAATTACCAACAGTCTGTTGTATTTGTATCTATTTATACTTGGCATTTGCCTGATAATAATAACAAGAAGTATTATCTTCTCTCTCCCTTCTTCCTTAATCTTTTCTACATGGTATCAGAGAGCTGAAAAATTCAGCCTGTCGTTTCATCTTCCCCTGCAAATCTCTGCAAAACTATTCCTCTTTTCTAAAAATGTCTGAATCAGGCACTACTGCAACCTCTTCTGATAAATCCTTATCTCTTTCTCTGGGAGGATTTGACAATCCTGCCCACCAAATTACCACCAAGAAATTGTGTGGCGGTGCTAATTACATACAATGGGCACAATCAGTCCGTATGTATATCACCGGCCGTGGAAAGTTGGGATACCTTCCTGGTTTTATCAAAAAACCAGAAGATGAGGAATCTGAAGCCTACTATACTTGGGAGACCGAGAATGCTACCATAATGTCTTGGCTCATCAACTCCATGATAGACGATATAGGCCAAGTCCACCTCTTTGCAAAATCTGCAAAAGAAATCTGGGACACCATCACTGAGACTTACTCTAATAAAGGGAATTTTGCCCAAGCATTTGGCATTAGGACCAATTTAAAGGAGATCAAACAAGGATCCCAGGATGTCACCAAATACTATAACTCACTAAAGAAGCTGTGGCAGGAATATGACCAGCTCACTATCACGAAGTGGGGCTGCACCTCTGATGCTCTTACATTTGAGGAACTGACCGACAAAGAAAGGGTGTTTGACTTTTTATGTGGTCTTAACCCGATCTATGATGCAGCTAGAGAGAGGGTCTTGGCACAAGTCCCTCTACCTACTATCCTAGAGGCCTTTGCTGCCATCAGGAAGGAAGAAAGCAGAAAAGGGGTTATGGGAGGCCTTCTACCTACACCAAATGGATTGCTACCAACTCCAGGAGGAGAGCATTCTGCTCTAAGTGTTGTAACTGAAGATACTGCACTCATAAGTAAGGGCTCATCCAAAAGGTATGACCAGAAAAGCACCCTACAGTGTGACCACTGCAAAAAGAAGGGTCACACCAAAGATACATCTGGAATTTACATGGGAAGCCCCCACACCTGCAAAAGAATCTGAACACCAAAAGGGAGGGTAACTGGAACACTCATAAGCAAGCCTACTCTACTACTGAGCAGTCCAATCTCTTTTCTAAAGAACAAATGGATGCCCTTAATCATCTCTTTGTGAGAAGGATGCAACACTCTACTGAAACCTCTGTTGGCACAGCTGCCCAAACTGGTAAGAACACTTGGATCATTGACTCTGGTGCTTCGAGTCATATGACAGGTGATTTTTCATTATTTAGTACCTACTATCCCTCTAACAATCTCCACTTTGTCAAAATTGCTGATGGTTCTTGTTCAAGGGTTAAAGGTATAGGAACCGTGAGAGTAACTGACCATCTTACTCTCAAATCGGTTCTGTATGTACCAAAATTAACCTGCAACTTGCTGTCTGTCAGTCAGTTTTGCAAAGAGAGAAAGTGTGTTGCTAATTTCTCTTCTACCTACTGTGAGTTCCAGGCAATGGAGTCATTGGAGAAGATTGGCGATGCTAAAAGGATCAAGGACTGTATCTTATCAAGGGCAAAGATGTTAAGGCTGATGAGGGACTTATTGTTTCCAAGGATTTCGAAATGTAATAAAATCAGAATGTTACATTTTCGTTTAGGACATCCTAATTTTGCTTATCTTAAAAAGTTGTATCCTAAATTGCTTTCCGGTATAAATTTTGAGGATATAAAATGTGAGTTTTGTGAACTATCTAAGCATACCGAAGTTATTTTAAACCAATATCTTACAAAGAATCTTCACCTTTTTCACTTATCCACACCGATGTTTGGGGACCTTCTAAAAACCCTAACATCACTCACAAAAAATGGTTTGTAACGTTTATAGATGATCACACCCGACTTAGTTGGGTCTACCTCATGAAACATAAGTCGGATGTGTGCCAAATATTTGAAAGTTTTTACAAAATGGTTGAAACTCAGTTCACCACCGGAATTGAGATACTCAGGTCTGACAATGGCACTGAGTATCTAAACTCTATGCTGGGCCCCTTTTTGATTGAGAAAGGAGTCATTCACCAAACCTCCCGCCCTAATACTCCCCAACAAAATGGAGTGGCAGAAAGGAAGAATAGACACCTCCTAGAAGTCACAAGGACCCTTCTTTTCTCCTACAATGTCCCTGCATCCTATTGGGGTGAGGCTGTCCTAACAATAACCTTTCTCATAAATAGGATGCCTTCTAGAATATTGAATTTCAAAACTCCTGTTGATGTGTTGGCTAATAGATACCCTAGCTGCAAACTTGTTACAAATATCCCTTTAAAGATCTTTGGCTGTATTGCCTTTGTTCATATTCATTCCCAGAATAGGGGTAAACTTGAACCAAGGGCAGTCAAAGCTATTTTTGTTGGGTATTCTGCATCTCAAAAGGGTTACAAGTGTTTTGATCCACACCACAACAAGTTTTACATATCTCATGATGTTACTTTTTTTGAGGATCAACCTTATTATTCTAAGGAAAACACCTCTGTATTTGATCAATATAGTTTTCTCAACAATGATAGTACCTTACCTAGTGTGGAACCTAACACTATCTTGGAAACTCATCCTCATCAGCTCACCAAGGATACGTCTGCACGAGAATAAGGTTATTGTCTACACTAGACAAAAGAAGTTTACAAAGGTGCACGAACCAGTTGTCCAAGAGTCTGTCATACCTGTCACTAACCTGCAGGAACCTATAAATGATGCTATACAAGAGGAACACCCTCACACAGATCTGGAGGAGGAGCACCCTCATGAGGAACCTATTGTTGATTCCCAAACAGAGGACATTCCTGCCCCTCCACTAGGAGATTTGCCTATAGCATTGAGGAAAAGCACCAGGGCTTGCACAAAGCACCCCATAGACAGGTTTGTTTCATATGGTAAAACATCAAAGTCCTTTAATTCCTTTCTTGCAAACCTTGACATTGTTTCTATACCTAAAAACATACAACAAGCACTTGGCTGTCCTCTGTGGAAAAAGGCGATCCTGGAAGAACTCATCGCTCTGAGGACAACCACACCTGGGACTTAGTTCTAAGCCAAAGGGTGCAAAGCTTGTTGGATGTAGATGGTTATTCACTATCAAACACAATCCAGATGGCACTATCAACAGGCATAAAGCCAGATTAGTGGCCAAGGGGTACACACAAACTTATGGCATTGATTTCAATGAAACCTTTGCCCCTTTTGCTAGACTAAACACAGTAAGAATAATTATCTCTATTGCTGCTGTTAACAACTGGATACTGCATCAATTGGATGTTAAGAACGCCTTCTTAAATGGTGATTTGAAGGAGGAAGTGTACATGCACCCCCCTCCTGGTTTTTTAACCAAACTGATCAGGTTTGTAAATTGAACAAGTCCTTATATGGACTTAAACAATCACCAAGAGCCTGGTTTGACAGGTTTTCTAAAGTCATGAAAAGGGGAGGATACTCCCAAGGACACGATGACCATACTTTGTTCTATAAACACTCGAGCAAGGAGGAGTTGCTATTCTTATTGTATATGTGGATGACATTGTCATCACTGGGAACTCTAGTGGTGAAATTGCTGCCTGAAAAACACTTTGAGAAATGAGTTTGAAATAAAAGACCTTGGACAGCTAAGGTATTTTCTGGGAATAGAAGTTTCGAGATCTAATGAAGGAATCCTTCTTACCCAAAGGAAGTATACTATGGACCTCCTTGCTGACTATGGCCTTCTGGGATGCAAACCAGCTGATACACCGGTTGATAACTCTGTTAAATTTGGCAAGGATGAGGATGGAGAACACATTGATCATGCAAAATTTCAAAGACTTGTGGGGAGACCGATATATTTATCTCATACAAGACCGACATTTCTTTTGCTGTCGGTCGGATAAGCCAATTCATGCACTCACCCAAACAAATACATCTGGATGCTGCCATGAGGTTACTGAGGTTTCTCAAAGGAAGTCCAGGGAATGGCATTCTATTTAAAGCTCAGGGCACTACTAAAATTGAAGGGTACGTGGATGCTGATTGGGCAGGGTCAGTCACTGACGGAAGATCCACATCTGGTTGGTGTATCTACTTGTTTGGAAACCTAGTGTCTTGGAGAAGCAAAAAACAATCAGTTGTGGCAAGAAGTTCAGCAGAAGCAGAATTCAGAGCTATTGCTCTTGGCATTTGTGAACTACTGTGGATCCAAAGGGTTATGAAGGAACTGCGAATACCTTTCTCTAGGCCTATCTATCTGCTCAGTGATAGCTTGTCTGCTATTGAAATCTCCAATAACCCTGTCCAACATGATCGTACTAAACATGTTGAGATAGATAGACATTTTATCAAAGAAAAGCAAGAGGATGGAAGTATCTCTCTATCTTACATTCATACTAAACAACAAGTTGCTGACATTTTCACTAAGGGGTTGCCTAAAGTTCCTTTTCAACAATTCAGCAGCAAGCTTGGCTTGTTAGACATCTACAAACCAGCTTGAGGAGGAGTATAGTTTAATATAATTTTTGTTAATCTTTATTATCTTTATTAAAGCTGTAAACACCCTTATTAAAGCTAGTTTTACAGCTAAGTAAGTGGTTAGTTAGGAGTCGGCTTAATTAATGTGTTGTGTGCTCAACCACCCATTAATAGCCGACCTGCATTTAATTACCAACAGTCTGTTGTATTTGTATCTATTTATACTTGGCATTTGCCTGATAATAATAACAAGAAGTATTATCTTCTCTCTCCCTTCTTCCTTAATCTTTTCTACACTATATAAACAACCAACTAGTAATCTATGGACAATGAATGCATCATTTAGGGAAGTTATTTGAAGTTCAGAACAAGATACTTATATAGTCAGACATAGTAAGAATGTATAGGCAGAAGGAAGCTAAACCATTTCTTTCTTTATCTGCTCAAAGGGCTGCTTGTCTAGCTTGTCAATGCTCGAACAGATTGTCCTAAATTTCTCTGTAGGACCACCACAAATAGCCAACATTCCATCCAGCAACTTCCTGTGATTCAGCTTTACCTGCAAATAAGGAACACATCACAACATATCCTACATGTTTACTAAATATACTAAAATAAAAGTCAAGTAGGGACTTATTTGCTGAAAAGAAACCCATAAAAACGTTCTACAAGGTTGTATGTAAGAAATTATATCTTGTAGCTAGGCAAGAAAAGGACGAAAAACAATCGGGCTACTTTTTTCGTTGCTCGGTCAACAGACACAGCACAGTGGACCAACATCCAGCAATTAATTAGACAATGTTTTGGAGACAGATGAAGGAAAGAAGTGAAACAGTCGGGAACGAAGTGGACAAACAGTTTTGCAGCAAACAGATTTTAGGAACACCTGAATGTGACAGAAACTTTTGTAGGATATCAACACCAAGACATTTGTTGTACAGGAAAAAGGGAAGACAAATTTTACAATACAACCGTTGTATGAAGGTTGTACAAAGTGGCATACATTACAACCTTTCATTTCTAACCTATCACAGACGATAAAAGTGTATTATGTGAAAGAGAGTAAAAATGAAAGGCTCTAATGTATGCCACTTGGTACAACCTTCCTACAACCGTTGCGCCATAAAATCTCTCGCAAAGACAATCTAATCTGCACCTGGAGACGGAACATTTTGACTTCTCCACTTCTAAAATATACACTACCTTCTTTTTTTTTTTTCTTTTTTTAGAAAAATATATCTTCTTGTAAATACAAAATAAATACATAACATGAAATCTACACAACAGATTCAATCCATGCTTTCCCACCAAGGTGCCCTATTTCTTATTTCTCTTTCCAACAAAATAGTAATCCATTTTTTCCTGTGATTACAAATGATGAATTTTTGCATAGAGAAAAGGTCAATGAGTTCACAAAATGTAGGTGGGAGCTGACTTCATATTTCTCTTCTCATCTCCAATGAAAAGTTCATGTTGAAATGCTTAAACATTAAATCACAAGTCTCTCGAATCACTAAATCTTTAACGTGAATGATAATTGAACATAGTATCAGTGCAAGAGATCATGGGTTTGAATCTCATTGCTAGCACTACCACTATAATTACTGAATTTTTTTAGTGTGTTATTCATACCTTACGCCAGCCAAGTAATTGGCCGATATGTTACCCACGAGTGAAGCCAACCAAACTAGTTGACACATGAGGGTGTGTGTTGGCGTTTTAATACTAATTTACATATCCCCCTTAAGCTTGTGGGTGTGTGTTGGCTTTCTAACACGAGGCCCCATTTTTTCAAATTGACCAGCAATATCAAAATCGCATTGATAGAATTCATAGTATCTGCCCTTAGATGGATTATCTCTTCTGTATACCTTTGCTATTTGATACCTTGTGAATGACGAGAGACTTTTCATGGCCACGTATCGAGCAAAAGGGAACAGTCAAGTCATAGCGTAGAGAGCAAAGTTCTCCGCCCTGCATACAGAATAAGTGACTGATAAAAAGAATCTATAGAGATTGAATTGAAAGCTTCAAACTATGACTCCCTCATGCCTAAACTGTCAAGCTTTAAAAAATTCAAAGAAACGACAGAAAGTATCTGTGTAACACTTGGAAGATCCCTACTTAAACTTTCAATGTCACTTTTCACTTTTCCCAGCCCCACCCTCCCACGGAAATGCAGCAATTCAGTACAATACTAGATGAATCCTTGAGGCTCCCTATGACAAAGTCAAACATATAAAGTTGTATAAGCAAAAAAACAGAATTAAAATTATCAGTCACATGCACAACCTAACTGGTGGCCAAGACAAATAGAAAACCAATAAAAAGATAGGCAGCTATAGCTCCTGCATGAGAGCAACAGGAATGATAAACAAGCAAAAGGATGTTCAAAATGACGAGAACAATAGAACATAACATCTTGACAGGATGACAAGAAGTCCAAGTGATATATATACCTGATCAGCCAGATCATAGATTAACTTCGAGTCTTCTCCATACTTCCCCATAAGGGTGTCTCTCAATTCAAAGGCAGGAGTATCAAGTGCTGTGGCACCGTGCCTCTTAAAAACTCCAACTATTATGGAAAATGCTCTCTCTCTTATGGTCATTTGATTTTTAGAAAAATCCCGAGTGCCCTATGTGCTATGATAGATAGATCAGTAAGCCTAAAACCATAAACACTTTTATGGTAGAAATAAAAATTTACTTTTTTGCCCAGCGCTATTCAAAAAGGGAACGTTTTAAAGTTGCATTGTTAACAAAACATCGTGTCAAAAGGAAAGCAAATTTATGAACCTGGATAACATGCTTAACACCACACTATCAAGAAAACAGTAAGGACAAGGGAAACAAGATAGACCAAGATTACCTTTGGGAGCTTTGGAGTCTCCTGCTATCGTTGCTTTCTACTATATCTTTGACTTTCTTGAGGAAGCCCTCGTAGCGAAAGTCTTTAGGATCCAATAATGAATAAAAATCTTGGCACCATCTCGCCAAGAGAGCAGGTGCGTCTTTATTAAAATCTCCACACAGCAAAATTTCTTTAATGGACTGCATCAAAGTTCCACTACCTTTCCCGAGGACTTTCTTCCTCTTTTCGCCCTTATTATCACCAACTGGAGGGACAATCAACCCATAACCTTCAAGTGATACAAATGCCACTGTAGCCTCCCAAGAAATAATTTTCCTTGCTTCATCAACCAACCCAGAAACTGACTTGGTGCGAAAACTGCACGTAATCCTTCTTCTTCCTGTGTGATGCTTGCGCAGAGACCAAAATTCCTTCTAAGCTTTCCAGACTATTAGGTCTGTAGGCTTCCAAAATTGATCAAATTTCCACACTCTGAATAGAATCTAAGACTAGCTTGACACGATGGAAGCTACTCCACCAAATTAAAGACTGCATTAGACAGAGCTATTAGATCGGTAGACACCCAGTAGGCAGACCCAATTATAAACCCGGAGCTTAACCCAACCTGAGTACTAGAATGCAGAGTTCTGTATATTTCCCTAAATTTGCCGTGAACTACAGGTATGTCAGAGACAGCAGCATCCAAAACCTTGAAATTAACCAGCTTAAAGTCATTGAAAAACACCCTGAAATCAGCAATTAACCAGCTTAGAGTCATTGAAAAACACCCTGAAATCAGCAACTACGGCAACCACGTCCTTTGATGAAGAACCATCACCAGAATCAATGACATTGAAAGCAGATACACCAGCCCACATAGCCTCACAGGAGAGAGAAGCAACTGCATCAGCAACATTCGCCAAACCAAAAGACCTATAATCCAGTATAGCGGAGATACCGTCCAGGACAGCCACAGAGTAATCAACAGACGGAAAATCACTAGGTGAAACGTCAATCTCATAGTCTACAGAACGGATTGTAATGTCACTGCGTAAGATGTCAGAAATCCTATTAATGGCGTCAACAGAAGTTGAAGACAGTAATAGCTTGTTAAGGAAGACAAGGACAGAAGCTCGGGCCTCCTCTTCTGTTAAACAGTCAGGAATTGAAAAGCAAAACTGGGTAGCGGTAGCGGAATCAGATGATCGGGTAGCTTTGCTCAGCGACGAGGAGTCAATGGTGAAGTCAGCAAGACCATTGGCAACCTCAAACACAGACGATGGAGATAGGGTGGACGCTTTCCCACCCAATTGCACCACTCGTTTTTCCATCTTTTTCTGCCTCCATTTTTTACGACTTTCACCTCTGATACCTAGAGATGAGGGACGGCGGAGACCTTGCGGCCTTTACTTCCGACACTAACACCGGCGGCTGCGATAGTTGTTACGTCCCGTTCCCGGACACCGAGTCCTATCCGGAAGAGGAACGTTTGACACGTATAAAATAAAAATAAATTCACTTTATACGTAAGCCTCTATTACGTCGTATCAAAAATAAGCAAACGTAAGCAAAAGACTCGGGTACAAAATTCCCAAACATCCAAGAATAGAAATGAAATCTAAAGAAGGAAATGTAACTTATTACATTCAAGGAACATACGATATCCAAAAGAAATGTAACGGTACTACAAGTCTCGAAAGACAAAAAGTCAAAACCAAAAGTACCAAAAAACAGTCTATGAAAGAATAATGAGAGTATAAAAGTAAAGTCTTCAGTGAAGCATCTTCAAACGTCATCAACATACTCCTCTTCGTAAACACTATCAACCTGTTCGTCTTCTCACCCCCAAACATATAGAAAACATGCATTTGAGGTAAGTACAACGTACTTAATAAGAAAGAGAAGCTATGACAACAATTACAATTTATAAAGATAAGATAATTAAAAGTTTAGTTGTTTATGTTTGACCGACTCAATCTAGGGTTCATTTCATGTCCATCAACACGAATTGACTAAACGCTTCTACTTAACTTATCTATGTTACAACCGCACTCAAGGGCACTATGCCTGATGTATATCCACTAGGAGATATCGATTGCAACATATTCGTGGATCACACCAATATCCACGGAGGCTAGACTAGGTAGGCTCCGATAGTACGCACACCTCAGTAGAGTCCCCCGAACTTGTGGTTCTTTTGACCTACGGGTTCTTCCACCTTCAAAGGTAGCACATACATCGCGATATAGACTGGTTCCTATCCAATAGAGACATGTTATTTAATCTTTTACTAGTCAAGTACGTATTTTATTAAGATGATTAACTAACCACCTAAGTGTTTTCAATTAATCTCCCTCACAAATACCACTCTCTTCCTAGACCACTAGACATAAACAAAGCCTAGCAGTTACATAGACATTGATGAATGCTAATCCATCAAAGCACAAGCCTATCATGCTCTTCCGACGGATCCGAACTTCAACTCCCTTTAAGAGTACGTTCGGTGTGTTAACTGAACGAATCAGAAGCTCAATTCAGGCTTGTTTATGTTATCCAATATTATCATATCATAAATAAGGGTTTAAAACAATTACAACATGATTATGAAACCCGAATCCAACCTAGAACGATAAAACCGTAAAAACAATGTAAAATAGGTCAGACGCCCGTCCGACCTCCTATGGACGCCCGTCCTTAATCAAACGCCCGTCCACTAAACCCCAAACGCCCATCCGTCAAAAACAGCTACATCCTGAATCAAAAATCTAACCTCAAACGCCCGTCTGCCTTGTGCAAACGCCCGTTTGGGCTACTAGGGTCGCAAACGCCCGTCCGCCTATTGCAGACGCCCGTCCGCCTGGGTTTTTCCCAAAACACTAAAATCGTCAAGCTCGATTTCAAATCCGTTTCGACCTAATTGGCATCGAATTAAACACAGAAAAACGTAGTGAAACATATCTAAACATCCCAAGAACACCTACGATCCTTGACCAAAGAAAACACATCTTTTTAGCATCTACGCATCCTAAAACATGATCTACACTTTACGAATCATAACTGAGATCATAGGAAGAGTTTCTTACCTATTTACAGCCAAAAAAACCAGATTAAACAGCCACGAAAATCTGCAACACTTCTCAACAATCTGATCCCCAAGCGTTGCCCTTCTCACGACGATTCCAATTCTCTCGTCTGATCTGAAAACGGTTAAGAAACGCTTCAGATATCGTGAAAACTCTCTTGGCCTCTTTCTTCCTCCAAATTGCGCAGAGAAGAGGTGAAAAACTGATTTCTAATTAGTGTTTAGGTTATGAGATTATTGTGTGTTAATTTTCCATAAATACCAATTTCCCATAAATCCCTTTTTCCTTAATTGTCCTTTAATTACCAACTAATCAGATTTTCCCTTAATTATATATACATATAACTCGAAAATATATATATACACTCAATTAAATACTTAACTCCCATAAAAGAAAAGAAATAATAATATTTCGTTTTCGTAAAATGACACGTCTGCCCTTTCCCGAAAATCGGAATATTACATTCCTCCCCCCTTAAAAGGAGTTTCGTCCTCGAAACTAGAACATACCTGGTAAATCCATGAATTCATGGAATTCACTGATCATATCATCTTCAACTTCCCAAGTTGCCTCCTCGGGTGAATGATTACTCCACTGAACCAAAACCAAAGGAATCATTCGTCTCTTGATCATCCTTTCCTTCCGGTCCAAAATCTTGATCGGTCTTTCATTTTAAGCAAGATTATCTTGTAGAATTTCCGGGTTAATTGTAGTTTCAACATCATTCCTCGGCAGACACTTCTTCAACATTGAAACGTGAAACACACTATGGACCCTTGACATCGATTCTAGTAACTTAAGCTTGTAAGCCAACGGTCCAATCCTTTCCAGAATTTCAAATGGTCCAACATACCTTGGACTCAGCTTTCCCTTTTGTCCAAAGCGTTTCACTCCCTTCATCGGTGAAGCTCGCAGATACACTCTATCACCGACTTCAAACTCAAGCGGTCTTCTTCTAACGTCTGCCCAACTTTTCTGCCTGTCTTGAGCTGCCTTCAGATTCTTCTTAACCAACTGAACCCTTTCCTTAGCTTGTTCAACCATTTCCGGCCCTGTGATCTGTCTTTTCCCGACTTCATCCCAAAACAGCGGCGTTCTACATCTTCTTCCATACAACGCTTCAAACGGTGGCATGCCTATGCTTGCATGATAACTATTGTTGTAGGCAAACTCTGCTACCTGACGATGCAGAAATCATCACGGTGGCGTAGCGGTGTTTATGCTGTGGATATCTGGCTAGTTTGTGAGTAGTTTATTTGTATGTTAGCCGGAGATATGTGTCGCCGAAGATGCAGTCGCAGACCTTCCTCAGGCTGTTTTCGAGACTAAATGGTGGCGACATAATTTGTATCATCAATGGCCCCCTACTCCATATCTTGGTCATTTTTTCGTGAAAATGTCGAGTGTGGAGTAGTGAGCTCTTGGACAATGTATTTGCGACCTTGTCGTCTGATGCGACTTGTTCACTAAGGACCGTTCTTTCAAGCAACTCTGGGCCTGTTCTTGCGACCTTGTCGTCTGATGCGACTTGTTCACTAAGGACCGTGCTTTCAAAGCAAGCGGTCTTCGAGGCAACTCTGGGCCTGTTTTTGCGACCTTGTCGTCCGCAAGGCCATCTTATCCTTCACGGGCTGTTGGGGGCAGTTTATTAGTCAGATCGTGGCTGACGTCGGCCCCCTTGATAACTGCAATTACGTGGGCCGTAACGCCCAGGGTAACTGCCAGAGTAGGCACGTGGGCATTGATTAGCCTTCGTCATGATTGCGGTTTTTGAATTTTGGAATTGAATCGACCGCGTAAACCCCAACCGTTGGATGGATCAACTCCCTGCCCCACGATCGCAACTTGCTCTCCTATATAAAGTTGGCATCCTTTATACCTCCTCACTTTTCCCTCCTCTATTTTCCCATAATTTTTCTCCAAGTGCTCTCTCCTCTTTTTCCCTTCCGGATTTGATAAAGGTTTTCGGCGAAGGCTAGCAGGGAGGGTTTGGCGGTGGTTGAAGTAGACTTCGAGGTTTCCGACGAGAGTTTGAAGCATCCGGCGTGTTTTCGAGGTTGCTCTTTTCATCTTCCCCCCACAAACAGGTAAATTCTTCCCTCCTTATCCCTTTTTCCTCGTTTTTCTCTCTGAATTTCGAGCTTTTTAGTGGTTTTGATTCACTGTATGGGGATGAGTTCATGTGTAAGGTGTTTGAGGGAAAAAGATAAGGCTTTTTGGGGGTTGGTGTTCTTACTGTGGGGGATTGTTTTTCTGGAAAGAGGGGGGAGAGGCAGGCGATTTAGCCCGAAACCCCTGTTTTTGGCTATGTTTGCTTACCCTTCCCTTCTTTTGCGCATTTCTTTCCATTTTCTCCTGTAAAAACGGAGGGGAAGGCGTCGAGATGGGTGCGATTACCTTCCTGGCTTAATTCTTATTATCCTAGGTCCGAAAGCTCCACCTTTTCCTCTTGTTTTTGCAGGATGTCCGACGGAGAGTATTCTGTGAGAGGCGACTCCGACGAAGAACAGGAGGCATATGACTATGCTCATGAGGAAGAGGATGATGACCCCTCTAGTCCCGAAGTGTCCGCCGGGGTCGACCCGCTTGAAGAGATAGTCGGCGGAGAGGCCGCAGCCCGAGTGGGCGACGATCCTTTTGAGTTGGATTCTATGTTCCCTGACCCCGTCCCGCGACGTAAGAAGAGTCGCAAGGAAATGGCACGGGCCCAGGGGGCAAGCACTTTCGAGGCTGGTGAAAGGGGGATGTCTGATATTGAAGAACGGACCACCGATCCTAGCCCCAGTGGCGCCGCCGATCATGACGAGGCGTATATTGAGGACGCCGCTCTGCATGAGCTAATGGGGTCGAGTGAGGACGAGAACGCCCCCCTGCCTCGTAAAATTGTCTGGGAGCTCCCTAAAAAACCAAAGAGGAAGAGGGATCCCAAAATCACTGTTGGGGAGGCCGCTGCAAAAGCAAAGAAACCAACACCCAATAATCCCGAGGCGCTGAGAGAGTTCGCTATCCTGGCGGAGTATGAGAAGGCGTTGGAGAAGAAGTGGGCGCAGCTTCGTGACAGCGGTGATGTAAACAAATTCATCCGGCGCCGATTTAAAATCGACACCATTATATACAGGTTTTCTCTGCTGGATTATTCGATGGAGGAGGATAAGCTTAAGCCTGGAGACCGCGAGGATTATGTCTGCGCTCGCCGCCCAGACAATACCCTAATCCTACACTTTGATCATTTTTATGCGGGGCTCAGACCTCCATTCGATCCTTTCTTTGTTAAGATTTGCAGGCTTATGGGGGCTCTGCCTTCCGATTTTGCTATCGGGGCCGTCATTCAGATCATGGCCTTTATTGTGATGAGTAGGACGATGAAGATAGAACCCACGCTCACTTTGTTAGGTCAATTTCATTTGTTCTGTGGCACGGGCATACCGGGGCAAATATCATCGAGGACTAAGACGCCGCGCCTATTATTTCTGCTGCCAAATAAGATTCACAGATGGCATGAGCGGATCCTTAAGGTAGAATCCAAGGTTGGCTGGCCGTTTCCTAAGGCCGGAAAGCGCATGGGGAAGTCCACTCTTCCGATTGACGAGCCTTTAATCTCAGAGCGGCGTCTCGTCAAAGGACTTATGGCGCTCATACAATCTGATGGGATCGAGGCTTCTTTGCTGAACGTTTCTTGGGTCGATTTTCTTGACCAGGCTCTTCCCTTGGCGCGCAAGGCTGGCATCGCGGGCCCGGGTAAGACGGAGCCATTGGTTGCCATAGTTTCGAGGAGAGTGACCACGATTGGGTAGGAGATTGCCACCTAGGCGGATGTTTTCCCTCTAAGTGTGCGGTTTGCGGAGGCTACCCGAGTGAAAGGCCGCCTTGTAACCTTCCTTGCTTTCTATTTGCTTATTTCATAAGTTGTCGTTTTCTTTCTTTTGGATCCGTTTTTAACGAACCTTTTTTGCAGATATGGACGCCTCCGAACGCAGAGCTCAAAAGCAAAGGCTCGCTGATGAGCAGGCTAAGGCCCGTCAGGCGACCTTGAAGCAAGCTCTGGGGAAGGTTCCCCGTACTGTGGACGCATCCATTATTGATAAGACATTTGATCCTACCAAGGCTGCGGCGGCGCCACAATCTGCCAGCTCAAGCCGGACCGTGGCCCAAAAAAGATCACAAGCTGATGAACAGGCCAAGGAGTCCTAGGGTCAGAAGCAATCCAGAACTGAGAAAACCAAGACTGCTGGCGGTGCCGGAAAAGGGTCCGATCGCACTGATAGGCGAGCCGCTGAAGCTATTGTTGAAGAGGTCTCCGAGGGGGTGGAGCCGGTGCCGACTGGGACGTTGCCCCGTGGTTACAAGGGGAAGGAGGCTGTGTGGCTGGATGCCAACTTATCCAGGGCCTCGACATGAATAAGGTGAGCCAAATCAGGAAGGCTATTGCTGATGTCATCCCCTTGGGTCGCTTAGGATTCGAGTCACCGCCCGGGGTTCAGATGGAGATCGGGAGGGGAATCACCGCTCGCGTCGTGGTTCAGGATGACGCCCCTGCCGGTGATGAGGTCGCCGAGCTGAAAGGTCTGTCGGGCCAATTTGGAATTTCCGCTTCTATGGTGAGTTTTTATTTCCTTGCATTTCCATTCTTTCATACTTTGCGTATCTAGCGAGCTTTTGACTCGCCTCTCTCTTTCAACTTGGGACTCGCATAAACAAGGCGATTGAGGCCGCCGAGAAGCG
This sequence comes from Gentiana dahurica var. dahurica, assembly GCA_024500145.1. Classification (NCBI taxonomy): domain Eukaryota; kingdom Viridiplantae; phylum Streptophyta; class Magnoliopsida; order Gentianales; family Gentianaceae; genus Gentiana; species Gentiana dahurica. The sequence goes on along the minus strand of CM044901.1, from coordinate 94,735,352 downwards.
CAAGGTTGAACTGAAGAAAGCGACGGCGGCTCTTGGGGCCTCAGAGAAAGCCCGGATCACTTCTGAAAAGAAAAGCTCGGCGGCGTTGACAGAGGTTGATCGGATGAAAAAAGCCATGGCGGAGAGTGCCAAGTTGGATGTGGAGTTGCGGAAGAAAGTATCGGCTCTGAAGGAAGAAGCTCGCTTATCTTCCGAGGAGATCGCGAGTCTGAAGGAGAAGCTTGCTGCTGCAGAAAAGGCTACTGAGGAAGCGGGGCCAGCGGCTGTGGATGCCTACAAGCTCTATGACGAGTTTTTTGCTTATCAAGAGGCGAGCTTTGATCAAGGCTTTAACCATCTTGCCCGATGTCTCTGGGCCTACCATGGGAGGGAGAGCATTACCTTTGAGGAAATGCTTGAGTGGATTGACTTGTCTCAGCGAACTCCCGAGCTGTTGGCCCTTCACCCCGATATTGCTCATACGGCGGACCATATTGCTGCCATCTAGAATAACCAGATACAGCGTGGCGACCCTATGTGGGATCCTCCTCCAGTGAATCCTGTGAACTTTTCCATTTTGAGAGCTCCTCCTGCCGCGAGTGATCAACCCGGTGACGAGTATATTGACACTCCTGGCTCTGTTTAATTATTTTGGGCTTTTGTTTCGAAACATTTCTGCGGTCTTGTAATGAATCAACTTTGCTTGTCTTTTGAACTATTTGGCGTCCTCATATGATGATTGTAATAACTTAGCTTATCTTTTTTCTTTCCGTATTGACATTGTGGTCGCGTTTGGCTTGTTGGATTTGGTTTGTGGCCGCTTTTCGGCCCTCTGACATGTATTTGCCTTTGTTTCTTTGATTTACTTCCTGCTTGTATTTGAGTATGCGTATGCGGCCCCCTTTATTTTGGCGAGGTTTTTATGAGCTCGCTAAAATAACTAGAACGGACGAGCTGAGAGTTGACCGAGAATTGCTGCTGCGTGCCTAAAATTTCCCCATCCCCCTTTGTTTTGGGCGAGGCCCGAGGATACTTGAACGAAACAAATCGTCGTCGCAAACTCGTACAACCCTTGATTCGTTTGAAATTTTCTGGATGCGGCCCTATAAGTTTTAGGCGGAGCAAAGGTTCGTCTGAAACTTGCGAGATGAACCGATGGGACTGACTAACCTTTCTCGATTGCCGTGTTGTCGGGAATCCAGGGATTTGAATCGATTTGACAGCTCACTGGCAGCGCATGCGTGTTCAAAGTGGCCTATAATCTCGGGTTAGTAACTGTTGCGTGAATATAGGCTAGAATCTTGCCTTGATATCCGATATACATCAAATGCGCCCTTTGGATTTTGAATTTTGGATAAACCGTGGTCGGGCCGACCGTAGGATCATGTTGATCGTGGCCGTCCCTTTTGCTGACCTTTGCTATAAAAAGAGGAGGCAGGCTAACTTCATTCTCATTCTCCTTTTGCATAAATTTTTGTTGTGAGAACCATGTCTCTTCCATCCGGAGAGGGTAGAGTACGAGTTTGGAAAGCCCGTCCCATGCGTGATGTATCCCCCTTTTTCCTTACTGCCTCCCCTGTTGCTAAAGATCATTTCTGGCGCTATTTTGAATGGGTTGAGCCTGCGAAGGAGAGGGGTTTAAATCGAGCAAGGTTGAGGATGATGGCTCTATCTTTTTTTTTTTTTTTTGGCGGCCCCCTTGTTTTTGGCTAGATCGATGGGCGTTGTAGGCCGCAGGTTTGCTGGAAACAATTGTACTCCCTTTATTTGAATGAAGATTTTCCTTTATTGATTTCATTCTCCGCATGCTTTGCTCGCACGTAGCGGATGTACGTTCTATATGTAATATTTTTTCAGATTATCTGCATGCCAAGGTCGGTTGTATTCGCGACCTTGGTTATCACTTAGCATGTAGGTACCTTTCTTGACTACTCTAGCGATCCTCACTGGGCCTTCCCAGTTTTCCGATAGTTTTCCTTTCTTGGCCTCGTGGCCAGTGGCCTGTCTCTTTCGTAAAACATAATCTCCGATAGCGAAGTGATGACCGCGAATGTGCTTGTCGTGGTGACGTTTGGCAGCCTGTTTACAATTTAGCAAACGTCCATATGATTCGATCCGCCGCTCCTCCGCTAAATCAAGATCAAGCTTTCTCTTGAGCGGGTTATCCGTCTCGCTGAAATGTGCGACTCTTAAACTTGGTAGGGCCATTTCCACCGGGGCCATAGCTTCGGATCCGTAGGTTAAAGCAAATGGAGTTTCCCCTGTAGTTGTTTTCCGCGATGTTCTGAGTGCCCATAAAGCCGCGGGGAGGTGATCGTGCCATTTACCCGCTTTTTCACCCAAACTCTTTTTCAGCACGCTGAGTACTTGTTTGTTTGCGTTCTCAACTTGACCATTTCCCTGCGGATAGCATACTGACGATTGCCAATGCTTGACGTTGTTCTCTCCACAGAATGTGTCGAACTCCTCTCTGAATTGAGGTCCGTGGTCCGACACTATTACTCTGGGGACGCCGAATCTGGTCCATATTTGATCGAGCAAAAAATAAGTTATGTCCTTGGTGTTGATTTTTACCAAGGCTTTGGCTTCGATCCACTTGGTGAAATAGTCCACGGCGACCACCACATATTCGCATCCGGAGCACCCCTTTTTCAATGGCCCAATGAGGTCGATGGCCCACATGTCGAAGGGCCACGCGGCTACGACAATGCTTTGCTCGACTGATGGTAGCCTAGGAATATCCGTAAATTTTTGACATACGTCGCATGCCTTAGTATATGCCTTGGCGTCCTTCGCAAGTTTCGCCCAGTAATATCCTGCCAATAAGACATTCCGAGCAAGGGTGCGGCTAGCTGGGTGGCCGCCACATATCCCTTCATGCAGCTCTATGAGGATCCCATCGACTTCTTCAGGTCGTACGCACCTTAGTAATAGTTTAGAGAACGATCGCCGGTACAAAATATTGTTTAAGATGGTGTATCTGGCGGCTCTTCCGATCGAGCTTTTGCCTCGTTTGGCTCCTCGAAGAGCTTTCCAGAGTCGATGTAGTCCCTCATGATATCAATCCAACAAGGGTTGGTGTATTGTAAGTCCATTACCTCGATCCTGTCGATGGCGGGCCCCGACAGATATTCTACCATAATTGATGGGTTGCTTATCTCGTCCTCGCTGGTTAGCTTGGATAAATAATCAGCCCTGTGATTGTCCTCTCGGGGGATGTTGGTAAATTTGCAGTATTTGAAGCCGCTTTCAAGCCTTTTGACGAGATTAATATATTTTTGCAAAATTTCGCAGTGGATGCCGAACGACCCGGTCACTTGATTGACAACCAACCGTGAGTCGCAGAAAACCTGCACATTTTCGACCTTCATGGCCCTTGCGAGCTCCAGTCCTGCGACGACTGCCTCATACTCTGCTTGGATGTTTGATGCGGTGAAGTTAAATCTCAAGGCTTTCTCAATTTCTTCCGAAGTTCCAGGCTCAAGTAAGATGATCCCCGCACCGCAACCTTTGAGGTTGGCGGCACCATCGACATAGAGTTGCCAACAGTGACTTGGCCGCCGAGGCTCGTCCGCTGTGGTACTTCTGTCGGGGCTATGTCTTGCATTGGTTTGTTGCGGGATATCTTCGTTGAAGCTCGTTTCGGTGATGAAATCGGGCAATGCCTGAGCTTTGATGGCCTTTCGAGGTTCGTATCGGATATCGAATTCGGTGAGCTCGATGGCCCAGCGTAGCAAACGACCAGATAAGTCCGGTTTGTGGAGGACCTGCCGTAGCGGCACGTCTGACAGTACTATTATTGAATGCGTTGAAAAGTAAGCCCTTAATTTTCGGGCGGCGATAACAACGCGGTAGGCTAATTTTTCGATATTAAAATAACGACTTTTTACTGGGCTTAGAGCCTTATAAACATAATAAATAGGCTTTTGCGAGGTACCCTCTTCTTTGATAAGTGCTGCGGCGACGGCCCTGTCTGAGGCAGCTAGATATAATAGCAAGACGTCTCCGACCACTGGACTGGTTAGCAGCGGCGGGCTTGAGAGGTAGGCCTTGAGTTCTTCGAAAGCTTGAGAGCATTATTTTGTCCATAAAAAGGTTTTATTTCCCTTTAGAATTTTGAAGAAGGGTAAGCTTTTCTCGGCGGATTTTGATATAAACCTTCCCAGGGCTATCACTCTCCCATTCAGCCTTTGTACTTCCTTAATGCTGGTTGGCTCGCTCATATTTATTAGTGCTTCAATTTTCTCTGGGTTCGCTTCGATTACCCTCTGACTTACCATGAAGCCCAAGAATTTCCCTGCCTGGACCCCAAAAGTGCATTTTGCGGGGTTTAACTTCTTCGAGTGACTTTTTACGTTTGCAAAGGTTTCACGATGGTCCACCAGATGATCCTGGCGACTTGATTTCACGACCATATTGTCGATGTAAGCTTCCATGTTTTTGCCTATTTGTGTAATAAAAACTCTGTTCACCATCCTTTGATACGTTGAACCTGCATTCTTTAGACCAAACGGCATCATCTCGTAGTAATATAGTCCGCCGGCGGCCCTGAAGGCCGTCGGCTCCTTGTCTTCGTCAACCATCTTGACTTGATGATAGCCTGAATAAGCGTCTAGAAAACTCGGTGTTTCAAAACCTGCGATCCCATCGACCATTTTGTCAATTCGGGGCAGCGCGTAAGGATCTTTGGGGCAAGCTTTGTTTAGGTCGGTGAAGTCGACGCACATCCGCCACTTGCCATTATGTTTTTTCACCATTACCACGTTTGCCAACCAGGTAGGGTATTGCAGCTCTTTGATAATTCCTGTTGTTAAAAGCTTTTCGACCTCATTTTTTATTGCGACCTCCTTTTCTGTAGAGAATTGACGCGCTCTTTGTTGGATCGGCCTGAAGTTGGGGTCGACACTTAGATAGTGCAAAGCGATCTCCGACTCCACACCTCTCATATCTGTCACATCCCAGGCGAAGGCGTCCAAGTTTACTTTTAGAAGCTCGATCAGCCCTTCCCTTTCTTTCTCGGTGGTCTGTGACCCTATCTTGACCTTCTGATCGTGGTGCTAGTCATTTATAATAACCTCGACCAGCTCGTCCTTGGCGATGAAGTCCGGCTCGTCCCGGGTCTGTAATGTTTCAACCTCTACTGTTTCTTCCGGAACCTCCTTGACCGTGGCGATCTGATCTGTGGCCATATTAAAACCCTCTACTCTGGGTCGCTTGGAATCGACCCTATTATTGGTCATGTATTCGAGGAAAAATCCGGTGTCGGCTGATGGCGACCCCAATTTCGTCCCCTACGTTGAATTTGACCCTTTGGTGAGGAACAGACGCCACCATTTGAAATTTTCTCATAGCTGGAATCCTCAAAATCATGTTGTAGTACGAGGGGAGATCGATAACTAGGAAAGTGACTACCTCGGTTCGGCAGGGTTCGTAATCGCCAAGAGTGATGCTGAGGTCGATGGTGCCTTTGACCCGTACCATATCATTGGTAAAGCCCTCGAGCACCCCAAGGTAAGGTTTCAACTTGGCCTCTCCGAATCCGATCTGTTTTAAACAATCGAATTAGATGACGTCACGGCCAGCCCCAGTGTCGACCATTACTCTGTTGACGCCATGCTTGTCGTTCACCCCGACTTTGAGAATGAGGGGTATTTCCATGGGGCCGTCGACCGTGGTCACCTCGCTTTTAGTGAACATGATTCCTTTCTCGTTTTCCCCTAACACTATCTGCTTTTCAAAGCCGCGCGTATTGATTTGATGTATTTGGGATTTCAGATGATTGTTGCTGGGAATATTCCCATGGATAACTTGAACTTCCCTCTGATAGACGCGGGGTTGGCGACCCCGACCGGGACCGGTATTCCCGTCTCGTATATACTTAGTCGCTGGTCCCTCGCGGATTAATCTCTCTATTTCTCGCCTCAATGTGAAGAATTCATCCGTGACGTGACCGTGATCTTTGTGATAGTCATAGTATTTCGATTTATCGCGATCGTCGGGATCGCCCCTCATGGGCTTGGGTTTGTCGAAATGCTCGCGAATCTCGAACAGTATCTGGGATGCTTTCGTGTTAAGCGGGGTAAAGTTATCCTCGCTGAACTTGTACGGTTTCTTCACCTCGCGATCGTGGCTGGCATCTCGCCCCTTTTCCTCTTGCGATCCTCCGTGCGATCCTCTTTATGTGAATGCTGCTCTGTTTTGGGTTTGGTTTTCCCAGAGGATGGCGCTTCACGACTCCCATCATCCGAGCCCTTTCCAGCATTTCCACGAGACCCGCTTTGGGGGGCCGCAGGTTAAATTCTGTCTTCATCGGACCCCTGGCGATCCTTGTGAGAAAACATGTTATAACTGCGTCATCCGGAATATTTCTGGTCCGATCGTATATTCTGATGAACCGCTCGTAATATTCTTTTCCTGACTCATGCCCTCCTATGCGAACCTCATATAGGTCCTCTATGGTCTTCTTAGGTCTGCTTGCCGATTCAAATTCTCGGACGAATTTTTCCGATAGGTCCTCCCAACTTTTAATCGAGCTGCGGGGAAGCCCGCGTATCCAGGACGCAGCCCTGTCCTGCATGCTACCGACTAAAGCGATGCACCAGGCGAACTTGTTTTGAGTTGCTAAGGTGATGCGGCCCTGGAAAGCGGTGAGCTAGTCGTTCGGACAAGAGTTACCATTGTAGTAATTATAGCTGGGGTAGCTAACCTTTTCATTGATGGCGGGTAATGTCTCTGTGATTCTTTTAGCGAGCACGTCGATTCTCGACCGGTGCGGCCCTCTCGACCGGCCTCGACTTTTTCAACTCCGCGAGCTCATTTTTCATTATTTCCATTTGTTCTGCCAAGGCAGAGTCGAACCTGGGTCGCGACAGTGCCTGCTTATCTGCTCGTTCCTGCCCGCGTTCCGATTCCTCATAGTCTTGCGATCCCTCCGGGTGAGCTCTTTTCTCCCTTATTATCACGCGAGCGTCCTGCGCGCTCCTATTTGGTCGGGGGGGTATTCCTCCCCCTGGAAGGCTGAGACGACTTGGGGCCGAGGCCTTGTCCTTCTCACCCAACCTTTTGAAAGCTGATCCTTTTTCGAGTGTCTTTCCTCTCTGATAGTCACGATCCGAGAGTACTGAGTTTTGCGCAATTTCTTTCCTCAATCCTTTGCGACCCGACGAATGCACACTCTCCTCTATCTCGATCTCTTGGATCTGACTTTGGCGACCTTTGTCTATGGCCGCGGGAGTAGTTTCATTTCTAGGAGGATTCGGGGGTCGATCGCCTTTGGGGCCTGGCCCTTCGCTACCAAGCGAGAGTTAGTTAAGTACATAGTTTCCGCATACCTTGCATATTCCCTCATTTCCGCGATCTCGGGATCCTCCAGGGAGCCTGGTCTTGTCTCGGGGGTCGACCTTTGACTCTGTTGTGACCTTGCTCTCTCTTTGCGAGCCCCATCTAACGCAGATTGGCCTCTTTTGACTTAGCCTTTTGGTTAATGACATTCCGGGCGTCGCTAGGTGGTAGGACCCCTCGTTGCGACCCTTCTCCTTCTGCGGGGAGATTGTCAAGTGTTTCTCCTACTCCTTCTCCATGAGCCTGATGCTGTATGCCCCCTTTTGCGGGGGTTTTGGGTGTCAGATGTCCGTAACTTCCTGTCATTGTTGTAGAGTGACTTTCTGGGGAAAAGTGGTGACGATTTGTGTGTAATAACCCCGGTAAAGTGTGATTTTTCAGAAGTGTTTCGTTTAGATGAGGGTTTTTCTGGGTATATGCTTTTGAGGTTGAAAAGATTGTCCTTTGACAGTTCCCTTCTCTGGGGGGAAGGAAACAAAGGCGGTTTTGAGGGTTTTTCTTTGTAAGATTACCTCTTTCCGGAACGTAACTTGGATGAATGAATATAGCCGGACGTTTCCTGACCGGCGGAAGTGAGATTCCTTCGATCCGCCGCGTGTTATCACTCTTAGCTGATTTTCACGCCTAGAACCGTGAGTAAGTTGTTGCGAGATTTTCCCGATAACGGAGCCAACCGACGATGCTGAAATCGTCACGGTGGCGTAGCGGTGTTTATGCTGTGGATATCTGGCTAGTTTGTGAGTAGTTTATTTGTATGTTAGCCGGAGATATACGGCGGCAAGAGGATGACGGTGAGATGAGTTTGCTTTGACAGTGCTTTGGCCCGTTTTTTTTGTGTATTTTGAATCTCTTTGGTTAGGTTACACCAGACTTCCTTTTATAGGAAGATTAAACTTAGGGGTGAAGTAAAAGACTGGCGGTGCGAAGCAGCTTAGTCAATAGTCTTAATAGCTAAGCAAATACTAAATATCTAACAACAAGTGGATGTAATATCTAGCAACAAGTGGATGTAATATCCAGGCGGCGACCCTCTGTGGTCGCCAAGGCCGCCAGCTTCGTTGTCCGGTCTTCGCTCCCTATTTTCTTCTCAAGTCTTGTGCGGCCCTTAGAGAGCCTTGTGTCCATGGTCGCCCACCGGCCCCCTAGATCTGACGAAGCTCTAGGAAGGGTCGTTGGCGGCGGCCTTGACTTAATACCATTTGACGTCGCCGAAGATGCAGTCGCAGACCTTCCTCAGGCTGTTTCCGAGACTAAATGGTGGCGACATAATTTGTATCATCACTACCGATAGATAATCATCCCATGATCCACCTACTTCCAAGACACAAGCTCTTAGCATGTCCTCGAGTGTTTGGATGGTCCTCTCAGATTGTCCATCCGTCTGAGGATGAAAGGCCGTACTCAAATTCAACTTGGTTCAAAAAGCTTCTTGTAAACTCTTCCAAAACAGACTGACGAATCTCAAGTCGCGATCTGAAACTAAATAGATAGGGACTCCGTGCAGCTTCACTATATTATCCAAGTATAGTGTCGTCATCTTCTTTAAAGGCATATCAACCTTATACGGTAAGAAATTGGCAGATTTGGTCAATCTATCCACAATTACCCAAATCACATTATGTCCACCCTTAGTCCTCGGTAAACCGGTGATGAAGTCCATCGTGATCTTATCCCACTTCCATTCGGGGATATCCAAAGGTTTAAGCATTCCTCCTGGTCTTCTGTGTTCCGCCTTAACTTTCTGACAAATGTCACACTCTGCTACGAACTTGGCTATTTCCAACTTCATCGATGGCCATCAAAACTTCTCCTTCAAGTCTCTGTACATCTTAGTAGCTCCTGGGTGAACTGCAAAAGCAATCCTATGTGCCTCTTCCATAACTCTTTGTCTTAGGTCGCCAACATTAGGCACACACAAACGATCCTGGTACCAAAGGTTTCCGTTCTTGTCCAAGACATAACCCACTGTAGGCTTTTCTCTAGCAACTTGCTTCAAATCAACCAAAACCGGATCTTCATCTTGCTTCTCCCGAATATCATCCATCAACTCGACCTTGCTAACAACGGCGCCACAAACTGTCGTTCCTCAATCTGATCAAATATGCTGATTTCCAGCCCATCTAACCTTTCTGCCACATCTTCGACGCTTGAAACCGCAAACACTGGTTTCCTGCTTAAAGCATATGCCACTACATTGGCTTTGCCTGGATGGTACTGGATATCCAAATCATAATCCTTTACGAACTCTAGCCATCTCCTCTGTCTCATATTCAGATTCTCCCGAGTAAAGAAGTACTTCAAACTCTTGTGATCGGTGAAGATCCTTGCTTTAACTCCATATAAGTAGTGCCTCCAAGTCTTTAATGCAAACACTACTGCTGCCAACTCTAAGTCGTGTGTCGGGTAGTTCTTCTTATGCACCTTCAATTGTCTAGATGCATAAGCAATCACTTTCCCTCCTTGCATCAACACACAACCTAGGCCTTGTCCCGAAGCATCCATGTAGACATCGTAGTTATCGAAGATCTCCGGAACTACCAACACCGGAGCCGTAGTCAACATATCCTTCAAGGTATGAAAAGTTGCATCACACTCGCTAGTCCATTCGAACTTCACATTCTTCTGTGTAAGCTTAGTGAGTGGAGTAGCTATCTTTGAAAAGTCTTGCACGAACTTCCTATAGTAGCCAACCAAACCAAGAAAGCTCCTTACTTCGATCTTGGCGGGGTCAACTTGAATGCCATCTCCGGAAATGACATGACCCAAGAAACCGACTTGCTTCAACCAAAAGTCACACTTCGAAAACTTAGCAAACAACCGATTTCTCTTTAAAGTTTCTAACACTATCCTTAAGTGTTCCTCGTGTTCTTTATCATCCTTAGAGTATACTAGGATGTCGCCTATGAACACTATCACAAACTTATCCAAGTATGGCATGAAAACTCACTGCATCAAATCCATAAATGCAGATGGGGCATTAGTGAGTCCAAATGGCATAACTAAGAACTCATAATGTCCATACCTCGTACTAAAAGCCGTCTTCGGTATATCTGCCAACTTGATCTTCAACTGATGATATCCGGACCTAAGATCAATCTTAGAGAACACTTTCTTGCCTTGCAACCGATTAAAGAAATCATCAATCCTCGGCAAGGGATACTTATTCTTGATGGTAAGGTTATTCAACGCCCTATAATCGATGCACATCCTCATGCTACCATCTTTCTTCTTCACGAACAAGACAGGGGCTCCCCAAGACGAAGTACTAGGCTGAATTATATTCCTCTCAAGCATATCCTTAAGTTGAGCTTTCAACTCTTTTAATTCAGCCGGTGCCATTCTATATGGTGCCTTGGCAACCGATGCTGCTCCCGGTATCGCCTTGATCTCAAACTCGATTTCCCTATCCGGCATGTTTCCCGGTAACTCTTCCGGAAACACTTCAGGGTACTCTCTCACTACCGGAGTTTCTTCTAGCTTTGGCTTCACTTGTTCCACATCCATTGCGTACAACAAGTAGCCTTCACAACCCTTCCGACAAGCTCTAATTGCCTTGACCGCTGAAATTATCGGATGTCGCTTCTTACTCGGCTTGTACACATTCCCTTGATAAGTCTTATCTGATTTCCCGGGTACTTTAAAGGTCACTTTCTTCTCTCGGCAATCTAAGTGAACAAAATTCTCGGATAGCCAATCTATCCCAAGAATCACGTCAAAATATGAGAAGTCTAAAACAGTGAAATTACTCTTGCATCTATAAGGTCCAACTCGAATTTCCACTTGAGGTATCATCCTAGTTACCTTAGTTACCTTCCCTAACGGTGTAGTTATCTCCAAAGTGTTTCTTAAAGGTTCCGAGGGTAAACTCAACTTCTTAGCTACCTTGGTCGACACAAAAGTGTTAGACGCTCCCATATCGAACAAAGCTCTGACCACTAGATTATCTAACATTATCGTACCTAGGATGCATATTCATTCATTTAAATAAAGTTACAGCATGAATAAACGTGCTATAAAAATATCTTAATAAAATAAAATAACAACAAGGTACATGAGATAACATCATCCTCTGGTTCTGCATCTCTAGCATCAACAACAAAAACTCGAACTGGTCGGCTTGGGCCGCTTCTCCCGTTTCCTCGGCTCGTACTCCCTTTATTCCCCTTATTGGGACATTCTCTAGAATAGTGCCCCGGTTCTCCGCAAAAGTAGCAACCACCTGAACTAGCTCTGCTCTCTCCTGAATGATTCTGGTTGCACTTGGAACACAAAGGTGCACTGTTTGGGGCTTAGCCGCCAGAGGAGCTGTTGTCTTCTTAACATTCTGTTGTGGGGTTCCTCGGTGATTACCCTGACTAGTCCCAAAATTCCTCTTGTTCCCAATAACCACCGTAGCCTTCTTCCCGAAGGTCTCAACCTCCAAGGCTTTATTCAATAACTCTGCCATGTTCCTCACTGTAAATCCCAACATGCCAGACTGTATCGCATGAGCTAACCCTTCCTTATAGAGGGCCATCTTCCTTTCTTTCACTTTCATAAGCTCGGGATAGAATCGTCCCAACTCATTAAACTTATTGGTATGCTGAGATACCGTCATGTAGATACCCTACTTGAGCTTCAAAAACTGACTTGCCTTATCTGCCTGTACCGTTGCCGGAAAGTACTCATTATAGAACATAGCTTTGAAAGCTTCCCAGTCGGTTACTTTGCCATTGCTACTCAGTATAGCATCTATCCAAGCTTCCGATGCGCCCAAAAGGAAACTAACCGCCAGCTGTGCCATCTCAGTCTCAGGCACATGAATGTTCCTGCATGCCTTCTCGAAGCTCCTTATCCATTCCTCAGCCTTTGAATGTTCTACATTCCCATAGAAGTTCTCAACCCGATTCCTTCTCAATCTTGTATACCAATCCACAGCCGGTGCTTGTTCAAATGCCGGTCTCACTGGTGGGTAAACCGGAGGGTAACCAAAAGGTACTTGCTGCTGATACTGCTGTTGCTGAGGGTGAGTGGGATTTACTTGAGGTTCCGGCTGAAAAGGGTAGTATCCCTGATGGTAATTATGGTGGTGCTGCGGGATTGGCTGAGCTTGTTGGAGACCAAAGGGTTGGTAACCAAAACCTTGCCGATGGTCGAACCACGGTGAAAGTGGTACAGTAGGTCGTGGGGTATGACCTGCAGGAGGTGGGTAGAAAGTCTGCTGTTGTTGGTGAAACACCAATGGTGAGGGGTGGCTCATTGGTGGAGGGTAAACACCGACTGGTGGAGGATAAAAGGTTTGCTGGTGCGGAGGGTAGCTTACCGGTGGCGGTACAAATCCTGCTGGAACATCGCTCACCAAAGAAAATCGAACTAAACTCCCCACGTGCCATCGTGGAGGTTGCTCCTGATGAGGTCGCGGCAACGAACCCCGCCGAGACCTTGGTGTGGGTGTCGCGGTACGAGGAGGTGCTGACAAACTCTGCCGAGGTGGAGGAATCTGCCTCACAACACCGCCCCCTACGACCGGTGTTGGACATTCCCGTCGAACTCTAGAAGTCTCTGCGCCCGCTCCAGTTCTCGTGAACACCATCCTGATGATCAAAGAAAACCAGAAAGTTATTAAAAGGTCTAGAGAAAACTTATCTTAAAAGAAAGGAAGCCTAAAAGACGCTTCTCTCTGATACCAACTGTAACGCCTTGTTCCCGAACACCGAGTCCTTATCCGGAAAAGGAACATTCGCACGTATAAAATAAAAATAAATTCACTTTATACGTAAGCCTCTACTACGTCGTATCAAAAATAAGCAAACGGAAGCAAAAGACTCGGGTACAAAATTCCCAAACATCCAAGAATAGAAATGAAATCTAAAGATGGAAATGTAACTTATTACATTCAAGGAACATACGATATCCAAAAGAAATGTAACGGTACTACAAGTCTCGAAAGACCAAAAGTCAAAACCAAAAGTACCAAAAAACAGTCTATGAAAGAATAATTAGAGTATAAAAGTAAAGTCTTCAATGAAGCATCTTCAAACGTCATCAACATACTCCTCTTCGTAAACACTATCAACCTATTCGTCTTCTCACCCCCAAACACATAGAAAACATGCATTTGATGTAAGTACAACATACTTAATAAGAAAGAGAAGCTATGACAACAATTACAATTTATAAAGATAAGATAATTAAAAGTTTAGTTGTTTATGTTTGACCGACTCAATCTAGGGTTCATTTCATGTCCATCAACACGAATTGACTAAACGTTTCTACTTAACTTATCTATGTTACAACCGCACTCAAGGGAACTACGCCTGATGTATATCCACCAGGAGATATCGATTGCAACATATTAGTGGACCACACCAATATCCACGGAGGCTAGACTAGGTAGGTTCCGATAGTACGCACACCTCAGTAGAGTCCCCCGAACTTGTGGTTCTTTTGACCTACGGGTTCTTCCACCTTCAGAGGTAGCACACACATCGCGATATAGACTAGTGCCTATCCAAGAGAGACATGTTTAATCTTTTACTAGTCAAGTACGTATTTTATTAAGATGATTAACTAACCACCTAAGTGTTTTCAATTAATCTCCCTCACAAATACTACTCTCTTCCTAGACCACTAGACATAAACAAAGCCTAGCAGTTACACAGACATTGATGAATGCTAATCCATCAAAGCACAAGCCTATCATGCTCTTCCGACGGATCCGAACTTCAACTCCCTTTAAGAGTACGTTCGGTGTTTTAACTGAACGAATCAGAAGCTCAATTCAGGCTTGTTTATGTTGTCCAATATCATCATATCATAAATAAGGGTTTAAAACAATTACAACATGATTATGAAACCCGAATCCAACCTAGAACGATAAAACCGTAAAAACAATGTAAAACAGGTCAGACGCCCATCCTGTTAGGTGTAATGCCCGAAAGACAATTTTGTAATTGTTTTATTTAATAAATGAAATGATATTATTATTCATATTTATTATTGTCATATTCACCGATGTGACAATAGTATTTACACTACGGAAAACCCTAAAGTATATCGCTTATGTAATCACTTAACTCAGTGTATGGGATATACACGGGAGGATTGAGTTAGTGAAGATGTACTTAAAATACAATTAGCCCATAGTGAAGTTAATCGAGAGTATCGGGTCTCTCCTTTAACGTGCTATTAATGCGCCTATAACACAATAGGTGTGATTGTCTTATCCGGACTTTCGGTTAAGAGAACCTAGTGGGGCATTTATATATGATAGATATATCATATAGGGCTGGACCGATTTGATTAGAGTTCACGATATAATTCCGTAATCGAGAAGTCTTATCGAATCAATGGATGATCATATTTATGGATATATCTTAATCCCGAGGTGATCACAGTCAACTGCTTGAATCAGTATGAGGTTTGACTTGACGGTTAAGGATTACACCGAGTCTGTGATATGAATTACCCCATCTTGGCATTGTACTGGATTGAGTGAGTAGTCCGTGTTATCACAGATACGGAATCCATTCCTTCCATTTATGGAAGTAGATAGACAGTTCCCTTATTTGTTAATCCTAGAAACTAATCAATCGTACGAGTTCATATTACACCGATTAGCTACCAGTGAGTTGTATGAATTAATTGATCACTAGGGGTTAATGGTAAATAAGGATAAGATGTTCTAAAAAGGGTTAACGGTAACTTCCCGATTTAGAATGAACAGTCTATGGAGGATTAATCCATATGTAATGATTATATCAATGGACGCTTATTATCATTCTCGTGAGGAGATAAATATAATCTTATAATCGGAGGAGTGCGATCACGGGATTATGGTGGCATATTCCTGTGATTGATTTATCGAATATAATTATTCTGTTTGTAAGATAATTATTTATTTGATTTATCGAGCCGCTGATTATTAGTCCATGGTCCCCGACGTGCCTCCTATATAGCATAGCTATTCTCGGACGTCGAATCCTAATAATATTAATTTAGTTCTTGTTGGATTTTATTAAAACGATATGTGAATTAATTGTTTAGTGGACTATTAAATTAGTTGGGCTAAATAATTAAATATGTGAAAAAGACATTTTTCATAATCTTGGCCCAAAAAGGTGTTATATTCGAAAATTGTGACTAGGTCACAAGCAATATAATTTTCGCCCCAAGTGTATGTTTAGGAAACAAGAAATTGTTTTTAAGACATGTGCATAAAATATTTATTGGATAAATATTTATGGTAAGAAATAAAGATAAATATTATTCTAGATTTGTTCTAGAATATTATGGGATTATTTTTATTTAATGGGATTATTATAATTGATTTTGTATTAATTATTAAATCCTTGGAGGACAAGGTTTACTCTCCTATATAAAGAGAGTTCTCCCAAGCCTTACACACTACAAATTTCGACTTCTCCTCTTAGAGAGAAGAAGTGAAAATTTCGCCAAGGGATAAGGAGAAAAATCTTGGAGGTTTTTCCGGGTAGCATATCGGAAGGGTTCGAGTCGAGAATTTCCTTCCACCGGGAGTTGCTTGGATCACACGTACGGAAGATCGTGGTGCTCTTCACATCTTCGTTTGTTATTTCTATTGCGGCTCTTCTACTTGGATTTTGAGATCCAAGAGGTATGTTCCACAACCCCCTTGTAGATGTAGATCTAGTTATTTTATTACGTGTAAATTATAGATATAGATCCTTAAATCGCTTCCGTTGCGGATGGTATTACTAACAGTGGTATCGTCGCCTGGTGATCTATATTTATACGTATAAAATATTAGATCTAGGAGTGGAAAACATGTAGTTTTTTGTGTCCCAATTTTTTTTTTTTGGGTTGGGGCCGATGCATATTTAATTTTTATGTTGCGATTGTTGTGGTTTGAAGAGATGGATTGGGGTTGGTATTGTTTACCCGTAGATCTATTTTGTAGTTCTTTTGATTAGCATCAATTGAGCATAGGATGTGTAATTTATTTTATGTCATGCGAAAAATTGTAAAAGGTAGTACCTTTTGTATTTATTTTTGGTTTCGGGTTCGAGACGACGAAGATCATGGTGTTGAAGATCATGGAGTTGAAGATCATCAAGAAGGTAAAACGAGAGGAGGCAGATTGTTGTTTTTATTTAATTTGTCACGGCATTAATTTTAATAAATAGGTCATGATATTTTTTTTTTAACTGTTGCGGCAGCTTCCGCCCTTTTTATTTTATTTTATTTAGGGTTGCGGCAATGTTTTTGATTGTAATTATCTTTTTGCATGGCTTTTGGCCGCAAGGTTTGATTAAAATAAAAATAAAAAATAAAAAATAAAAAAAGAAGAAGAAAATTTGGCTTTGGCCGTGGCATGTTCAAATTAAAAGAAAAAAAAATTAATAATTTTTTTTTATTTTTATATACAACAATTTGATAATATAGATATATATATATTTTTAAATATATTGGTATATTACGGCCTCCTCTCCTCGTCGTTCGTGGTTCGTGTCAAGATCGAAGGTTTGAAGATCCGGAAGTTTTCAAGATCAAGATCGAAGATCGAGATTTGAAGACTTAGATTAAAATTTTAATTTTCCTTAGAAAATAGGTTAGTCGGGGGTACCAACGATCCATCTCGGTGTTTAAATTTTCCGCAATTTATTTTTTATGTGTTTGATCATAAAATAGATATAAAATCGGAATTGCCATGACATGCATCATATCATAAATCCACTCCATGCATACATGTAGAATTTTAATTTTGGTAATTAAAATAGGCATGTATACAAACTTGCGTAATTAGTTGAAATTTAATTAATACGTGGTAATTAATTAATTTAGTAACTAATTAAAGATCCGAGGACGGGTTATGAAATCGTTAAGCCTTTTCGGTGTGTGTTCTCGGTGAACCGCCTTAAAAGCCCAAACGAGATCACGTTTTTCGATTCGTAGTGTCTACGAGATTGAATGATGGTAAAAGAACAATAAATATTGGATAAAAATGGTTCGCTTATAGGTTGGGTGGTCAACTGAGCTAGGCTCGACCGACTTAACCCTCCTAGTGTGATGTATGCACGGGGGTCCGGCAAGACTAAGCTACACCAGGAGAGCGGAGGGGTGATTCCTTCTTATCTCAATGGGGCTGTCTTGACCCGATTTCGTCCGACTGTCACATATGTTCCAACGAATAAGACGGGTAGGCTTGCCTACGTTACCGACACCATTCGGAATCCTTGATTTGATGTCCTTTTATGTTAACATCAAAAAGACGTGGTTAGTTAACCACCACCACTTCCAAAATATTGAGTGGGAGCGGGGGAGGCGACAGCCAACCCCACGGCCTCTACTATAGATACAAGTAAGTGAGAGAAGGGTGACGCCTCGTGGCGCTTTGATTTCGTCCCCCTACGGATGGTGTTCACCCCTATCAACATTCATGGCTTGGTCTCCGAAAGGATAGGATTTCCGGGTACTCGTCGGGTCACCGACCTATCCTACGACGGCATACTCGGGGCGTACCTAAGAGATCCGATATAGTAGGTCACACTCATAAAGGATATTTTTGATAATATCTAGGCTAAAAAGGAAGGTAGTCAATGAATAAAGGGATGTTCGATTCTCGTGGGATGTTTGATTCTCACAAGTTATTCATTGATAAGATTGTCTCGATTTAACCGTCATCTCTTTGACCTACCCTTCGGCGGCACTGAGATGCGAGGTTAAAACCTTGGAATGGTAGAGTAGACTTAATTTTAGTTTACAATTCCTAAAATAAACTTATATAGTAGTGTTAAACTTGAATTAATATATGTCATTTTATTTACAACATTATATCCCTTACTAAATTGCTTAAAAATTAATAATTGACTAGTATTGACTTCGTTAAAAAGTGGAAAGTAACTAGGACGTTGAACTAGTTAATCGATAATGCAATTATTTTTCGAAAGAGATATTTTCTCTTAAGCTTTTTAAAACCAGAGTGACATATAGGTATGTCACTAGTGTCATTCGTGTCAAACGGGAGACAAACTTAGTTTGATCAAAGGTGATTTCGGACTTTGAAATTCTTCTAGTGAATTTTGAGTGTGTAGTGATTACACGAGTAACTTTCTAATTGAAAAATCGGAAAATCATGAAGTGTTACTAGTTGGACGATATTTGGAATCGATGAACTAGTGGAAGCTTTATGATTTGTTGTTTTTCTAGAACATTAGAAAAGTGTAACTGACTACACACGTAACCATTCTAATTGAAAAACCGGAAAGTCATGAAATGTTGCTAGTTGGACGATATTTGGAATCGATGAACTAGTGGGAGTTCTATGATTTGTTGTTTTTCCGGAAACATTGGAACTATGTACGAAAGATTTTCTAATCGAAAAAATCGGAAAATCATAAAAAATAAAGCACTGCTCGTTAGACGGTATTTGGAACCGATAAACTAGTGGGAGGTTTAATATTATGATTTATTGTTTTTTCTGGTATATTAAGAAAATCCGAGAAGTCCCGACGAGTAACACTCGAAGTAGACATCCCACGGTTCAAGAGTAGTGTCTACTCAAACGAACTGGTTCAAGACTGTTTCCATTCACGGAAAGTCAAGAATGGGAGAATATGTCTAAAAGTGTTAGTCATCTAAACTAAGAAAACTTTAAGGCTGAACCGAAAAATTAACTGAAAATCATAGGATAAGGACAGTGATTTTGGATCACCAACCTATGAATCCTTGTCGATTTTCTCGAGCTAAGTTCTTTGGAAGAACAAGGTAGCAGTGCATTTAACGATTAAAGGAGTAAACAACGGGCGGTTAATTTTAGCTAGAATTGTGGGAGAGATATAAGGAAATGAATCTCGGATTCAACCCTTGGATATCGCGGAAAAATTATTTTCTGTTTAAGATTCGTTGGAGCGAAAGGATTTACCTTCTACTCGATAATTTGTTTGTCGTATACAAAGTGAATACACCATTTGTAGTACGAATCCAAGACTTGGACTTTTGTTTGATAAAGTCAAAACCACTTACAACTGCTGAAATATGTATATAAAACACATCTTAAGAACTATTAAAAGCAATTGGTTTCTATATTTAGATAAACGCTTCTTCATATTCCATAGTTAGTGCATAGTCCCTAAAAGACAAGACCTGAAGACTGGCTCATGGTGATTCCTTTCTCCCAGTCTGGTTATATTGTCTCAAAGGTTCAATGACTAAGTTTCCTTTCAATCGGGAAAGGATAATGGTTATAAAGAAGTAACATAGCTTGTTCATGACGACCTTCGGGTTCTGATGAAAGATACAAGCTAGTAGGAGCTTCCGAGTAGTGACTTCTTGTCCGATAACTATTCAAACACTCCGGTAAGTTTATCCAAAATATTTTGAGGTTTCTCTGTTTTCAACAGAGATAGAGTATTCTATACTTGGAATAGGCCATTCATAGTCCTCGAAACCGATGCTCAGCCTGCCTCATTGTGACATGTTCTCACTAAGTGAGAAACCGTTAAATTGCCTTATATAGTTTTAGATGTGCTACAATACACCGCTTAACTCAATAAAGATATTGGAAGCGAAATAACGGTTTACATTGAAATGTAAGACCGAGAAGTCTACCTAGAATATGAGTTGGAATTTATGGATAAGGTGTGGATTCGGTTCACCCCACTTCCATAAATATAAGCATTTAGCACACGGTGCTTGAAGGTAAGACTGGAAATTTCACGCATACGTTCGGTCAATGACCATTCGTGATATATCTTTTAAGATATTGAGTATAAAGGTTAGATATAGGATTCTTGAAATAGGGAAGGGACAGTTATACTGTTGCACCCTTTCTGATAGAATCCATGAACAGCAAAACCTTGAACCTTGAAGTACGTTTACTCAAGGTAGTTACTAACCGATTAAAATCGGACCACATCCAACATCGGTTGTTGGTGATAACACTAAATACTACTAAACTAGATCAGAATTTTGATCCACCCAGTAAGTATTGGGAGTATGGTTTATCCATTACCCATTACGGTTTCTACGGACTTTGTAGTCCGAGGATCGATTGATGACCTATGGCTCTTTTGTGAGCAGTATAGGATTCTGATAATAGAGGTTGGTTTAATAGCCATAACCCCGTGAATGGAGTTCGGTACTCCAGTTCTGTTCATACTCTTGTAGAACCACCTGAGCGTCTCAGGCCTAGTGGGAGTAATTGGATCTACACGGAAAAGAGTAGAATGAATAGGAAAGTTTATCTTTCAGAGCAAAACTTGAGTGGTCTAGGGGTAATTCCCTAAGAAGTAGAGAGTTAATCGGACCTTGGACTCTCTTACCACTTAGTATTGCATGATTTCGTTCAAAAGCAGAAAATAGGGGTGATTCCCTGAGACTTTCTTGCCAAACAAACGGAGTCTGGATTCATTCAAAACAGAAGGGTATTGCCTTATGAACTTATGACAGGATGACTGTCAAGGCTTATGTCCTTTGTGGATAAAAAGCAAACCTCTCGGTCATTGGAAGTCATATATTTCTACAATATGTGGATTTGACCAGAATATTGATAAGTCTTTTGTAGACTGGATATCAATTTTAGTACAATAGTGAATATATACATATATTAGTGTTTGTGAAGGATAACACTGCTCCAGTTGGAATCAACATGGGTGTGTTATCTGAAGTCGGAATCGACAATGCCACAATTCTCTGCAACAGAGATTTGGACAACATTCTAAAGAGTTTGACTCGGTCGAATTCATTAGAATCAATCACTGGTTTCCCATCCATCTTATTGGTTAAGATGATGCATCTGTGTATGCAACATTCAACGAGGAAGTTCTACCCTATGCCTCGGGAATGACTCTCTAAATCTTTGGATCAAGAGAAATGGGATAGATTCTCTTTTTAGTAAGAGATGGTCAGATTATTGAAAGTCAACTTTGATCGAATCTTAGATTCGGCGGTTAACAAAGCAAGTTTAGTATGTCCTTTAGTATCTTGAGAGAACGAGGAATAATATGCGGACATATTCATGTGTGAACTTGGATATGTGTGATACACTGATTTTGACTTTAAGTCAGATTGAGGATGATCGTTAAGTCGATCTCGGGCTCAGTGTTTACTCTTGTGTTGAAGCTATTGCCTGGAGGAATCCAAGAACGCCAACTCGACTTTAACTAGTTGGGTGATTAGCGGCTTTTGTAGTAGCTAGAGATGCGATATAGCTTAAGGATTTCCTTTTCATATCTGGGAGTGATTCTAGATTTGGAAGCCGATACCACATCATTGTGCAAACGATGAAGGGGTAGCTTATAAGGATTTTCGAAATCACTAGAGGTCAAAAGCATATTGGGAAAGTACCACATGATTAGATGGACCGGTAACGTTTCGATTCTACGGATCGTCTCGAGCCGACAACCCGACTAATCATTAAGACCCATGATATTGAGATGTAGGTACTCCCCGAGTCTCCGACCTATCCTACGACGGCATACTCGGAGTGTACATTGTCATCTACAATGGTTGTGATATGCTTAATGGGTACTAGAATACGGGATGGGTCTCCATTGCTTTAGAGCAAGTGGGAGTGATAGTTTGCTGTATTTTAAATAATAGGGTGTGCTCTAAAACAATTAATCACATGCTTTCGTGCAAGTGGGAGATTGTTAGGTGTAATGCCCGAAAGACAATTTTGTAATTGTTTTATTTAATAAATGAAATGATATTATTATTCATATTTATTATTGTCATATTCACCGATGTGACAATAGTATTTACACTGCGTAAAACCCTAAAGTATATCGTTTATGTAATCACTTAACTCAGTGTATGGGATATACACGGAGGATTGAGTTAGTGAAGATGTACTTAAAATACAATTAGCCCATAGTGAAGTTAATCGAGAGTATCGGGTCTCTCCTTTAACGTGCTATTAATGCGCCGAGAACACAATAGGTGTGATTGTCTTATCCGGACTTTCGGTTAAGAGAACCTAGTGGGGAATTTATATATGATAGATATATCATATAGGGATGGACCGATTTGATTAGAGTTCACGATATAATTCCGTAATCGAGAAGTCTTATCGAATCAATGGATGATCATATTTATGGATATATCTTAATCCTGAGGTGATCACAGTCAACTGCTTGAATCAGTATGAGGTTTGACTTGACGGTTAAGGATTACACTGAGTCTATGGTCTGAATTACCCCATCTTGGCATTGTACTTTGGATTGAGTGAGTAGTCTGTGTTATATCAGATACGGAATCCATTCCTTCCATTTATGGAAGTAGATAGATAGTTCCCTTATTTGTTAATCCTAGAAACCGATCAATCGCGCGAGTTCATATTACACCGATTAGCTACCAGTGAGTTGTATGAATTAATTGATCACTAGGGGTTAATGGTAAATAAGGATAAGATGTTCTGAAAAGGGTTAACGGTAACTTCCCGATTTAGAATGAACAGTCTATGGAGGATTAATCCATATGTAATGATTATATCAATGGACGCTTATTATCATTCTCGTGAGGAGATAAATATAATCTTATAATCGGAGGAGTGCAATCACGGGATTATGGTGGCATATTCCTGTGATTGATTTATCGAATATAATTATTATGTTCGTAAGATAATTATTTATTTGATTTATCGGAGCCGCTGATTATTAGTCAATGGTCCCCGACGTGCCTCCTATATAGCATAGCTATTCTCGGACGTCGAATCCTGATAATGTTAATTTAGTTCTTGTTGGAATTTATTAAAACGATATGTGAATTAATTGTTTAGTGGACTATTAAATTAGTTGGGCTAAATAATTAAATATGTGAAAAAGAAATTTTTCATAATCTTGGCCCAAAAAAGGTGTTATAGTCGAAAATTGTGACTAGGTCACAAGCAATATAATTTTCGCCCCAAGTGTATGTTTTAGGAAACAAGAAATTGTTTTTAAGACATGTGCATAAAATATTTATTGGATAAATATTTATGGTAAGAAATAAAGATAAATATTATTCTAGATTTGTTCTAGAATATTATGGGATTATTTTTATTTAATGGGATTATTATAATTGATTTTGTATTAATTATTAAATCCTTGGAGGACAAGGTTTACTCTCCTATATAAAGAGAGTTCTCCCAAGCCTTACACACACATGCAATTTCGACTTCTCCTCTTAGAGAGAAGAAGTGAAAAACTCGGCCAAGGGGATAAGGAGAAAAATCTTGGAGGTTTTTCCGGGTAGCATATCGGATGGGTTCGAGTCGAGAATTTCCTTCCACCGGGAGTTGCTTGGATCACACGTACGGAAGATCGTGGTGCTCTTCACATCTTCGTTTGTTATTTCTATTGCGGCTCTTCTACTTGGATTTTGAGATCCAAGAGGTATGTTCCACAACCCCCTTGTAGATGTAGATCTAGTTATTTTATTACGTGTAAATTATAGATCTAGATCCTTAAATCGCTTCCGTTGCGGATGGTATTACTAACACGTCCGACCTCCTATGGACGCCCGTCCTTAATCAAACGCCCGTCCGTAAAAAACAGCTACATCCTGAATCAAAAATCTAACCTCAAACGCCCGTCTGCCTTGTGCAAATGCCCGTTTGGGCTACTAGGGTAGCAAACGCCCGTCCGCCTATTGCAGACGCCCGTCCGCTGGGTTTTTCCCAAAACGCTAAAATCGTCAAGCTCGATTTCTAATCCGTTTCGACCTAATTGGCATCGAATTAAACACAGAAAAACGTAGTGAAACATATCTAAACATCCCAAGAACACCTACGATCCTTGACCAAAGAAAACACATCTTTTTAGCATCTACGCATCCTAAAACATGATCCACGCTTTACGAATCATAACCGAGATCATAGGAAGAGTTTCTTACCTATTTGCAGCCAAAAAAACCAGATTAACCACGAAAATCTGCAACACTTCTCAACAATCTGATCCCCAAGCGTTGCCCTTCTCACGACGATTCCAATTCTCTCGTCTGATCCGAAAAACGGTTAAGAAACGCTTCAGATATCGTGAAAACTCTCTTGGCCTCTTTCTTCCTCCAAATTGCGCAGAGAAGAGGTGAAAAACTGATTTCTAATTAGTGTTTAGGTTATGGGATTATTGTGTGTTAATTTTCCATAAATACCAATTTTCCATAAATCCCTTTTTCCTTAATTGTCCTTTAATTACCAACTAATCATATTTTCCTTAATTATATATACATATAACTCAAAAATATATATATACACTCAATTAAATACTTAAATCCCATAAAAGAAAAGAAATAATAATATTTCATTTTCGCAAAATGACACGTCTGCCCTTTCCCGAAAATCAAAATATTACAATAGTAACGGCGTCGCGTAGCTGCCTACCTGGTGTTGAGCACATAAGATTAACTACTAGGCTTTACCTGGTGTTGAGCACATAATATGTTTGATCTTGTGCACAACGATGTCTTGGACCCTCACCCATTAAATTAACTAGCGGATACTCTTATTATGTACATTTTCTTGATGATCATACAATATACACTTGGCCTTTCCCTTTAAAAGCGGAAATCAAGTTTATAATGTAATTAAAAAAAATCAAAAAATGGTTGAAACTCAATTTGCCACTACCATCAAATGTATACAGTCTGACTGGGGTGGTGAGTATAGAAGTATTGAGTCATATCTTAACGATCAAGGCATTTTGTTCAGACATCCTTGCCCACATGTCCATGGTCAACATGGCAGGGCTGAAGGAAATCATAGACATGTTGTGGAGCTAGGTCTCACACTTTTAGCACAAGCCTTTATGCCATTGAGTTTTTGGTGGCATAATTTTCAACAAGTTACCTTCATTATAAACAGCCTTCGTACTCCAGTTTTACAAAACCTTTCCCCTCATGAATGCTTGCTCCAAACTAAACCAAACTATAAACTCTTTAAACTATTTGGATGTGCTTGATACCCCTACCTCAGACCTTTTCAAACAACTATATTCAAGTTGCACTCGAGTAAATGAGTTAACTTGGGTATTATTTCTGTTCATAAAGGATATCAGTGTCTAGATATGAGTGGTAGAATTTACATTACTAGATATGTTATATTTGATGAGTTAACTTTTCCTTATGCCAGTGGGTTTTCACAGGGTCCAAATAGGTCTATGCATGTCACTCATGAGTCTGATAGTCAGTTATTTTTGCTCTCTTTACATCCTCAGAATGATGACATCTCTCAATCAAGTATAGACACTCCAGCTATTCAAGTAAGTATTGAAAATTCTGGTCTTAGTACTCATATTCAACCTTTACATGTTTCAAATCCTATACGACCTTCACATGTTCCAAGTCCTTTATATTCCAACCAGAATACACCTTCTAGTTTGCCTCTTACAGATCCAAACACTTCTACTTTTGTTGTCCACATGTTTCTCTCTTGCCTACTCCTAACTCATGAAGTCAATTCAGTTCCCAAATTCCAACACCTCCTAATCCTAAACTTCTTAACACTCACCCTATGATTACTATATCCAAAATAGGAATATTCAAACCCAAGGTTTTTGCTGCAGTTGCTCACTATACTGAACCTTTAAGGCTTTGTCCAGTAATGAAGGGAAATATGCTATGGAGGAAGAGTATCAACCTCTTATGAAGAATGGTAATTGGACTTAGTTCCTTCTTCTGCAAATCAGATAGTGGTTGGGAGGAGATGGGTGTACAAATTAAAGTTGAAGGTTGATGGTGATGTGCTTAAACATAATGCAAGGTTTGTGGCCAATGGATTCAGTCAAATATATGGAGTGGATTTCATGGAAACTTTTAGTCCTGTGGCTAAGGCTATAACAATCAGGGTTGTTCTCTCTCTAGATGTCACCTTTAACTGGCGACATAAGTAATGACTTCCTAATAGCCTCTTAAAAAAACCAGTTTATATGGCTCAGCCAGAAGGTTATGTTGATCCTACTAGAACTCACTATGTCTGCAAATAAAATAAGGCTCTTTATGGCCTAAAGCAGGCTCCAAGAGCATGATTTGAAGCTCTTAGGTCTCAGTTATTGGCATGGTCCTTTAAGCAATCTTTTGGTGATAATTCATTGTTTATTCTCAGATTTGCTGATCATCTTCTTATTGTGTTAGTTTATGTGGATAAGAGATAATCACCATAAATGAGATAATCATTAGAAAATCAATCTCTTAATTTATTCATTAATTATTTACAAATAAA
Organism: Gentiana dahurica var. dahurica; assembly: GCA_024500145.1. Taxonomy (NCBI): domain Eukaryota; kingdom Viridiplantae; phylum Streptophyta; class Magnoliopsida; order Gentianales; family Gentianaceae; genus Gentiana; species Gentiana dahurica. The sequence continues at coordinate 94,708,879 of CM044901.1, read as the reverse complement.
TAATTATATTTTCCACATTATAATTAATTAAGAGAAAATTTCTTTTCCCAAAATCAAAAAATATGGCGCCATTTTTTATGCCATTTGGGATAATAGAAAATGTCTTTTCTATATTACAAATTATTTACCGTATAAATAATATCCGCATATTCATTAAATAGACCAACTATTTAATTTATTCTCGAGGTTCCAAACTACGAGAATTCACACACGTGTTAGGAGCCAACCCGGGGACCATTGACCTATAACCAGTAACCCCAATAAATTGAATAAAATATTCATCGAACAGAACATTTCTATTCAACTTATTAATTCTAGAATTAAGCCAACATAATTTCGAAACTGAACTCTATCGATTATAGATATAACTTATTCTCATGGTGTTGAGTCAATAAGTGTCCATTGATATAATCATTACATATAGACTAACCCTTCATAGACAATCCGTAATGAAGCGGGAATGTTTCGTAAACCTTCTTCATTACATCTTATCCTTATTTACCTTTAACCCACTAGTGATCAATTAGTTTCTAGGATTAACAAATAAGGGGATTGTCTTTCTACTTCCCGCAGGAAGGAACATATTCCATATCTCTGAGACACACACTCCTCACTTAATCTAGGATAGTGCCAACGTGAAAGTGATTCGGACCGAGCCTCTTAGCAATCCTTAACGAACACATCAAACCCTATCATGAAATAAGCAGGAGTCTGTAATCACTTCAGGATTAAGGTTAATCCATATATGATCATCTTGTGATTTAATGAGATTTCTCAATCACGGAATTATATGAGAAATGCAGATTAAATCAGTCCAGTCCTATATGACTACATCAAATATAAATGCCCCACTTAGATAACCAATATCGACGGTCCGGATAAGACGGTCACACCATAAAGTATTCTGGGCGCAATAATGGTGGTTTAATCAATAGACCCCATACTTTGATTAAGTTTACCACAGACTAACAGTTCAAGTGTATCACCATAAACTTAATCTTCATGTGTGACACACACTAAGTTATATGGCTACTTATGATACAGTTTTGGGTTTTCAGTAGTGTATTTCTTATAAGCACAAAGCATAAAGCAAATAATAAATCTGTCATTTAGTGATTATAAAAATAATTACATAAATTGTCTTCATTTGCTTTATAGAAATACACTCTAAGTAGCTCAATTATTTTCCTATATAAAAAAAGTTTCTCCCAACACAATAGACTACTACTTTCTGCGCCACTTTCATCTAGAAAGAAGAGAAAAATTAGTTTCCCGTCTTAGCCATCGGGAGAAGAAAAACTGGAGTTTTTCTTGGAGCATATTCGAGGAGGTTCGAATGCGGGATCGGCATCCACCAGTCGTCGTTAGGAGATACAATCCGGAAGATCACGGCATCTCGATTCGGTTGGGTAATCTCGTAACTTTCTCTTTAACGTATTAATTAATCGTTCGTTAGTTAATTAGATCACAAAATTCATGCTTACACTATAGTGCTTGATCTAATCAAGATCTAGATGAATTTGTGTGGGTTTTGACTCGACTCGATGCATTCGAATCGGGTTTACGGGTCGGATTCAGATTCCGGCAACTCCAACACTAACCTTATATGCCATACATTAGGATCTTTATTGACATTAACACGCTGAACTTTACTAGACTCAAAACAAAAATTTAGACTCAACAAGAGAAACAAACTTCAATTGAAAAGACTGATTGAAGTGAGGGGAGCTCATGACATTCTCAGTTGGACTGCCCATCTTGTACATACCACCATCTAGAGTTCCTAAGAGCAGAGGCATCCCTGTTTTCTTGGCCTTCACAACACAAGAAGAATCTGTGAACTCAATAATAACAGCATTATCACAAGCTAGCTTGGAAACACTGAGAAGGTTTTTAGTAATAGCATGAACATGAAGCATAGAGTGCAGTTTAAGGGACTGATGTGAGTGGGTGGTAGGGGTAATGAATTGACCAACATTAAGAATGCTAAGTTGCTCACCATTATCAACCTCAAGTGTATCAGAACCTATATATCCAGAACTGAGATGCTGATTTTTTAGATCTCTTGCAGGGGCGGATCTAAGAAGAGAGGAGGGCACTTGAATCCGGAAAACACACTATTATGTATGTTGTGTATTTTTTTGCCCCTAAAATTTACACTCGCCCATAGTATCGCCCCCCCTTACCGGGATCCTGCGTCCGTCCGATCTCTTGCAATGTGATTAGTGGCACCACTATCCATATACCATAAAGAATGGTGAAGCCATGAAGGCAGATGTATGGATTGTCTGAATTGCAAGTAGATCTTAGAGTGTTGCTGCTACTGCCAGCACCATTAAAGCTCACATCAAATATGTTCCAACACTCCAGATCAGTATGGCCATTCTTGCCACAAAGCTGGCACACACTCATGTTATTTGAATTACACCTGCCTCATCTTCCTCTTCTTGATCTTCCTCTCCTCTAAAACCGCCTCTGCCTTTATTAGAATTTTGGTACTAAGGCCTAACATCTGAAGAGTTTGGTCCTCTGGGGTGCATCTGAGAAAGATTTAAAGAGGGATTGGACCCTACAACAACACTATGATTGAATCTGGCCACAAGCCTTTCATGGGTAAGAAGTTGGGACTGAACTTCTTGCCAACTCATACAACCAACCCTAGTAGTGAGATTCACAATGATAGACTCATAATCTCTATCTATACCTCCAAGAACAACCAATATAAGCTCAGATTTCGAAATGGGATACCCATCTACGATTAATTTATCCGAATAAGACTTCATAAAAGCAAGATAATCAGCCATTGACCTATTTGCTTTCTCAGTTATAGTAAGAGCAATTTTATACTCTTACATTCTAGCCTCTGACTGAGTATTAAACAGACTTTCTAAATTACTCCAGACCTCATAAGATGTGTTGCAGCCAATTACCTATGTTAATGCATGTTCAGTCATTGAACTAAGGAGCCTTCGCATCAAAAGCTGACCAGTCTGCTCTATGAGCTATTTATACTAAGAAGATAAACCAGCAGTAAAATCTATCCACTAGATTTGCTTATAATCTACTAATATAATATTGATGACTCATCCCGGTAATATAGCATTTGATGCTACAAATAATATCGCCACCATTTAGTCCCGGAAATAGCCTTTGACTCACCCCACCTGAGGAGGACCGCGACCAAATCGTCGGCGACGCCAATGAAGTCAAGTCAAGGTCACTGTCGTCGAGCCCTTCTAGGGGCGCCTTCATAACTAGGGGGCCGGATCGAGACCTCGGACAAATGGCCCTCAAAGGGCCTCACAAGACTTGAGAGGAAACAGGGAGCAAAGCCAAGACAAACGGAGCTGACGGCCTTGGCGACCCCAAAAGGTCGTCGCCAAGATATTTTATCCACTTGCTGTTAGATATTTATCGTTTGCTTAACTATTAAGTAAGATTAGTGACTAAGCTGCTTCGCCACAGCTGTCTTTTACTTAGCTCCTAAGTTTACTCTTCCTATAAAAGGAAGTCTTGTGTAACCTAAATCAGATATACATTCTAATACAAAAACAGGTCAAAGCTCCGTGAAAACACAACCTCCCTCTTCCTCCTCCCATCGCCGCCGTACATCTCCGGCTACTATACACTAAATCATCCTTAAAATAAGCCAGATATCCACAGCACAAATACCACCAAAACAACCGTGATGATTTATGCATCATCAGTTGGCTCCGTTACCGGGAATCAATAAGCAACTTGCGTTCATCCCAAAGCAGAAAGTCATATAAAAAGTGCTAACACACAGCAGATCGAAGGAATCTCCCTCCAGCCGGTTTGGAAGCGTCTGGCTGTGTCCCCTCGTCTAAGTTTATGCCGAAAAAGAGGTAATCTTACAAAGAAAACCCTCAAACCACCTTTGTTTCCTTCCCTTAGTGAAGAAAACCATCAAAAGGTGACTTTTTCTACCTCAAAAGCATATACCCAAAAAAACCCTCATCAATATAAAACACACTCCAGAAAATAGTCACACTTTTCCGGGGTTATTACGTACAAATCATCCCTACCTTTCCCCTGAAAGCCACCCTATAGCGATGACAGGAAGTAGAGGACAGCTGACGCCCAAAACCCCTGCAAAGGGGGGCATGCAGCATCAGACTCGAGAAGGTGCGGGAGAAACACTCGATAATTTTCCCGCAGAGGGCGAAAGGTCGCAGAGAGGGGCCATAGCCCCTAGCGATGCCTGGAATGTCATTAACCAAAAAGCTAAGTCAAAGAAGGCTGTCGCCGCTCTAGACGGGGTTCGTAGGGAGCCGGCTAGGTCGCGGCAAAGCCAGAGGTCAACCGCCGAAGCAAGACCAGGCTTTCTGGAAGACCCGGAGATCGCAGAAATGAGGGAATATGCGAGGTATGCGGAAACCATGTATCTAACTAACTCTCGTTTGGTGGCGAAGGGCCAGGCCTCAATGATGATTCGACCCCCAAATTCTCCCAGAAATGAAACCGCTCCTGCGGCCATAGATAAGGGTCGCCAGAGTCAGAACCAGAGGATTGAGATAGAGGAAAGTGTACACTCATCGGGTCGGAAGGGGCTGAGAAAAGAAATTGCGCAAACCTCGGTTCTCCCAGATCGCGATCATCAAAGAGGAAGGACGGTCGAAAGAGGATCGACTTTCAAAAGGTTAGGTGAGAAGGACAAGGCCTCGGCCCCAAGTCATCTCAGCCTTCCAGGCGGATAAATAGCCATCCGACAAGATAGAAAAGCGCCGGACGCACGGGTAATTATAAGGGAAAAAGGGCTCGTCAGGATGGATCGCAAGATTATGGGAAATCGAGCACAGTCTGGACCGAGCTGATACGCGAGCATTGTC
>CM044901.1:94538751-94703529 GCA_024500145.1 Gentiana dahurica var. dahurica | reverse complement strand
GTGACAATGCTCGCGTATCAGCTCGGTCCAGACTGTGCTCTGATTTCCCATAATCTTGCGATCCATCCTGACGAGCCCTTTTTCCCTTATAATTACCCGTGCGTCCGGCGCTTTTCTATCTTGTCGGATGGCTATTTATCCGCCTGGAAGGCTGAGATGACTTGGGGCCGAGGCCTTGTCCTTCTCACCTAACCTTTTGAAAGTTGATCCTCTTTCGACCGTCCTTCCTCTTTGATGATCGCGATCCGGGAGAACCGAGGTTTGCGCAATTTCTTTTCTCAGCCCCTTCCGACCCGATGAGTGTACACTTTCCTCTATCTCAATCCTCTGGTTCTGACTCTGGCGACCCTTATCTATGGCCGCAGGAGCGGTTTCATTTCTGGGAGAATTTGGGGGTCGAATCATCATTGAGGCCTGGCCCTTCGCCACCAAACGAGAGTTAGTTAGATACATGGTTTCCGCATACCTCGCATATTCCCTCATTTCTGCGATCTCCGGGTCTTCCAGAAAGCCTGGTCTTGCTTCGGCGGTTGACCTCTGGCTTTGCCGCGACCTAGCCGGCTCCCTACGAACCCCGTCTAGAGCGGCGACAGCCTTCTTTGACTTAGCTTTTTGGTTAATGACATTCCAGGCATCGCTAGGGGCTATGGCCCCTCTCTGCGACCTTTCGCCCTCTGCGGGAAAATTATCGAGTGTTTCTCCCGCACCTTCTCGAGTCTGATGCTGCATGCCCCCCTTTGCAGGGGTTTTGGGCGTCAGCTGTCCTCTACTTCCTGTCATCGCTATAGGGTGGCTTTCAGGGGAAAGGTAGGGATGATTTGTACGTAATAACCCCGGAAAAGTGTGACTATTTTCCGGAGTGTGTTTTATATTGATGAGGGTTTTTTTGGGTATATGCTTTTGAGGTAGAAAAAGTCACCTTTTGATGGTTTTCTTCACTAAGGGAAGGAAACAAAGGTGGTTTGAGGGTTTTCTTTGTAAGATTACCTCTTTTTCGGCATAAACTTAGACGAGGGGACACAGCCAGACGCTTCCAAACCGGCTGGAGGGAGATTCCTTCGATCTGCTGTGTGTTAGCACTTTTTATATGACTTTCTGCTTTGGGATGAACGCAAGTTGCTTATTGATTCCCGGTAACGGAGCCAACTGATGATGCATAAATCATCACGGTTGTTTTGGTGGTATTTGTGCTGTGGATATCTGGCTTATTTTAAGGATGATTTAGTGTATAGTAGCCGGAGATGTACGGCGGCGATGGGAGGAGGAAGAGGGAGGTTGTGTTTTCACGGAGCTTTGACCTGTTTTTGTATTAGAATGTATATCTGATTTAGGTTACACAAGACTTCCTTTTATAGGAAGAGTAAACTTAGGAGCTAAGTAAAAGACAGCTGTGGCGAAGCAGCTTAGTCACTAATCTTACTTAATAGTTAAGCAAACGATAAATATCTAACAGCAAGTGGATAAAATATCTTGGCGACGACCTTTTGGGGTCGCCAAGGCCGTCAGCTCCGTTTGTCTTGGCTTTGCTCCTGTTTCCTCTCAAGTCTTGTGAGGCCCTTTGAGGGCCATTTGTCCGAGGTCTCGATCCGGCCCCCTAGTTATGAAGGCGCCCCTAGAAGGGCTCGACGACAGTGACCTTGACTTGACTTCATTGGCGTCGCCGACGATTTGGTCGCGGTCCTCCCTCAGGTGGGGTGAGTCAAAGGCTATTTCCGGGACTAAATGGTGGCGATATTATTTGTAGCATCAAATGCTATATTACTGGGATGAGTCATCAATATTATATTAGTAGATTATAAGCAAATCTAGTGGATAGATTTTACTGCTGGTTTATCTTCTTAGTATAAATAGCTCATAGAGCAGACTGGTCAGCTTTTGATGCGAAGGCTCCTTAGTTCAATGACTGAACATGCATTAACATAGGTAATTGGCTGCAACACATCTTATGAGGTCTGGAGTAATTTAGAAAGTCTGTTTAATACTCAGTCAGAGGCTAGAATGTAAGAGTATAAAATTGCTCTTACTATAACCGAGAAAGCAAATAGGTCAATGGCTGATTATCTTGCTTTTATGAAGTCTTATTCGGATAAATTAATCGTAGATGGGTATCCCATTTCAAATCTGAGCTTATATTGGTTGTTCTTGGAGGTATAGATAGAGATTATGAGTCTATCATTGTGAATCTCACTACTAGGGTTGGTTGTATGAGTTGGCAAGAAGTTCAGTCCCAACTTCTTACCCATGAAAGGCTTGTGGCGATTCAATCATAGTGTTGTTGTAGGGTCCAATCCTCTTTAAATCTTTCTCAGATGCACCCCAGAGGACCAAACTCTTCAGATGTTAGGCCTTAGTACCAAAATTCTAATAAAGGCAGAGGCGGTTTTAGAGGAGATGAAGATCAAGAAGAGGAAGATGAGGCAGGTGTAATTCAAATAACATGAGTGTGTGCCAGCTTTGTGGCAAGAATGGCCATACTGATCTGGAGTGTTGGAACATATTTGATGTGAGCTTTAATGGTGCTGGCAGTAGCAGCAACACTCTAAGATCTACTTGCAATTCAGACAATCCCATACATCTGCCTTCATGGCTTCACCATTCTTTATGGTATATGGATAGTGGTGCCACTAATCACATTGCAAGAGATCTAAAAAATCAGCATCTCAGTTCTGGATATATAGGTTCTGACACACTTGAGGTTGATAATGGTGAGCAACTTAGCATTCTTAATGTTGGTCAATTCATTACCCCTACCACCCACTCACATCAGTCCCTTAAACTGCACTCTATGCTTCATGTTCATGCAATTACTAAAAACCTTCTCAGTGTTTCCAAGCTAGCTTGTGATAATGCTGTTATTATTGAGTTCACAGATTCTTCTTGTGTTGTGAAGGCCAAGAAAACAGGGATGCCTCTGCTCTTAGGAACTCTAGATGGTGGTATGTACAAGATGGGCAGTCCAACTGAGAATGTCATGAGCTCCCCTCACTTCAATCAGTCTTTTCAATTGAAGTTTGTTTCTCTTGTTGAGTCTAAATTTTTGTTTTGAGTCTAGTAAAGTTCAGCGTGTTAATGTCAATAAAGATCCTAATGTATGGCATATAAGGTTAGTGTTGGAGTTGCCGGAATCTGAATCCGACCCGTAAACCCGATTCGAATGCATCGAGTCGAGTCAGAACCCACACAAATTCATCTAGATCTTGATTAGATCAAGCTCTATAGTGTAAGCATGAATTTTGTGATCTAATTAACTAACGAACGATTAATTAATACGTTAAAGAGAAAGTTACGAGATTACCCAACCGAATCGAGATGCCGTGATCTTCCGGATTGTATCTCCTAACGACGACTGGTGGATGCCGATCCCGCATTCGAACCTCCTCGAATATGCTCCAAGAAAAACTCCAGTTTTTCTTCTCCCGATGGCTAAGACGGGAAACTAATTTTTCTCTTCTTTCTAGATGAAAGTGGCGCAGAAAGTAGTAGTCTATTGTGTTGGGAGAAACTTTTTTTATATAGGAAAATAATTGAGCTACTTAGAGTTATCCTTTTTACAAGACAGTTATCTTTTTCCCAAAGAAAATGATATTTTCCATAAATAAGAAAAACAAAAAAAATCAGATAAACATTAAACAATCACCAACCAAACCCACCAACTATTTAACAAACCAAACAACACAACACCAAAACAACCCAAACAACAAAACAAAAAACAACCAAGTGTATTTCTATAAACGCAAAGCAAATATAGCGCCCGAAAGACAATTTATGTAATTATTTTTATAATCAATAAATGACAGATTTATTATTTGCTTTATGCTTTGTGCTTATAAGAAATACACTACTGAAAACCCAAAGCTGTATCATAAGTAGCCATATAACTTAGTGTGTGTCACACATGAAGATTAAGTTTATGGTGATACACTTGAACTGTTAGTCCGTGGTAAACTTAATCAAAGTATGGGGTCTATTGATTAAACCACCATTATTGCGCCCAGAATACTTTATGGTGTGACCGTCTTATCCGGACCGTCGATATTGGTTATCTAAGTGGGGCATTTATATTTGATGTAGTCATATTGGACTGGACTGATTTAATCTGCATTTCTCATATAATTCCGTGATTGAGAAATCTCATTAAATCACAAGATGATCATATATGGATTAACCTTAATCCTGAAGTGATTACAGACTCCTGCTTATTTCATGATAGGGTTTGATGTGTTCGTTAAGGATTGCTAAGAGGCTCGGTCCGAATCACTTTCACGTTGGCACTATCCTAGATTAAGTGAGGAGTGTGTGTCTCAGAGATATGGAATATGTTCCTTCCTGCGGGAAGTAGAAAGACAATCCCCTTATTTGTTAATCCTAGAAACTAATTGATCACTAGTGGGTTAAAGGTAAATAAGGATAAGATGTAATGAAGAAGGTTTACGAAACATTCCCGCTTCATTACGGATTGTCTATGAAGGGTTAGTCTATATGTAATGATTATATCAATGGACACTTATTGACTCAACACCATGAGAATAAGTTATATCTATAATCGATAGAGTTCAGTTTCGAAATTATGTTGGCTTAATTCTAGAATTAATAAGTTGAATAGAAATGTTCTGTTCGATGAATATTTTATTCAATTTATTGGGGTTACTGGTTATAGGTCAATGGTCCCCGGGTTGGCTCCTAACACGTGTGTGAATTCTCGTAGTTTGGAACCTCGAGAATAAATTAAATAGTTGGTCTATTTAATGAATATGCGGATATTATTTATACGGTAAATAATTTGTAATATAGAAAAGACATTTTCTATTATCCCAAATGGCATAAAAAATGGCGCCATATTTTTTGATTTTGGGAAAATAAATTTTCTCTTAATTAATTATAATGTGGAAAATATAATTATTTATTTGTAAATAATTAATGGATAAATTAAGAGATTGATTTTCTAATGATTATCTCATTTATGGTGATTATCTCTTATCCACATAAACTAACACAATAAGAAGATGATCAGCAAATCTGAGAATAAACAATGAATTATCACCAACAGACTGCTTAAAGGACCATGCCAATAACTGAGACCTAAGAGCTTCAAATCATGCTCTTAGAGCCTGCTTTAGGCCATAAAGAGCCTTATTTTATTTGCAGACATAGTGAGTTCTAGTAGGATCAACATAACCTTCTGGCTGAGCCATATAAACTGGTTTTTTTAAGAGGCTATTAAGGAAGTCATTACTTATGTCGCCAGTTAAAGGTGACATCTAGAGAGAGAACAACCCTGATTGTTATAGCCTTAGCCACAAGACTAAAACTTTCCATGAAATCCACTCCATATGTTTGACTGAATCCATTGGCCACAAACCTTGCATTATGTTTAAGCACATCACCATCAACCTTCAACTTTAATTTGTACACTCATCTGCTCCCAACCACTATCTGATTTGTAGAAGAAGGAACTAAGTCCAATTACCATTCTTCATAAGAGGTTGATACTCTTCCTCCATAGCATATTTCCCCTCATTACTGGACAAAGCCTTAAAGGTTCAGTATAGTGAGCAACTGCAGCAAAAACCTTGGGTTTGAATATTCCTATTTTGGCTATAGTAATCATAGGGTGAGTGTTAAGAAGTTTAGGATTAGGAGGTGTTGGAATTTGGGAACTGAATTGACTTCATGAGTTAGGAGTAGGCAAGAGAGAAACATGTGGACAACAAAAGTAGAAGTGTTTGGATCTGTAAGAGGCAAACTAGAAGGTGTATTCTGGTTGGAATATAAAGGACTTGGAACATGTGAAGGTCGTATAGGATTTGAAACATGTAAAGGTTGAATATGAGTACTAAGACCAGAATTGTCAATACTTACTTGAATAGCTGGAGTGTCTATACTTGATTGAGAGATGTCATCATTCTGAGGATGTAAAGAGGGCAAAAATAACTGACTATCAGACTCATGAGTGACATGCATAGACCTATTTGGACCCTGTGAAAACCCACTGGCATAAGGAAAAGTTAACTCATCAAATATAACATATCTAGTAATGTAAATTCTACCACTCATATCTAGACACTGATATCCTTTATGAACAGAAATAATACCCAAGTTAACTCATTTACTCGAGTGCAACTTGAATATAGTTGTTTGAAAAGGTCTGAGGTAGGGGTATCAAGCACATCCAAATAGTTTAAAGAGTTTATAGTTTGGTTTAGTTTGGAGCAAGCATTCATGAGGGGAAAGGTTTTGTAAAACTGGAGTACGAAGGCTGTTTATAATGAAGGTAACTTGTTGAAAATTATGCCACCAAAAACTCAATGGCATAAAGGCTTGTGCTAAAAGTGTGAGACCTAGCTCCACAACATGTCTATGATTTCCTTCAGCCCTGCCATGTTGACCATGGACATGTGGGCAAGGATGTCTGAACAAAATGCCTTGATCGTTAAGATATGACTCAATACTTCTATACTCACCACCCCAGTCAGACTGTATACATTTGATGGTAGTGGCAAATTGAGTTTCAACCATTTTTTGATTTTTTTTAATTACATTATAAACTTGATTTACGCTTTTAAAGGGAAAGGCCAAGTGTATATTGTATGATCATCAAGAAAATGTACATAATAAGAGTATCCGCTAGTTAATTTAATGGGTGAGGGTCCAAGACATCGTTGTGCACAAGATCAAACATATTATGTGCTCAACACCAGGTAAAGCCTAGTAGTTAATCTTATGTGCTCAACACCAGGTAGGCAGCTACGCGACGCCGTTACTATTGTAATATTCCGATTTTCGGGAAAGGGCAGACGTGTCATTTTGCGAAAATGAAATATTATTATTTCTTTTCTTTTATGGGATTTAAGTATTTAATTGAGTGTATATATATATTTTTGAGTTATATGTATATATAATTAAGGGAAAATATGATTAGTTGGTAATTAAAGGACAATTAAGGAAAAAGGGATTTATGGAAAATTGGTATTTATGGAAAATTAACACACAATAATCCCATAACCTAAACACTAATTAGAAATCAGTTTTTCACCTCTTCTCTGCGCAATTTGGAGGAAGAAAGAGGCCAAGAGAGTTTTCACGATATCTGAAGCGTTTCTTAACCGTTTTTCGGATCGGACGAGAGAATTGGAATCGTCGTGAGAAGGGCAACGCTTGGGGATCAGATTGTTGAGAAGTGTTGCAGATTTTCGTGGTTAATCTGGTTTTTTTGGCTGCAAATAGGTAAGAAACTCTTCCTATGATCTCGGTTATGATTCGTAAAGCGTGGATCATGTTTTAGGATGCGTAGATGCTAAAAAGATGTGTTTTCTTTGGTCAAGGATCGTAGGTGTTCTTGGGATGTTTAGATATGTTTCACTACGTTTTTCTGTGTTTAATTCGATGCCAATTAGGTCGAAACGGATTAGAAATCGAGCTTGACGATTTTAGCGTTTTGGGAAAAACCCAGGCGGACGGGCGTCTGCAATAGGCGGACGGGCGTTTGTTACCCTAGTAGCCCAAACGGGCATTTGCACAAGGCGACGGGCGTTTGAGGTTAGATTTTTGATTCAGGATGTAGCTGTTTTTTACGGACGGGCGTTTGATTAAGGACGGGCGTCCATAGGAGGTCGGACGTGTTAGTAATACCATCCGCAACGGAAGCGATTTAAGGATCTAGATCTATAATTTACACGTAATAAAATAACTAGATCTACATCTACAAGGGGGTTGTGGAACATACCTCTTGGATCTCAAAATCCAAGTAGAAGAGCCGCAATAGAAATAACAAGCGAAGATGTGAAGAGCACCACGATCTTCCGTACGTGTGATCCAAGCAACTCCCGGTGGAAGGAAATTCTCGACTCGAACCCTTCCGATATGCTACCCGGAAAAACCTCCAAGATTTTTCTCCTTATCCCCTTGGCCGAGTTTTTCACTTCTTCTCTCTAAGAGGAGAAGTCGAAATTGCATGTGTGTGTAAGGCTTGGGAGAACTCTCTTTATATAGGAGAGTAAACCTTGTCCTCCAAGGATTTAATAATTAATACAAAATCAATTATAATAATCCCATTAAATAAAAATAATCCCATAATATTCTAGAACAAATCTAGAATAATATTTATCTTTATTTCTTACCATAAATATTTATCCAATAAATATTTTATGCACATGTCTTAAAAACAATTTCTTGTTTCCTAAAACATACACTTGGGGCGAAAATTATATTGCTTGTGACCTAGTCACAATTTTCGACTATAACACCTTTTTTGGGCCAAGATTATGAAAAATTTCTTTTTCACATATTTAATTATTTAGCCCAACTAATTTAATAGTCCACTAAACAATTAATTCACATATCGTTTTAATAAATTCCAACAAGAACTAAATTAACATTATCAGGATTCGACGTCCGAGAATAGCTATGCTATATAGGAGGCACGTCGGGGACCATTGACTAATAATCGGTGGCTCTGATAAATCAAATAAATAATTATCTTACGAACATAATAATTATATTCGATAAATCAATCACAGGAATATGCCACCATAATCCCGTGACTGCACTCCTCCGATTATAAGATTATATTTATCTCCTCACGAGAATGATAATAAGCGTCCATTGATATAATCATTACATATGGATTAATCCTCCATAGACTGTTCATTCTAAATCGGGAAGTTACCGTTAACCCTTTTCAGAACATCTTATCCTTATTTACCATTAACCCCTAGTGATCAATTAATTCATACAACTCACTGGTAGCTAATCGGTGTAATATGAACTCGCGCGATTGATCGGTTTCTAGGATTAACAAATAAGGGAACTATCTATCTACTTCCATAAATGGAAGGAATGGATTCCGTATCTGATATAACACAGACTACTCACTCAATCCAGTACAATGCCAAGATGGGGTAATTCAGATCATAGACTAAGTGTAATCCTTAACCGTCAAGTCAAACCTCATACTGATTCAAGCAGTTGACTGTGATCACCTCAGGATTAAGATATATCCATAAATATGATCATCCATTGATTCGATAAGACTTCTCGATTACGGAATTATATCGTGAACTCTAATCAAATCGGTCCAAACCTATATGATATATCTATCATATATAAATGCCCCACTAGGTTCTCTTAACCGAAAGTCCGGATAAGACAATCACACCTATTGTGTTCTCGGCGCATTAATAGCACGTTAAAGGAGAGACCCGATACTCTCGATTAACTTCACTATGGGCTAATTGTATTTTAAGTACATCTTCACTAACTCAATCCTCCGTGTATATCCCATACACTGAGTTAAGTGATTACATAAACGATATACTTTAGGGTTTTCTGCAGTGTAAATACTATTGTCACATCGGTGAATATGACAATAATAAATATGAATAATAATATCATTTCATTTATTAAATAAAACAATTACAAAATTGTCTTTCGGGCATTACACCTAACAATCTCCCACTTGCACGAAAGCATGTGATTAATTGTTTTAGAGCACACCCTATTATTTAAAATACAGCAAACTATCACTCCCACTTGCTCTAAATCAATGGAGACCCATCCCGTATTCTAGTACCCATTAAGCATATCACAACCATTGTAGATGACAATGTACACTCCGAGTATGCCGTCGTAGGATAGGTCAGTGACTCGGGGAGTACCTACATCTCAATATCATGGGTCTTAATGATTAGTCGGGTTGTCGGCTCGAGACGATCCGTAGAATCGAAACGTTACGGTCCATCTAATCATGTGGTACTTTCCCAATATGCTATTGACCTCTAGTGATTTCGAAAATCCTTATAAGCTACCCCTTCATCGTTTGCACAATGATGTGGTATCGGCTTCCAAATCTAGAATCACTCCCAGATATGAAAAGGAAATCCTTAAGCTATATCGCATCTCTAGCTACTACAAAAGCCGCTAATCACCCAACTAGTTAAAGTCGAGTTGGCGTTCTTGGATTCCTCCAGGCAATAGCTTCAACACAAGAGTAAACATCGAGCCGAGATCGACTTAACGATCATCCTCAATCGACTTAAAGTCAAAATCAGTGTATCACACATATCCAAGTTCACACATGAATATGTCCGCATATTATTCCTCGTTCTCTCAAGATACTAAAGGACATACTAAACTTGCTTTGTTAACCGCCGAATCTAAGATTCTTTCAAAGTTGACTTTCAATAATCGACCATCTCTTACTAAAAAGAGAATCTATCCCATTTCTCTTGATCCAAAGATTTAGAGAGTCATTCCCGAGGCATAGGGTAGAACTTCCTCGTTGAATGTTGCATACACAGATGCATCATCTTAACCAATAAGATGGATGGGAAACCGGTGATTGATTCTAATGAATTCGACCGAGTCAAACTCTTTAGAATGTTGTCCAAATCTCTGTTGCAGAGAATTGTGGCATTGTCGATTCTGACTTGAGATAACACACCCATGTTGATTCCAACTGGTGCAGTGTTATCCTTCACAAACACTAATATATGTATATATTCACTATTGTACTAAAATTGATATACAATCTACAAAAGACTTATCAATATTCCGGTCAAATCCACATATTGTAGAAATATATGACTTCCAATGACCGAGAGGTTTGCTTTTTATCCACAAAGGACATAAGCCTTGACAGTCATCCTGTCATAAGTTCATAAGGCAATACCCTTCTGTTTTGAATGAATCCAGACTCCGTTTGTTTGGCAAGAAAGTCTCAGGGAATCACCCCTATTTTCTGCTTTTGAACGAAATCATGCAATACTAAGTGGTAAGAGAGTCCAAGGTCCGATTAACTCTCTACTTCTTAGGGAATTACCCCTAGACCACTCAGGTTTTGCTCTGAAAGATAAACTTTCCTATTCATTCTACTCTTTTCCGTGTAGATCCAATTACTCCCACTAGGCCTGAGACGCTCAGGTGGTTCTACAAGAGTATGAACAGAACTGGAGTACCGAACTCCATTCACAGGGTTATGGCTATTAAACCAACCTCTATTATCAGAATCCTATACTGCTCACAAAAGAGCCATAGGTCATCAATCGATCCTCGGACTACAAAGTCCGTAGAAACCGTAATGGGTAATGGATAAACCATACTCCCAATACTTACTGGGTGGATCAAAATTCTGATCTAGTTTAGTAGTATTTAGTGTTATCACCAACAACCGATGTTGGATGTGGTCCGATTTTAATCAGTTAGTAACTACCTTGAGTAAACGTACTTCAAGGTTCAAGGTTTTGCTGTTCATGGATTCTATCAGAAAGGGTGCAACAGTATAACTGTCCCTTCCCTATTTCAAGAATCCTATATCTAACCTTTATACTCAATATCTTAAAAGATATATCACGAATGGTCATTGACCGAACGTATGCGTGAAATTTCCAGTCTTACCTTCAAGCACCGTGTGCTAAATGCTTATATTTATGGAAGTGGGGTGAACCGAATCCACACCTTATCCATAAATTCCAACTCATATTCTAGGTAGACTTCTCGGTCTTACATTTCAATGTAAACCGTTATTTCGCTTCCAATATCTTTATTGAGTTAAGCAGTGTATTGTAGCACATCTAAAACTATATAAGGCAATTTAACGGTTTCTCACTTAGTGAGAACATGTCACAATGAGGCAGGCTGAGCATCGGTTTCGAGGACTATGAATGGCCTATTCCAAGTATAGAATACTCTATCTCTGTTGAAAACAGAGAAACCTCAAAATATTTTGGATAAACTTACCGGAGTGTTTGAATAGTTATCGGACAAGAAGTCACTACTCGGAAGCTCCTACTAGCTTGTATCTTTCATCGGAACCCGAAGGTCGTCATGAACAAGCTATGTTACTTCTTTATAACCATTATCCTTTCCCGATTGAAAGGAAACTTAGTCATTGAACCTTTGAGACAATATAACCAGACTGGGAGAAAGGAATCACCACGAGCCAGTCTTGAGGTCTTGTCTTTTAGGGACTATGCACTAACTATGGAATATGAAGAAGCGTTTATCTAAATATAGAAACCAATTGCTTTTAATAGTTCTTAAGATGTGTTTTATATACATATTTCAGCAGTTGTAAGTGGTTTTGACTTTATCAAACAAAAGTCCAAGTCTTGGATTCGTACTACAAATGGTGTATTCACTTTGTATACGACAAACAAATTATCGAGTAGAAGGTAAATCCTTTCGCTCCAACGAATCTTAAACAGAAAATAATTTTTCCGCGATATCCAAGGGTTGAATCCGAGATTCATTTCCTTATATCTCTCCCACAATTCTAGCTAAAATTAACCGCCCGTTGTTTACTCCTTTAATCGTTAAATGCACTGCTACCTTGTTCTTCCAAAGAACTTAGCTCGAGAAAATCGACAAGGATTCATAGGTTGGTGATCCAAAATCACTGTCCTTATCCTATGATTTTCGATTAATTTTTCGGTTCAACCTTAAAGTTTTCTTAGTTTAGATGACTAACACTTTTAGACATATTCTCCCATTCTTGACTTTCCGTGAATGGAAACAGTCTTGAACCAGTTCGTTTGAGTAGACACTACTCTTGAACCGTGGGATGTCTACTTCGAGTGTTACTCGTCGGGACTTCTCGGATTTTCTTAATATACCAGAAAAAACAATAAATCATAATATTAAACCTCCCACTAGTTTATCGGTTCCAAATACCGTCTAACGAGCAGTGCTTTATTTTTTATGATTTTCCGATTTTTTCGATTAGAAAATCTTTCGTACATAGTTCCAATGTTTCCAGAAAAACAACAAATCATAGAACTCCCACTAGTTCATCGATTCCAAATATCGTCCAACTAGCAACATTTCATGACTTTCCGGTTTTTCAATTAGAATGGTTACGTGTGTAGTCAGTTACACTTTTCTAATGTTCTAGAAAAACAACAAATCATAAAGCTTCCACTAGTTCATCGATTCCAAATATCGTCCAACTAGTAACACTTCATGATTTTCCGATTTTTCAATTAGAAAGTTACTCGTGTAATCACTACACACTCAAAATTCACTAGAAGAATTTCAAAGTCCGAAATCACCTTTGATCAAACTAAGTTTGTCTCCCGTTTGACACGAATGACACTAGTGACATACCTATATGTCACTCTGGTTTTAAAAAGCTTAAGAGAAAATATCTCTTTCGAAAAATAATTGCATTATCGATTAACTAGTTCAACGTCCTAGTTACTTTCCACTTTTTAACGAAGTCAATACTAGTCAATTATTAATTTTTAAGCAATTTAGTAAGGGATATAATGTTGTAAATAAAATGACATATATTAATTCAAGTTTAACACTACTATATAAGTTTATTTTAGGAATTGTAAACTAAAATTAAGTCTACTCTACCATTCCAAGGTTTTAACCTCGCATCTCAGTGCCGCCGAAGGGTAGGTCAAAGAGATGACGGTTAAATCGAGACAATCTTATCAATGAATAACTTGTGAGAATCAAACATCCCACGAGAATCGAACATCCCTTTATTCATTGACTACCTTCCTTTTTAGCCTAGATATTATCAAAAATATCATTTATGAGTGTGACCTACTATATCGGATCTCTTAGGTACGCCCCGAGTATGCCGTCGTAGGATAGGTCGGTGACCCGACGAGTACCGAAATCCTATCCTTTCGGAGACCAAGCCATGAATGTTGATAGGGGTGAACACCATCCGTAGGGGGACGAAATCAAAGCGCCACGAGGCGTCACCCTTCTCTCACTTACTTGTATCTATAGTAGAGGCCGTGGGGTTGGCTGTCGCCTCCCCCGCTCCCACTCAATATTTTGGAAGTGGTGGTGGTTAACTAACCACGTCTTTTTGATGTTAACATAAAAGGACATCAAATCAAGGATTCTGAATGGTGTCGGTAACGTAGGCAAGCCTACCCGTCTTATTCGTTGGAACATATGTGACAGTCGGACGAAATCGGGTCAAGACAGCCCCATTGAGATAAGAAGGAATCACCCCTCCGCTCTCCTGGTGTAGCTTAGTCTTGCCGGACCCCCGTGCATACATCACACTAGGAGGGTTAAGTCGGTCGAGCCTAGCTCAGTTGACCACCCAACCTATAGGCGAACCATTTTTATCCAATATTTATTGTTCTTTTACCATCATTCAATCTCGTAGACACTACGAATCGAAAAACGTGATCTCGTTTGGGCTTTTAAGGCGGTTCACCGAGAACACACACCGAAAAGGCTTAACGATTTCATAACCCGTCCTCGGATCTTTAATTAGTTACTAAATTAATTAATTACCACGTATTAATTAAATTTCAACTAATTACGCAAGTTTGTATACATGCCTATTTTAATTACCAAAATTAAAATTCTACATGTATGCATGGAGTGGATTTATGATATGATGCATGTCATGGCAATTCCGATTTTATATCTATTTTATGATCAAACACATAAAAAATAAATTGCGGAAAATTTAAACACCGAGATGGATCGTTGGTACCCCCGACTAACCTATTTTCTAAGGAAAATTAAAATTTTAATCTAAGTCTTCAAATCTCGATCTTCGATCTTGATCTTGAAAACTTCCGGATCTTCAAACCTTCGATCTTGACACGAACCACGAACGACGAGGAGAGGAGGCCGTAATATACCAATATATTTAAAAATATATATATATCTATATTATCAAATTGTTGTATATAAAAATAAAAAAAAATTATTAATTTTTTTTTCTTTTAATTTGAACATGCCACGGCCAAAGCCAAATTTTCTTCTTCTTTTTTTATTTTTTATTTTTTATTTTTATTTTAATCAAACCTTGCGGCCAAAAGCCATGCAAAAAGATAATTACAATCAAAAACATTGCCGCAACCCTAAATAAAATAAAATAAAAAGGGCGGAAGCTGCCGCAACAGTTAAAAAAAAAATATCATGACCTATTTATTAAAATTAATGCCGTGACAAATTAAATAAAAACAACAATCTGCCTCCTCTCGTTTTACCTTCTTGATGATCTTCAACTCCATGATCTTCAACACCATGATCTTCGTCGTCTCGAACCCGAAACCAAAAATAAATACAAAAGGTACTACCTTTTACAATTTTTCGCATGACATAAAATAAATTACACATCCTATGCTCAATTGATGCTAATCAAAAGAGCTACAAAATAGATCTACGGGTAAACAATACCAACCCCAATCCATCTCTTCAAACCACAACAATCGCAACATAAAAATTAAATATGCATCGGCCCCAACCCAAAAAAAAAAATTTGGGACACAAAAAACTACATGTTTTCCACTCCTAGATCTAATATTTTATACGTATAAATATAGATCACCAGGCGACGATACCACTGTTAGTAATACCATCCGCAACGGAAGCGATTTAAGGATCTATATCTATAATTTACACGTAATAAAATAACTAGATCTACATCTACAAGGGGGTTGTGGAACATACCTCTTGGATCTCAAAATCCAAGTAGAAGAGCCGCAATAGAAATAACAAACGAAGATGTGAAGAGCACCACGATCTTCCGTACGTGTGATCCAAGCAACTCCCGGTGGAAGGAAATTCTCGACTCGAACCCTTCCGATATGCTACCCGGAAAAACCTCCAAGATTTTTCTCATTATCCCTTGGCGAGTTTTTCCTTCTTCTCTCTAAGAGGAGAAGTCGAAATTTGTAGTGTGTTAAAAGGCTTGGGAGAACTCTCTTTATATAGGAGAGTAAACCTTGTCCTCCAAGGATTTAATAATTAATACAAAATCAATTATAATAATCCCATTAAATAAAAATAATCCCATAATATTCTAGAACAAATCTAGAATAATATTTATCTTTATTTCTTACCATAAATATTTATCCAATAAATATTTTATGCACATGTCTTAAAAACAATTTCTTGTTTCCTAAACATACACTTGGGGCGAAAATTATATTGCTTGTGACCTAGTCACAATTTTCGAATATAACACCTTTTTGGGCCAAGATTATGAAAAATGTCTTTTTCACATATTTAATTATTTAGCCCAACTAATTTAATAGTCCACTAAACAATTAATTCACATATCGTTTTAATAAAATCCAACAAGAACTAAATTAATATTATCAGGATTCGACGTCCGAGAATAGCTATGCTATATAGGAGGCACGTCGGGGACCATGGACTAATAATCACCGGCTCGATAAATCAAATAAATAATTATCTTACGAACAGAATAATTATATTCGATAAATCAATCACAGGAATATGCCACCATAATCCCGTGATCGCACTCCTCCGATTATAAGATTATATTTATCTCCTCACGAGAATGATAATAAGCGTCCATTGATATAATCATTACATATGGATTAATCCTCCATAGACTGTTCATTCTAAATCGGGAAGTTACCGTTAACCCTTTTTAGAACATCTTATCCTTATTTACCATTAACCCCTAGTGATCAATTAATTCATACAACTCACTGGTAGCTAATCGGTGTAATATGAACTCGTACGATTGATTAGTTTCTAGGATTAACAAATAAGGGAACTGTCTATCTACTTCCATAAATGGAAGGAATGGATTCCGTATCTGTGATAACACGGACTACTCACTCAATCCAGTACAATGCCAAGATGGGGTAATTCATATCACAGACTCAGTGTAATCCTTAACCGTCAAGTCAAACCTCATACTGATTCAAGCAGTTGACTGTGATCACCTCGGGATTAAGATATATCCATAAATATGATCATCCATTGATTCGATAAGACTTCTCGATTACGGAATTATATCGTGAACTCTAATCAAATCGGTCCAACCCTATATGATATATCTATCATATATAAATGCCCCACTAGGTTCTCTTAACCGAAAGTCCGGATAAGACAATCACACCTATTGTGTTATAGGCGCATTAATAGCACGTTAAAGGAGAGACCCGATACTCTCGATTAACTTCACTATGGGCTAATTGTATTTTAAGTACATCTTCACTAACTCAATCCTCCCGTGTATATCCCATACACTGAGTTAAGTGATTACATAAACGATATACTTTAGGGTTTTCTGTAGTGTAAATACTATTGTCACATCGGTGAATATGACAATAATAAATATGAATAATAATATCATTTCATTTATTAAATAAAACAATTACAAAATTGTCTTTCGGGCATTACACCTAACAGGATGGGCGTCGACCTGTTTTACATTGTTTTTACGGTTTTATCGTTCTAGGTTGGATTCGGGTTTCATAATCATGTTGTAATTGTTTTAAACCCTTATTTATGATATGATGATATTGGATAACATAAACAAGCCTGAATTGAGCTTCGATTCGTTCAGTTAAAACACCGAACGTACTCTTAAAGGGAGTTGAAGTTCGGATCCGTCGGAAGAGCATGATAGGCTTGTGCTTTGATGGATTAGCATTCATCAATGTCTGTGTAACTGCTAGGCTTTGTTTATGTCTAGTGGTCTAGGAAGAGAGTAGTATTTGTGAGGGAGATTAATTGAAAACACTTAGGTGGTTAGTTAATCATCTTAATAAAATACGTACTTGACTAGTAAAAGATTAAACATGTCTCTCTTGGATAGGCACTAGTCTATATCGCGATGTGTGTGCTACCTCTGAAGGTGGAAGAACCCGTAGGTCAAAAGAACCACAAGTTCGGGGGACTCTCCTGAGGTGTGCGTACTATCGGAACCTACCTAGTCTAGCCTCCGTGGATATTGGTGTGATCCACTAATATGTTGCAATCGATATCTCCTGGTGGATATACATCAGGCGTAGTTCCCTTGAGTGCGGTTGTAACATAGATAAGTTAAGTAGAAACGTTTAGTCAATTCGTGTTGATGGACATGAAATGAACCCTAGATTGAGTCGGTCAAACATAAACAACTAAACTTTTAATTATCTTATCTTTATAAATTGTAATTGTTGTCATAGCTTCTCTTTCTTATTAAGTATGTTGTACTTACATCAAATGCATGTTTTCTATGTGTTTGGGGGTGAGAAGACGAATAGGTTGATAGTGTTTACGAAGAGGAGTATGTTGATGACGTTTGAAGATGCTTCATTGAAGACTTTACTTTTATACTCTAATTATTCTTTCATAGACTGTTTTTTGGTACTTTTGGTTTTGACTTTTGGTCTTTCGAGACTTGTAGTACCGTTACATTTCTTTTGGATATCGTATGTTCCTTGAATGTAATAAGTTACATTTCCATCTTTAGATTTCATTTCTATTCTTGGATGTTTGGGAATTTTGTACCCGAGTCTTTTGCTTCCGTTTGCTTATTTTTGATACGACGTAGTAGAGGCTTACGTATAAAGTGAATTTATTTTTATTTTATACGTGCGAATGTTCCTTTTCCGGATAAGGACTCGGTGTTCGGGAACAAGGCGTTACTGTTGGTATCGAGAGAAGCGTCTTTTAGGCTTCCTTTCTTTTAAGATAAGTTTTCTCTAGACCTTTTAATAACTTTCTGGTTTTCTTTGATCATCAGGATGGTGTTCACGAGAACTGGAGCGGGCGCAGAGACTTCTAGAGTTCGACGGGAATGTCCAACACCGGTCGTAGGGGGCGGTGTTGTGAGGCAGATTCCTCCACCTCGACAGAGTTTGTCAGCACCTCCTCGTACCGCGACACCCACACCAAGGTCTCGGCAGGGTTCGTTGCCGCGACCTCATCAGGAGCAACCTCCACGATGGCACGTGGGGAGTTTAGTTCGATTTTCTTTGGTGAGCGATGTTCCAGCAGGATTTGTACCGCCACCGGTAAGCTACCCTCCGCACCAGCAAACCTTTTATCCTCCACCAGTCGGTGTTTACCCTCCACCAATGAGCCACCCCTCACCATTGGTGTTTCACCAACAACAGCAGACTTTCTACCCACCTCCTGCAGGTCATACCCCACGACCTACTGTACCACTTTCACCGTGGTTCGACCATCAACAAGGTTTTGGTTACCAACCCTTTGGTCTCCAACAAGCTCAGCCAATCCCGCAGCACCACCATAATTACCATCGGGGATACTACCCTTTTCAGCCGGAACCTCAAGTAAATCCCACTCACCCTCAGCAACAGCAGTATCAGCAGCAAGTACCTTTTGGTTACCCTCCGGTTTACCCACCAGTGAGACCGGCATTTGAACAAGCACCGGCTGTGGATTGGTATACAAGATTGAGAAGGAATCGGGTTGAGAACTTCTATGGGAATGTAGAACATTCAAAGGCTGAGGAATGGATAAGGAGCTTCGAGAAGGCATGCAGGAACATTCATGTGCATGAGGCTGAGATGGCACAGCTGGCGGTTAGTTTCCTTTTGGGCGCATCAGAAGCTTGGATAGATGCTATACTGAGTAGCAATGGCAAAGTAACCGACTGGGAAGCTTTCAAAGCTATGTTCTATAATGAGTACTTTCCGGCAACGGTACAGGCAGATAAGGCAAGTCAGTTTTTGAAGCTCAAGTAGGGTATCTACATGACGGTATCTCAGCATACCAATAAGTTTAATGAGTTGGGACGATTCTATCCCGAGCTTATGAAAGTGAAAGAAAGGAAGATGGCCCTCTATAAGGAAGGGTTAGCTCATGCGATACAGTCTGGCATGTTGGGATTTACAGCGAGGAACATGGCAGAGTTATTGAATAAAGCCTTGGAGGTTGAGACCTTCAGGAAGAAGGCTACGGTGGTTATTGGGAACAAGAGGAATTTTGGGACTAGTCAGGGTAATCACCGAGGAACCCCACAACAGAATGTTAAGAAGACAACAGCTCCTCTGGCAGCTAAGCCCCAAACAGTGCACCTTTGTGTTCCAAGTGCAACCAGAATCATTCAGGAGAGAGCAGAGCTAGTTCAGGTGGTTGCTACTTTTGCGGAGAACCGGGGCACTATTCTAGAGAATGTCCCAATAAGGGGAATAAAGGGAGTACGAGCCGAGGAAGCGGGAGAAGCGGCCCAAGCCGACCGATTCGAGTTTTTGTTGTTGATGCTAGAGATGCAGAACCAGAGGATGATGTTATCTCATGTACCTTGTTGTTATTTTATTTTATTAAGATATTTTTATAGCACGTTTATTCATGCTGTAACTTTATTTAAATGAATGAATATGCATCCTAGGTACGATAATGTTAGATAATCTAGTGGTCAGAGCTTTGTTCGATATGGGAGCGTCTAACACTTTTGTGTCGACCAAGGTAGCTAAGAAGTTGAGTTTACCCTCGGAACCTTTAAGAAACACTTTGGAGATAACTACACCGTTAGGGAAGGTAACTAAGGTAACTAGGATGATACCTCAAGTGGAAATTCGAGTTGGACCTTATAGATGCAAGAGTAATTTCACTGTTTTAGACTTCTCATATTTTGACGTGATTCTTGGGATAGATTGGCTATCCGAGAATTTTGTTCACTTAGATTGCCGAGAGAAGAAAGTGACCTTTAAAGTACCCGGGAAATCAGATAAGACTTATCAAGGGAATGTGTACAAGCCGAGTAAGAAGCGACATCCGATAATTTCAGCGGTCAAGGCAATTAGAGCTTGTCAGAAGGGTTGTGAAGGCTACTTGTTGTACGCAATGGATGTGGAACAAGTGAAGCCAAAGCTAGAAGAAACTCCGGTAGTGAGAGAGTACCCTGAAGTGTTTCCGGAAGAGTTACCGGGAAACATGCCGGATAGGAAATCGAGTTTGAGATCAAGCTGATACCGGGAGCAGCATCAGTTGCCAAGGCACCATATAGAATGGCACCGGCTGAATTAAAAGAGTTGAAAGCTCAACTTAAGGATATGCTTGAGAGGAATATAATTCAGCCTAGTACTTCGTCTTGGGGAGCCCCTGTCTTGTTCGTGAAGAAGAAAGATGGTAGCATGAGGATGTGCATCGATTATAGGGCGTTGAATAACCTTACCATCAAGAATAAGTATCCCTTGCCGAGGATTGATGATTTCTTTAATCGGTTGCAAGGCAAGAAAGTGTTCTCTAAGATTGATCTTAGGTCCGGATATCATCAGTTGAAGATCAAGTTGGCAGATATACCGAAGACGGCTTTTAGTACGAGGTATGGACATTATGAGTTCTTAGTTATGCCATTTGGACTCACTAATGCCCCATCTGCATTTATGGATTTGATGCAGCGAGTTTTCATGCCATACTTGGATAAGTTTGTGATAGTGTTCATAGGCGACATCCTAGTATACTCTAAGGATGATAAAGAACACGAGGAACACTTAAGGATAGTGTTAGAAACTTTAAAGAGAAATCAGTTGTTTGCTAAGTTTTCGAAGTGTGACTTTTGGTTGAAGCAAGTCGGTTTCTTGGGTCATGTCATTTCCGGAGATGGCATTCAAGTTGACCCCGCCAAGATCGAAGTAAGGAGCTTTCTTGGTTTGGCTGGCTACTATAGGAAGTTCGTGCAAGACTTTTCAAAGATAGCTACTCCACTCACTAAGCTTACACGGAAGAATGTGAAGTTCGAATGGACTAGCGAGTGTGATGCAGCTTTTCATACCTTGAAGGATATGTTGACTACGGCTCCGGTGTTGGTAGTTCCGGAGATCTTCGATAACTACGATGTCTACATGGATGCTTCGGGACAAGGCCTAGGTTGTGTGTTGATGCAAGGAGGGAAAGTGATTGCTTATGCATCTAGACAATTGAAGGTGCATGAGAAGAACTACCCGACACACGACTTAGAGTTGGCGGCAGTAGTGTTTGCATTAAAGACTTGGAGGCACTACTTATATGGAGTTAAAGCAAGGATCTTCACCGATCACAAGAGTTTGAAGTACTTCTTTACTCGGGAGAATCTGAATATGAGACAGAGGAGATGGCTAGAGTTCGTAAAGGATTATGATTTGGATATCCAGTACCATCCAGGCAAAGCCAATGTAGTGGCATATGCTTTAAGCAGGAAACCAGTGTTTGCGGTTTCAAGCGTCGAAGATGTGGCAGAAAGGTTAGATGGGCTGGAAATCAGCATATTTGATCAGATTGAGGAACGACAGTTTGTGGCGCCGTTGTTAGCAAGGTCGAGTTGATGGATGATATTCGGGAGAAGCAAGATGAAGATCCGGTTTTGGTTGATTTGAAGCAAGTTGCTAGAGAAAAGCCTACAGTGGGTTATGTCTTGGACAAGAACGGAAACCTTTGGTACCAGGATCGTTTGTGTGTGCCTAATGTTGGCGACCTAAGACAAAGAGTTATGGAAGAGGCACATAGGATTGCTTTTGCAGTTCACCCAGGAGCTACTAAGATGTACAGAGACTTGAAGGAGAAGTTTTGATGGCCATCGATGAAGTTGGAAATAGCCAAGTTCGTAGCAGAGTGTGACATTTGTCAGAAAGTTAAGGCAGAACACAGAAGACCAGGAGGAATGCTTAAACCTTTGGATATCCCCGAATGGAAGTGGGATAAGATCACGATGGACTTCATCACCGGTTTACCGAGGACTAAGGGTGGACATAATGTGATTTGGGTAATTGTGGATAGATTGACCAAATCTGCCAATTTCTTACCGTATAAGGTTGATATGCCTTTAAAGAAGATGACGACACTATACTTGGATAATATAGTGAAGCTGCACGGAGTCCCTATCTATTTAGTTTCAGATCGCGACTTGAGATTCGTCAGTCGGTTTTGGAAGAGTTTACAAGAAGCTTTTTGAACCAAGTTGAATTTGAGTACGGCCTTTCATCCTCAGACGGATGGACAATCTGAGAGGACCATCCAAACACTCGAGGACATGCTAAGAGCTTGTGTCTTGGAAGTAGGTGGATCATGGGATGATTATCTATCGGTAGTGATGATACAAATTATGTCGCCACCATTTAGTCTCGGAAACAGACTGAGGAAGGTCTGCGACTGCATCTTCGGCGACGTCAAATGGTATTAAGTCAAGGCCGCCGCCAACGACCCTTCCTAGAGCTTCGTCAGATCTAGGGGGCCGGTGGACGACCATGGACACAAGGCTCTCTAAGGGCCGCACAAGACTTGAGAAGAAAATAGGGAGCGAAGACCGGACAACGAAGCTGGCGGCCTTGGCGACCACAGAGGGTCGCCGCCTGGATATTACATCCACTTGTCGCTAGATATTACATCCACTTGTTGTTAGATATTTAGTATTTGCTTAGCTATTAAGACTATTGACTAAGCTGCTTCGCACCGCCAGTCTTTTACTTCACCCCTAAGTTTAATCTTCCTATAAAAGGAAGTCTTGTGTAACCTAACCAAAGAGATTCAAAATACACAAAAAAAACGGGCCAAAGCACTGTCAAAGCAAACTCATCTCACCGTCATCCTCTTGCCGCCGTATATCTCCGGCTAACATACAAATAAACTACTCACAAACTAGCCAGATATCCACAGCATAAACACCGCTACGCCACCGTGACGATTTCAGCATCGTCAGTTGGCTCCGTTACCGGGAAAATCTCGCAACAACTTACTCACAGTTCTAGGCGTGAAAATCAGCTAAGAGTGATAACACGCGGCGGATCGAAGGAATCTCACTTCCGCCGGTCGGGAAACGTCCGGCTATATTCATTCATCCAAGTTACGTTCCAGAAAGAGGTAATCTTACAAAGAAAAACCCTCAAAACCGCCTTTGTTTCCTTCCCCCCAGAGAAGGGAACTGTCAAAGGACAATCTTTTCAACCTCAAAAGCATATACCCGGAAAAACCCTCATCTAAACGAAACACTTCTGAAAAATCACACTTTACCGGGGTTATTACACACAAATCGTCACCACTTTTCCCCGGAAAGTCACTCTACAACAATGACAGGAAGTAAAGGACATCTGACACCCAAAACCCCTGCAAAAGGGGGCATACAGCATCAGGCTCATGGAGAAGGAGTAGGAGAAACACTTGACAATCTCCCCGCAGAAGGAGAAGGGTCGCAACGAGGGGTCCTACCACCTAGCGACGCCCGGAATGTCATTAACCAAAAGGCTAAGTCAAAAGAGGCCAATGCTGCGTTAGATGGGGCTCACAAAGAGAGAGCAAGGTCACAACAGAGTCAAAGGTCGACCCCTGAGACAAGACCAGGCTCCCTGGAGGATCCCGAGATCGCGGAAATGAGGGAATATGCAAGGTATGCGGAAACTATGTACTTAACTAACTCTCGCCTGGTAGCGAAGGGCCAGGCCCCAAAGGCGATACGACCCCCGAATCCTCCTAGAAATGAAACTACTCCCGTGGCCATAGACAAAGGTCGCCAAAGTCAGATCCAAGAGATCGAGATAGAGGAGAGTGTGCATTCGTCGGGTCGCAAAGGATTGAGGAAAGAAATTGCGTAAAACTCAGTACTCTCGGATCGTGACTATCGGAGAGGAAAGACACTCGAAAAAGGATCAGCTTTCAAAAGGTTGGGTGAGAAGGACAAGGCCTCGGCCCCAAGTCGTCTCGGCCTTCCAGGGGGAGGAATACCCCCCCGACCAAATAGGAGCGCGCAGGACGCTCGCGTGATAATAAGGGAGAAAAGAGCTCACCCGGAGGGATCGCAAGACTATGAGGAATCGGAACGCGGGCAGGAACGAGCAGATAAGCAGGCACTGTCGCGACCCAGTTCGACTCCGCCTTGGCAGAACAAATGGAAATAATGAAAAATGAGCTCGCGGAGTTGAAAAAGTCGAGGCCAGTCGAGAGGGCCGCACCGGTCGGGAATCGACGTGCTCGCTAAAAGAATCACAGAGACATTACCCGCCATCAATGAAAAGGTTAGCTACCCCAGCTATAATTACTACAATGGTAACTCTTGTCCGAACGACTAGCTCACCGCTTTCCAGGGCCGCATCACCTTAGCAACTCAAAACAAGTTCGCCTGGTGCATCGCTTTAGTCGGTAGCATGCAGGACAGGGCTGCGTCCTGGATACGCGGGCTTCCCCGCAGCTCGGTTAAAAGTTGGGAGGACCTATCGGAAAAATTCGTCCGAGAATTTGAATCGGCAAGCAGACCTAAGAAGACCATAGAGGACCTATATGAGGTTCGCATGGGAGGGCATGAGTCAGGAAAAGAATATTACGAGCGGTTCATCAGAATATACGATCGGACCGAAATATTCCGGATGACGCAGTTATAACATGTTTTCTCACGGGGATCGCCAGGGGTCCGATGAAGACAGAATTTAACCTGCGGCCCCCCAAAGCGGGTCTCGTGGAAATGCTGGAAAGGGCTCGGATGATGGGAGTCAGTGAAGCGCCATCCTCTGGGAAAACCAAACCCAAAACAGAGCAGCATTCACATAAAGAGGATCGCACGGAGGATCGCAAGAGGGAAAAGGGGCGAGATGCCAGCCACGATCGCGAGGTGAAGAAACCGTACAAGTTCATCGAGGATAACTTTACCCCGCTTAACACGAAAGCATCCCAGATACTGTTCGAGATTCGCGAGCATTTCGACAAACCCAAGCCTATGAGGGGCGATCCCGACAATCGCGATAAATCGAAATACTGTGACTATCACAAAGATCACGGTCACGTCACAGATGAATTCTTCACATTGAGGCGAGAAATAGAGAGATTAATCCGCGAGGGACCAGCGACTAAGTATAAACGAGACGGGAATACCGGTCCCGGTCAGGGTCGCCAACCCCGCGTCTATCGGAGGGAAGTTCAAGTTATCCATGGGAATATTCCCAGCAACAATCAGCTGAAATCCCAAATACATCAAATCAATACGCGCGGCTTTGAAAAGCAGATAGTGTTAGGGGAAAACGAGAAAGGAATCATGTTCACTAAAAGCGAGCTGACCACGGTCGACGGCCCCATGGAAATACCCCTCATTCTCAAAGTCGGGGTGAACGACAAGCATGGCGTCAACAGAGTAATGGTCGACACTGGGGCTGGCCGTGACGTCATCTAATTCGACTGTTTAAAACAGATCGGATTCGGAGAGGCCAAGTTGAAACCTTACATTGGGGTGCTCGAGGGCTTTACCAATGATATGGTACGGGTCAAAGGCACCATCGACCTCAGCATCACTCTTGGCGATTACGAACCCTGCCGAACCGAGGTAGTCACTTTCCTAGTTATCGATCTCCCCTCGTACTACAACATGATTTTGAGGATTCCAGCTATGAGAAAATTTCAAATGGTGGCGTCTGTTCCTCACCAAAGGGTCAAATTCAACGTAGGGGACGAAATTGGGGTCGCCATCAGCCGACACCGGATTTTTCCTCGAATACATGACCAATAATAGGGTCGATTCCAAGCGACCCAGAGTAGAGGGTTTTAATATGGCCACAGATCGGATCGCCACGGTCAAGGAGGTTCCGGAAGAAACAGTAGAGGTTGAAACATTACAGACCCGGGACGAGCCGGACTTCATCGCCGAGGACGAGCTGGTCGAGGTTATTATAAATGACTAGCACCCCGATCAGAAGGTCAAGATAGGGTCACAGACCACCGAGAAAGAAAGTGAAGGGCTGATCGAGCTTCTAAAAGTAAACTTGGACGCCTTCGCCTGGGATGTGACAGATATGAGAGGTGTGGAGTCGGAGATCGCTTTGCACTATCTAAGTGTCGACCCCAACTTCAGGCCGATCCAACAAAGAGCGCGTCAATTCTCTACAGAAAAGGAGGTCGCAATAAAAAATGAGGTCGAAAAGCTTTTAACAACAGGAATTATCAAAGAGCTGCAATACCCTACCTGGTTGGCAAACGTGGTAATGGTGAAAAAACATAATGGCAAGTGGCGGATGTGCGTCGACTTCACCGACCTAAACAAAGCTTGCCCCAAAGATCCTTACGCGCTGCCCCGAATTGACAAAATGGTCGATGGGATCGCAGGTTTTGAAACACCGAGTTTTCTAGACGCTTATTCAGGCTATCATCAAGTCAAGATGGCTGACGAAGACAAGGAGCTGACGGCCTTCAGGGCCGCCGGCGGACTATATTACTACGAGATGATGCCGTTTGGTCTAAAGAATGCAGGTTCAACGTATCAAAGGATGGTGAACAGAGTTTTTAGTACACAAATAGGCAAAAACATGGAAGCTTACATCGACAATATGGTCGTGAAATCAAGTCGCCAGGATCATCTGGTGGACCATCGTGAAACCTTTGCAAACGTAAAAAGTCACTCGATGAAATTAAACCCCGCAAAATGCACTTTTGGGGTCCAGGCAGGGAAATTCTTGGGCTTCATGGTAAGTCGGAGGGGAATCGAAGCGAACCCATAGAAAATTGAAGCACTAATAAATATGAGCGAGCCAACCAGCATTAAGGAAGTACAAAGGCTGAATGGGAGAGTGATAGCCCTGGGAAGGTTTATATCAAAATCCGCCGAGAAAAGCTTACCCTTCTTCAAAATTCTAAAGGGAAATAAAACCTTTTTATGGACAAAATAATGCTCTCAGGCTTTCGAAGAACTCAAGGCCTACCTCTCAAGCCCGCCGCTGCTAACCAGTCCAGTGGTCGGAGACGTCTTGCTATTATATCTAGCTGCCTCAGACAGGGCCGTCGCCGCAGCACTTATCAAAGAAGAGGGTACCTCGCAAAAGCCTATTTATTATGTTTATAAGGCTCTAAGCCCAGTAAAAAGTCGTTATTTTAATATCGAAAAATTAGCCTACCGCGTTGTTATCGCCGCCCGAAAATTAATGGCTTACTTTTCAACGCATTCAATAATAGTACTGTCAGACGTGCCGCTACGGCAGGTCCTCCACAAACCGGACTTATCTGGTCGTTTGCTACGCTGGGCCATCGAGCTCACCGAATTCGATATCCGATACGAACCTCGAAAGGCCATCAAAGCTCAGGCATTGCCCGATTTCATCGCCGAAACGAGCTTCAACGAAGATATCCCGCAACAAACCAATGCAAGACATAGCCCCGACGGAAGTACCACAGCGGACGAGCCTCAGCGGCCAAGTCACTGTTGGCAACTCTATGTCGATGGTGCCGCCAACCTCAAAGGTTGCGGTGCGGGGATCATCTTACTTGAGCCTGGAACTTCAGAAGAAATTGAGAAAGCCTTGAGATTTAACTTCACCGCATCAAACATCCAAGCAGAGTATGAGGCGGTTGTCGCAGGACTGGAGCTCGCAAGGGCCGTGAAGGTCGAAAATGTGCAGGTTTTCTGCGACTCACAGTTGGTTGTCAATCAAGTGACCGGGTCGTTCGGCATCCACTGCGAAATTTTGCAAAAATATATTAATCTCGTCAAAAGGCTTGAAAGCGGCTTCAAATACTGCAAATTTACCAACATCCCCCGAGAGGACAATCACAGGGCTGATTATTTATCCAAGCTAACCAGCGAGGACGAGATAAGAAACCCATCAATTATGGTAGAATATCTGTCAGGGCCCGCCATCGACAGGATCGAGGTAATGGACTTACAATACACCAACCCTTGTTGGATTGATATCATGAGGGACTACATCGACTCTGGAAAGCTCTTCGAGGAGCCAAACGAGGCAAAAGCTCTGATCGGAAGAGCCGCCAGATACACCATCTTAAACAATATTTTGTACCGGCGATCGTTCTCTAAACCATTACTAAGGTGCGTACGACCTGAAGAAGTCGATGGGATCCTCATAGAGCTGCATGAAGGGATATGTGGCGGCCACCCAGCTAGCCGCACCCTTGCTCGGAATGTCTTATTGGCAGGATATTACTGGCCGAAACTTGCGAAGGACGCCAAGGCATATACTAAGGCATGCGACGTATGTCAAAAATTTACGGATATTCCTAGGCTACCATCAGTCGAGCAAAGCATTGTCGTAGCCGCGTGGCCCTTCGACATGTGGGCCATCGACCTCATTGGGCCATTGAAAAAGGGGTGCTCCGGATGCGAATATGTGGTGGTCGCCGTGGACTATTTCACCAAGTGGATCGAAGCCAAAGCCTTGGTAAAAATCAACACCAAGGACATAACTTATTTTTTGCTCGATCAAATATGGACCAGATTCGGCGTCCCCAGAGTAATAGTGTCGGACCACGGACCTCAATTCAGAGAGGAGTTCGACACATTCTGTGGAGAGAACAACGTCAAGCATTGGCAATCGTCAGTATGCTATCCGCAGGGAAATGGTCAGGTTGAGAACGCAAACAAACAAGTACTCAGCGTGCTGAAAAAGAGTTTGGGTGAAAAAGCGGGTAAATGGCCCGATCACCTCCCCGCGGCTTTATGGGCACTCAAAACATCGCGGAAAACAACTACTGGGGAAACTCCATTTGCTTTAACCTACGGATCCGAAGCTATGGCCCCGGTGGAAATGGCCCTACCAAGTTTAAGAGTCGCACATTTCAGCGAGACGGATAACCCGCTCAAGAGAAAGCTTGATCTTGATTTAGCGGAGGAGCGGCGGATCGAATCATATGGACGTTTGCTCAATTGTAAACAGGCTGCCAAACGTCACCACGACAAGCACATTCGCGGTCATCACTTCGCTATCGGAGATTATGTTTTACGAAAGAGACAGGCCACTGGCCACGAGGCCAAGAAAGGAAAACTATCGGAAAACTGGGAAGGCCCAGTGAGGATAATACAACCGACCTTGGCATGCAGATAATCTGAAAAAATATTACATGTAGAACGTACATCTGCTACGTGCGAGCAAAGCATGCGGAGAATGAAATCAATAAAGGAAAATATTCATTCAAATAAAGGGAGTACAATTGTTTCCAGCAAACCTGCGGCCTACAACGCCCATCGATCTAGCCAAAAACAAGGGGGCCGCCAAAAAAAAAAAAAAAAGATAGAGCCATCATCCTCAACCTTGCTCGATTTAAACCCCTCTCCTTCGCAGGCTCAACCCATTCAAAATAGCGCCATAAATGATCTTTAGCAACAGGGGAGGCAGTAAGGAAAAAGGGGGATACATCACGCATGGGACGGGCTTTCCAAACTCGTACTCTACCCTCTCCGGATGGAAGAGACATGGTTCTCACAACAAAAATTTATGCAAAAGGAGAATGAGAATGAAGTTAGCCTGCCTCCTCTTTTTATAGCAAAGGTCAGCAAAAGGGACGGCCACGATCAACATGATCCTACGGTCGGCCCGACCACGGTTTATCCAAAATTCAAAATCCAAAGGGCGCATTTGATGTATATCAGATATCAAGGCAAGATTCTAGCCTATATTCACGCAACAGTTACTAACCCGAGATTATAGGCCACTTTGAACACGCATGCGCTGCCAGTGAGCTGTCAAATCGATTCAAATCCCTGGATTCCCGACAACACGGCAATCGAGAAAGGTTAGTCAGTCCCATCGGTTCATCTCGCAAGTTTCAGATGAACCTTTGCTCCGCCTAAAACTTATAGGGCCGCATCCAGAAAATTTCAAACGAATCAAGGGTTGTACGAGTTTGCGACGACGATTTGTTTCGTTCAAGTATCCTCGGGCCTCGCCCAAAACAAAGGGGGATGGGGAAATTTTAGGCACGCAGCAGCAATTCTCGGTCAACTCTCAGCTCGTCCGTTCTAGTTATTTTAGCGAGCTCATAAAAACCTCGCCAAAATAAAGGGGGCCGCATACGCATACTCAAATACAAGCAGGAAGTAAATCAAAGAAACAAAGGCAAATACATGTCAGAGGGCGAAAAGCGGCCACAAACCAAATCCAACAAGCCAAACGCGACCACAATGTCAATACGGAAAGAAAAAAGATAAGCTAAGTTATTACAATCATCATATGAGGACGCCAAATAGTTCAAAAGACAAGCAAAGTTGATTCATTACAAGACCGCAGAAATGTTTCGAAACAAAAGCCCAAAATAATTAAACAGAGCCAGGAGTGTCAATATACTCGTCACCGGGTTGATCACTCGCGGCAGGAGGAGCTCTCAAAATGGAAAAGTTCACAGGATTCACTGGAGGAGGATCCCACATAGGGTCGCCACGCTGTATCTGGTTATTCTAGATGGCAGCAATATGGTCCGTCGTATGAGGAATATCGGGGTGAAGGGCCAACAGCTCGGGAGTTCACTGAGACAAGTCAATCCACTCAAGCATTTCCTCAAAGGTAATGCTCTCCCTCCCATGGTAGGCCCAGAGACATCGGGCAAGATGGTTAAAGCCTTGATCAAAGCTCGCCTCTTGATAAGCAAAAAACTCGTCATAGAGCTTGTAGGCATCCACAGCCGCTGGCCCCGCTTCCTCAGTAGCCTTTTCTGCAGCAGCAAGCTTCTCCTTCAGACTCGCGATCTCCTCAGAAGATAAGCGAACTTCTTCCTTCAGAGCCGATACTTTCTTCCGCAACTCCACATCCAACTTGGCACTCTCCGCCATGGCTTTTTTCATCCGATCAACCTCTGTCAACGCCGCCGAGCTTTTCTTTTCAGAAGTGATCCGGGCTTTCTCTGAGGCCCCAAGAGCCGCCGTCGCTTTCTTCAGTTCAACCTTGCGCTTCTCGGCGGCCTCAATCGCCTTGTTTATGCGAGTCCCAAGTTGAAAGAGAGAGGCGAGTCAAAAGCTCGCTAGATACGTAAAGTATGAAAGAATGGAAATGCAAGGGAAATAAAAACTCACCATAGAAGCGGCAATTCCAAATTGGCCCGACAGACCTTTCAGCTCGGCGACCTCATCACCGGCAGGGGCGTCATCCTGAACCACGACGCGAGCAGTGATTCCCCTCCCGATCTCCATCTCAACCCCGGGCGGTGACTCGAATCCTAAGCGACCCAAGGGGATGACATCAGCAATAGCCTTCCTGATTTGGCTCGCCTTATTCATGTCGAGGCCATGGATAAGTTGGCATCCAGCCACACAGCCTCCTTCCCCTTGTAACCACGGGGCAACGTCCCAGTCGGCACCGGCTCCACCCCCTCGGAGACCTCTTCAACAATAGCTTCAGCGGCTCGCCTATCGGTGCGATCGGACCCTTTTCCGGCATTGCCAGCGGTCTTGGTTTTCTCAATTCTGGATTGCTTCCGACCCTGGGACTCCTTGGCCTGTTCATCAGCTTGTGATCTTTTTTGGGCCACGGTCCGGCTTGAGCTGGCAGATTGTGGCGCCGCCGCAGCCTTGGTAGGATCAAATGTCTCATCAATAATGGATGCGTCCACAGTACGGGGAACCTTCCCCAGAGCTTGCTTCAAGGTCGCCTGACGGGCCTTAGCCTGCTCATCAGCAAGCCTTTGCTTTTGAGCTCTGCGTTCGGAGGCGTCCATATCTGCAAAAAAGGTTCGTTAAAAACGGATCCAAAAGAAAGAAAACGACAACTTATGAAATAAGCAAATAGAAAGCAAGGAAGGTTACAAGGCGGCCTTTCACTCGGGTAGCCTCCGCAAACCGCACACTTAGAGGGAAAACATCTGCCTAGGTGGCAATCTCCTACCCAATCGGGGTCACTCTCCTCAGAAACTATGGCAACCAATGGCTCCGTCTTACCCGGGCCCGCGATGCCAGCCTTGCGCGCCAAGGGAAGAGCCTGGTCAAGAAAATCGACCCAAGAAACGTTCAGCAAAGAAGCCTCGATCCCATCAGATTGTATGAGCGCCATAAGTCCTTTGACGAGACGCCGCTCTGAGATTAAAGGCTCGTCAATCGGAAGAGTGGACTTTCCCATGCGCTTTCCGGCCTTAGGAAACGGCCAACCAACCTTGGATTCTACCTTAAGGATCCGCTCATGCCATCGGTGAATCTTATTTGGCACCAGAAATAATAGGCGCGGCGTCTTAGTCCTCGATGATATTTGCCCCGGTATGCCCGTGCCACAGAACAAATGAAATTGACCTAACAAAGTGAGCGTGGGTTCTATCTTCACCGTCCTACACATCACAATAAAGGCCATGATCTGAATGACGGCCCCGATAGCAAAATCGGAAGGCAGAGCCCCCATAAGCCCGCAAATCTTTACAAAGAAAGGATCGAATGGAGGTCTGAGCCCCGCATAAAAATGATCAAAGTGTAGGATTAGGGTATTGTCTGGGCGGCGAGCGCAGACATAATCCTCGCGGTCTCCAGGCTTAAGCTTATCCTCCTCCATCGAATAATCCAGCAGAGAAAACCTGTATATAATGGTGTCGATTTTAAATCGGCGCCGGATGAATTTGTTTACATCACCGCTGTCACGAAGCTGCGCCCACTTCTTCTCCAACGCCTTCTCATACTCCGCCAGGATAGCGAACTCTCTCAGCGCCTCGGGATTATTGGGTGTTGGTTTCTTTGCTTTTGCAGCGGCCTCCCCAACAGTGATTTTGGGATCCTCTTCCTCTTTGGTTTTTTAGGGAGCTCCCAGACAATTTTACGAGGCAGGGGGGCGTTCTCGTCCTCACTCGACCCCATTAGCTCATGCAGAGCGGCGTCCTCAATATACGCCTCGTCATGATCAGCGGCGCCACTGGGGCTAGGATCGGTGGTCCGTTCTTCAATATCAGACATCCCCCTTTCACCAGCCTCGAAAGTGCTTGCCCCCTGGGCCCGTGCCATTTCCTTGTGACTCTTCTTACGTCGCGGGACGGGGTCAGGGAACATAGAATCCAACTCAAAAGGATCGTCACCCACTCGGGCTGCGGCCTCTCCGCCGACTATCTCTTCAAGCGGGTCGACCCCGGCGGACACTTCGGGACTAGAGGGGTCATCATCCTCTTCCTCATGAGCATAGTCATATGCCTCATGTTCTTCGTCGGAGTCGCCTCTCACAGAATACTCTCCGTCGGACATCCTGCAAAAACAAGAGGAAAAGGTGGAGCTTTCGGACCTGGGATAATAAGAATCAAGCCAGGAAGGTAATCGCACCCATCTCGACGCCTTCCCCTCCGTTTTTACAGGAGAAAATGGAAAGCAATGCGCAAAAGAAGGGAAGGGTAAGCAAACATAGCCAAAAACAGGGGTTTCTGGGCTAAATCGCCTGCCTCTCCCCTTTCCGGAAAAACAATCCCCCACAGTAAGAACACCAACCCCCAAAAAGCCTTATCTTTTTCCCTCAAACACCTTACACATGAACTCATCCCCATACAGTGAATCAAAACCACTAAAAAGCTCAAAATTCAGAGAGAAAAGCGAGGAAAAAGGGATAAGGAGGGAAGAATTTACCTGTTTGTGGGGGGAAGATGAAAAGAGCAACCTCGAAAACACGCCGGAACCTTCAAACTCTCGTCGGAAACCTCGAAGTCTACTTCAACCACCGCCAAACCCTCCCTGCTAGCCATCGCCGAAAACCTTTATCAAATCCAGAAGGGAAAAAGAGGAGAGAGCACTTGGAGAAAAATTATGGGAAAATAGAGGAGGGAAAAGTGAGGAGGTATAAAGGAGGCCAGCTTTATATAGGCAAGCAAGTTGCGATCGTGGGGCAGGGAGTTGATCCATCCAACGGTTGGGGTTTACGCGGTCGATTCGAATTCCAAAATTCAAAAACCGCAATCATGACGAAGGCTAATCAATGCCCACGTGCCTACTCTGGCAGTTACCCTGGGCGTTACGGCCCACGTAATTGCAGTTATCAAGGGGGCCGACGTCAGCCACGATCTGACTAATAAACTGCCCCCAACAGCCCGTGAAGGATAAGATGGCCTTGCGGACAACAAGGTCGCAAAAACAGGCACAGAGTTGCTTCGAAGGCCGCTTGCTTTGAAAGCACGGTCCTTAGTGAACAAGTCGCATCAGACGACAAGGTCGCAAGAACAGGCCCAGAGTTGCTTCGAAAGAACGGTCCTTAGTGAACAAGTCGCATCAGACGACAAGGTCGCAAATACATTGTCCAAGAGCTCACTACTCCACACTCGACATTTTCACGAAAAAATGACCAAGATATGGAGTAGGGGGCCATTGATGATACAAATTATGTCGCCACCATTTAGTCTCGAAAACAGCCTGAGGAAGGTCTGCGACTGCATCTTCGGCGACGTCAAATGGTATTAAGTCAAGGCCGCCGCCAACGACCCTTCCTAGAGCTTCGTCAGAGCTAAGGGGCCGGTGGACGACCATGGACACAAGGCTCTCTAAGGGCCGCACAAGACTTGAGAAGAAAACAGGGAGCGAAGACCAGACAACGAAGCTGGCGGCCTTGGGGACCACAGAGGGTCGCCGCCTGGATATTACATCCACTTGCTGCTAGATATTACATCCACTTGCTGTTAGATATTTAGTATTTGCTTAGCTATTAAGACTAGTGACTAAGCTGCTTCGCACCGCCAGTCTTTTACTTCACCCCTAAGTTTAATCTTCCTATAAAAGGAAGTCTTGTGTAACCTAACCAAAGAGATCAAAATACACAAAAAACGGGCCAAAGCTCTGTCAAAGCAAACTCATCTCACCGTCCTCCTCTCGCCGCCGCATATCTCCGGCTAACATACACATAAACTACTCACAAACTAGCCAGATATCCACAGCATAAACACCGCTACGCCACCGTGATGATTTCTGCATCGTCAGGTAGCAGAGTTTGCCTACAACAATAGTTATCATGCAAGCATAGGTATACCACCGTTTGAAGCGTTGTATGGAAGAAGATGTAGAACGCCGTTGTTTTGGGATGAAGTCGGGAAAAGACAGATCACAGGGCCGGAAATGGTTGAACAAGCTAAGGAAAGGGTTCAGTTGGTTAAGAAGAATCTGAAGGCAGCTCAAGACAGGCAGAAAAGTTGGGCAGACGTTAGAAGAAGACCGCTTGAGTTTGAAGTCGGTGATAGAGTGTATCTGCGAGCTTCACCGATGAAGGGAGTGAAACGCTTTGGACAAAAGGGAAAGCTGAGTCCAAGGTATGTTGGACCATTTGAAATTCTGGAAAGGATTGGACCGTTGGCTTACAAGCTTAAGTTACTAGAATCGATGTCAAGGGTCCATAGTGTGTTTCACGTTTCAATGTTGAAGAAGTGTCTGACGAGGAATGAGGTTGAAACTACAATTAACCCGGAAATTCTACAAGATAATTGTTTAGGGTGATTTTATACGATTTCTAATGTTATATTTTATAACAATTTCCTCCATATTCGTATAATTTGCATAGAAATCAAGGGTTTAATCGAATTATTGAGCAAATGAGTTTTAAAAGTGGTTAAGTGCAAATTTGTGTTAATTATGTGGTTTCATTGATAAAAATCTTTGAATATGAGATGTTACATTTTGCACGATGTTATCATGAATGTAGGTACGCTTGCATGTTAAATGAGGAGCTTAAACGAAGATCGGATGAAGATTAAGAAGAAAGCTCGATTCGAATAAAGAAAGCTCGATTCGATTCGGCCCAAACTTGGTGATCAAGTATTTCAAAATATGCCACGTAACATTATATTTTGAGGCCTAAAAGATGGATTTTGAGGAAAAGAAGAAGATGCCACGAGTTTACGAGATCAACGGATCAATATTTTCCAACGTACTTCTACCGTAACCTGTTTTTCGATGGAAATTTTACCCGACTTAGAGGCATTTTCAGGGGAAGAGTTCTTGACGAAAGTTGTAGATACTAAAATGAGCTTTCCAACGCATTTTGAATCACGTCAATCGGAGGTCTACAACTCAAGTTATGATTTTTTTACCGAACTGCTGGAATTACGGACGAACCGGAGATATTTTGGCCAAGTTTGATGCATGTTACTCCATGTGCTCCTTAATGATGATGATGATGAGTCATAACAAACTCCACATGCTATTTTAGTGACTCCTCACCTTCACATGCAAAATCATTATCACCTCCCACATGCTTATAACAAACTTGAGAATATTCCTAAGCATATTCTCCCAAAAATATCTCCTCAACTACAACCTCTCCCTTATACACCTCCCCTCAACTCTCCCTATAAGAACTCCCTCATTTCCATCCATAAAGGCGCCCCTCCTTGGTCACTTTTGGCCAAGCTTTTACTTTTCCCGTCTTTTATGTAAATACTCAGTAGGCGTTATGCCGAGAATAAATTAGAATAGTAGTACTGTTGTAATCTTGGAGCTACGGCCCCGATTCTGAAATCATAATCGAGGATGATTGGCTAAGGTCTCTAAGCTAGAACCATCGTTGTGAAGCCACCATCACCGGAATAAATAAGGATTTCGTTTTCATTTATTCTAGTGAGTTATCTTGTTCTTCCTTCATGTTTTACTTTGTTTAAGTGCAATGTGTATGAACAATATGTGTGTTGCATGATATTCGAATTTAGATACGGAAGTTGATGAATTCATAGATTACCGT
The DNA here is from genome assembly GCA_024500145.1 of Gentiana dahurica var. dahurica. Classification (NCBI taxonomy): domain Eukaryota; kingdom Viridiplantae; phylum Streptophyta; class Magnoliopsida; order Gentianales; family Gentianaceae; genus Gentiana; species Gentiana dahurica. The sequence goes on along the minus strand of CM044901.1, from coordinate 94,666,495 downwards.
GAAGGAGAATGATAATATTCTTCCAACATACGTAAGTTGAGGGTGAATGTTATTAGATTAGGATTTTATATCCATATCTTTGATCCGTAAATGCTTTAGTTGTACCGAGAGGGGGAGTAATTAAAAGGCGATGAACCGAGAGGAAAAATGCCTCTTTAGCAGATAATAATCCAAGAACTTACGAATGAATATGTGTCTTTCTTGTTATTTTCGGTGGGGTGGTGGATCAATGGTGTGTTCTAGTTATTTTAAATTCTTTTTTAAACAAATTTTTATCGTAGTATTATTTCTTTTCACGTTTGCTACCTTAGTTTGTTAATTGAAAATCCGAGATCATAATCATCAACTTTATAAAAGAAATCGAAGGCAAAGACTCTTTTTCGTACAAGTCCCTGCGGATACGATCCGGTTTCACCACTATAGCTGCGAGCCTTCGCACTTGGGGCTGACATCGGTTTTATTTTATTACTTGTTATCTTTTGCTTTGCATAAAACCGCGAACAAGTTTTTGGCGCCGTTGCCGGGGACTTGGCACGGAAAATTTTCGTTTTCGGTTTTTTTTGTCAACTAAGTTATCTGTTTTCGTCTTAAACAATAAAAATAAAAAATAAAAATAAAAAAAAAAATCTTTCGGTAATTACCGAGAGAGAGAAAAAAATATTTTCTTTTCGCTCTGTTTCTGTTCTGTATTAGTTTTATAGTATTTTGTTTCTTTTACGCTGTTTAGACCTGTTTCGAGCCTGTTTTAGTATAGTTTTTTTTAATTCTAAAAAAAAATTAAAAAAAATTTAAAAAAAAATTCTCGATAAATACCGAGTGGATTCGGTAATTACCGAGAAAGAGAGAAAAGAAACACGGAACACGTTTCAATCATTGAGGTTGGGTGATGGATTCTCGGTGAATCCCACTCTGCGGAAGCATAAGGATAAAATCCCGAAACCTCGTGATTTAGGTGTTGGTGCCCAAACGTAGTTTATGCAAACTCGAACTCACGGGGGACCACTTTTGTATAATCCGGAGATAGAGCGAACCATCGCTCGACCAAACAGACGTTTGGCCCGGCTCACCGGACCAACGGACGAGGAACCACGGAAGGAAACAATCCTGAAGGATACGTTGAGGAGAAGCTCAAGTAGGAGCCCAGGTTGAAGAAATGGCAGAGCAACGGACATTGGCGGACTTTGCCATGCCATCTCTTGTGAAAGTTAATCCTGCGGTCGTGATTCCTGAAATCACGGCTGATAATTTCGAACTCAAAACTTCTTTAATCAATTTGGTAAGAGGTTCCACATTTCATGGATTTTCCACTGAGGACCCGCACGATCACATTCACTCATTTCTAGAATCGTGCGGGACTATTTTAATCAAAGGGGTCACTGAGGACGCCCTAAAGATGAAACTTTTTTCCTTCTCACTGAAGGGAGAAGCGAAAGAATGGTATAAATCCTTACCAGTCGAATCCATTACTTCGTGGGAGGAGTTGGAGAAAGAATTTCCGAGCCAGTACTTTCCACCGCAAAGACGGCTCATCTTCCGAATCAGATATTCACTTTTGTGCAATCTGAGAAGGAATCTTTTTACGATGCGTGGAGACGATTTAAGACTCTCTTGAGAAAGTGCCCCCACCATGGGCTGGACAAACAAAGATTGGTCAACACTTTCTACAGTGGTTTGACTGAATTGACTAAGGGAATGGTGAATAGTTCTGCTGGAGGTGCATTTCTGAGAAAGACACCTGATGAGGGATGGATGTTGTTTGAAGATATTGCAAAGTATAATTACGCCCCTACCTATGCAGGTGCGTCCAATCAGAAAAGCTCGACTGCAGGGAAGTATGAGGTAGATGAGACCACGTCTCTAAAAGCTCAGTTGGCCGCACTACAGAAGCAAGTGACGGCAATGAATGTTCAAAGTCTTGTGTGTGACAATTGCCATGGCCAAGGCCATCGTAGTAATCAATGCCAGCTTGACCCGATCTCACAGGTCAAAGCTGTTCAAAACAATGTTGTTTGTCAAAATTGCGATACCGTTGGGCACGCATTCCATCAGTGTCATCTATTGTTGCATTCAGAAGAAGTGAATACATTCACTTCTCAAAATTATCGACCTTCGGGTCAGAATCAAAACACTCAAGGATTCAATTATAACCGGAACCACCCTGGTTTCCGATGGAGTGACCCTTCTGGGGCAGCAAACCCCCATCATTTTCAGGCCCCTAGGCCTAATCAAAGCAATTTTCAATCCAACTATCGACCAGCATGGAACACCAATCCACCGTAAAATCAAAATCAATCATTTCAGATCTTAGAACAAAAGTTGAGCGAGCAAATCACGGCCAACACTCAATTGGCAAATGCTTTAAGTACTCTGACCAGTACAGTGAGAAATTTGGAGGTGCAAATGGGACAAATTTCGGGGCAGCAAGCAAGTCGACCTCAAGGTCAGCTGCCGAGTTTTACTGAGAAGAACCCCCGAGGGGTTAATCTGGTCCAAAATGACCAGAATTCTTGCACCGATCTCGCTGCACCATGGAACTATGGTCAAGATGAGCTGAATGCTATAAAACTGAGGAGTGGGAAAGCGGTTGGCAGTCAGGCCAACCAGGGACACGAGTAGCCCCTCCTGTGAGCAGAGACGCAGGAGGGGAAGATCTTTGTTCTCCTCAGAAGGATGTTGGGACTACTATTGATCCAAGTGAAAGAGAAAATTCTGAAGAAAATGTGGAAGTTGAGAATACTGATGATAAAGAGAAGAATGCTGAGAAGAAGTCAGAATCTAAGTTGTGTTCTGGGAAGCATGTGAGGTGGAAGGATAGGGAAGACAAAGCAATCAATGATAAGACGGCAAAGAAGCACTTTACTAAGGAAGACTTTGCTGATCTCCCTTACCCACCTAACAAGAACAAGCTGTCATTAACAGTCGATAAAGAATATAAGAAGGTTATCGACTTGCTCAAGAATACTGAGGCAAACATTCCATTAGTTGATCTTTTGATAGGAATGCCAAAGTATACAAAGTTTATAAAGGACGCACTGAGTTCGAAAAAGAAGCTCCAAGAGCTCGAGCACATAGTATTGAATGGAGAATGCTCAGGAATCAGCCAGACTAAACTTCCTGTGAAGTGTCCTGACCCTGGTAGATTTACGATTTCATGTACTATTGGGAACAGGGACTTCCACAATGTTTTGTGTGATTCGGGAGCATCAATCAATCTGATGTCTACGTCAATCTTCCAATCTCTTGGATTGGATCAATCTATTACGCTTAAACCTATTTCTCTTCAACTTGCTGATAGAAGTGTGAAATATGCAAGGGGAATTGTAGAAGATGTATTGGTCAAGGTTAAGAACTTCATATACCCGGCTGATTGGGTAATCATGGATATGACCAACGATAAGAAAACCCCTTGATCCTTGGAAGACCTTTTCTTGCAACCGCCCGTGCCTTACTAGATTCCCACAGTGGCGAAGTGACCTTACATTTGGAGGATGAGAGTATAAAGTTCAATGTGGGTAATGCAGTGAAGCACCCGTCCAGTGACACTTGTTTAGCTATTGAGGACGATTTCACTGATGAGTATGATAAACAAGTGTTCATGGGTAGTTGGGATGAGGAAGAATTCAATAAACTATCTGCAACTTGGACTAATGAGGAGTGGATAAAATTTTTAGAAGAGATTGACAAGGAAAGTTCCGATTACCACGAGGTGGTAGGAAAGAAGATGAGGGAGAGGCATGGTGATATGCCCAGATTTGCAAAAGGAGATGAGGCCCTGTCTGCTGGGAGGCCATGATGCTTCATAGCCCTTATAATAAGCTTGGAGATCTAGAGCTTAAGGGAGATAAATTGAGACCAAGTGTGGAGAAGCCACCGTCAGATTTAGTGTTGAAACCCTTGCCTCAACACTTGAAATACATTTTTCCGAGGGACGGTGATAAGCTCCCTTTGATCATTTCATCTAAGTTAGAACCGAAGGAGGAAGAAAAGCTTATCAAAGTGCTGCAAGATAATATCCTCGCCTTTGGTTGGCAAGTGGGAGATATTAAGGGGATAAGCCCTGATATCTGTATGCTTATCAGGACTGTTGAGGGATCGAAGAAGGTGCGACAGCCTCAGAGAAGGCTAAACCCTCACATGCAGGAAATCGTTAAGAAGGAAATCATCAAATTGCTTGACATGGGTATCATCTACCCAATAGCCGATAGTGAATGGGTGAGCCCCACTCAGGTGGTGCCAAAGAAAGGAGGGATTACTATTGAAAAGAATGAAAAGGGGGAAGAGATTGCCTTACGACAAGTCACTGGTTATAGAGTTTGCATCGACTACAGAAGACTAAATGAGGTAACTCTAAAAGACCACTTTCCCTTGCCATTCATTGACCAGCTCCTTGAGAGGCTTAGTGGCAAGCAATTTTATTGTTTTTTGGATGGCTATTCTGGATACTTTCAGATAGCTATCGACCCCACTGATCAAGAAAAGACTACCTTCACGTGTCCCTCCGGTACCTTCGCTTACCGAAGGATGCCATTTGGTCTCTGTAACGCACCAGCTACATTTCAAAGATGTATGCTGGCTATCTTCAATGGTTTAGTGGAGAAGGTGATGGAAATTTTTATGGATGACTTCTCTGTATTCGGGGACAGTTTCGACCACTGTTTACACAATCTTGATAAAGTTTTGTCCCGGTGCATAGAGAAGGACTTAGTCTTAAATTGGGAGAAGTGCCACCTAATGGTGGAAGAAGGAATTGTTCTTGGACACAAGGTGTCCAAGGAAGGTATAGAGGTTGACAAAGCGAAGGTAAAAGCTATTGAAAAAATGACATACCCTAAAAATGTAAGAGAAGTAAGAGGATTCTTGGGTCATGTTGGATTCTATAGGCGGTTCATTAAAGACTTTTCTAAGATAGCCAAGCCTTTGTCAACTCTCTTAAGAGAGGATGTGAAATTTGTTTTCACCCCTGAGTGTGAAAGAGCTTTTAAAGAATTAAAAGACAAGTTGATTACCTCGCCAATTCTTATAGCACCCGACTGGAAAGCTCCCTTCGAGCTTATGTGTGATGCTTCTAATTATGCAGTCGGAGCGGTGCTAGGTCAGAGAGTGGACGGAAGGTTCCAACCCATCTACTACGCTAGTCACACTTTAAACCCAACGCAAGTAAATTATGCAACAACTGAGAAGGAGTTGTTGGCAGTAGTTTTTGCCATGGATAAATTTAGAAGCTATTTGCTTGGGTCGGAAGTCACAGTCTGGACAGACCATTCTGCGTTGAAATATCTGTTAAACAAGGCTGATGCCAAGCCTCGTTTGATGAGATGGATCTTGATTTTACAAGAGTTTGATGTTCATATCCGGGACAAGAAGGGTAGCAAGAATGTGGTAGCCGATCACATGTCTCGGCTGACCGATGATCATCAAATAGAGTCGGATGAGATTGGAATTGATTTTCCAACCGAGCAACTCATGACTATTGATGTGTGCGAGGTTATTCCTGCCCGTATTGGAAAAGGTTCTCCTTGGTTTGCACCTTTTGCAAACTTCTTGAGCGGCAGATATTTGGACCCTGACGACATATCAGCAAAAGAAGAAATTCTTTTCGGATTTGAACTATTATGTGTGGGACGACCCTATTCTCTTCAAGCGTTGTAAGGATGGATTACTCCGTAGGTGTGTCCCTGAGTTCGAGCAGAGGGACATTATAGAGCAATGCCATGACGGACCTGTGGGAGGTCATTATGGAGCTGGGAAGACTGCTGCGAAGATTTTTCAGTCCGGTTTCTACTGGCCGACAATTTTTAAGGATACAGAGAGTTTTGTAAAAGGTTGTGACCGGTGCCAGCGTACCGGTAAACTTTCTCGGCGAATGGACATGCCCCTACACCCCATTCAACAATGTGAAGTTTTCGACGTATGGGGTATTGACTTCATGGGACCGTTTCCATCCTCATATGGGAACAAGTACATTCTGGTCTGCGTTGACTACGTGTCAAAATGGGTAGAGGCAATAGCAACACCGCGGAACGACCACAAGGTGGTCAAGAGCTTCCTGAGGAAAAACATTTTTACACGGTTTGGTTGTCCACGAGCTCTCATCAGTGACGAGGGAACTCACTTCTGCAATACTCCATTAGAAAAGATTTTAGAACGATATGGGGTGAAACACAAAACTGCTACCCCATATCACCCTCAGACGAGTGGACAAGTTGAAGTAAGTAACCGAAGCCTGAAAAGCATTCTTGAGAAGACGGTGAACTCTCATAGGACAGACTGGAGCCAGAAACTGGATGATGTACTCTGGGCCTACAGGACAGCTTTCAAAACTCCTATTGGCACGTCTCCGTTTCAGATGGTTTATGGTAAGGCCTGCCACCTGCCAATCGAGCTTGAGCACAGAGCATTCTGGGCTATTAAATTCTTAAACTTTGACAGCCAGTTATGCAAAGAAAAGCGATTGTTGCAGTTGCAGGAGCTTGATGAGTTCAGACTCCAGGCCTACGAGAGCTCAAGAATCAGTAAGGAAAGGACTAAACTTCTTCACGACAAGAAAATCAAGCATAGAGAATTCAAAGAGGGCGAATGGGTTTTACTATATAATACCAGGTTACATCTGTTTCCTGGTAAGCTACGCACCCGTTGGTCTGGCCCCTTTGAAATTTCTCAGGTTTTCCCTAGTGGAGCCGTCGAATTGAAAAATAAGCAGGGAGAGTTGTTCAGAGTGAATGGTCATCGGTTGAAACACTATATTGGTCAACAAAAGGAACGACCGGTGGTTTTCCATCTAAACGACGTCCCTAGTCAAGACAGCTCCGATCTTTTGGAACCCGATGATTTACGTCTCTGTGAATTCTTTGATGATATTGTGATTACTGATGATACACCTCAACTTGTGGAACTGAAATCTAAAAAGAAGAAGAGAAGAACCATAGGAACAAAGTGGATACTGAAGTTTACTAATATGGCCAATACGTTGGCGAGACTTTGTTTTTGTGGGATCCATACTATTGACCCCGAGGAAATCAAGAATGATTCCGGAAAGAGGCCTCACCGGCCTGACCCGGGTTGAAAATTTTTGGGTTGTCGAGCAAACGACATTAACCAAAAGCGCTACCGGGAGGCAACCCGTTTTAAAAAAAATAAAAACAAAAAAAAACAAAAAAAAAAAAACTCTACATTTTGCATGATACTTTACTCATACTTTGGATAATAGTTTTCTAATACTTCGGATTGATTTTCATTTTGTTTCACCAAGTCTCAGGATGAATGTTTGAATGTCATTTAAAGGGAACGATTAGGAGGTTATCCGAAAATCCCGAGGGAGTACAAAGAAAAATTCAAATGCATCATTTCTTAGATTTAGGTTGTTAGAACAATTTGAAATAACCCTTGAGGATCTGGGTATAAAAGACTCATAGTTAATACTTTGTCACATATTTCATATCATGACCTAGTCTGTTTTAAATTTTCAAATAATGTGTGACATGTATTAGTTTAACTACTATGCAACTAAGGGAATAGGAAATTCAAAGCTAACCCGAGTTGAAATTTTATTGTCTAGTCGAGCTCCCGACTATAATTAAGCCCTGCTAGGACGGTAACCTAGATATCTTTTCCTTTTTTTGTCTGTAGTTTATTTCTGTCTTTATTCCATGATATTGCTTTGTCTATCATCTTTTGTGCCCCTATCCCCGAGGTACGTCTTGTTTTCCCATGGTGTGCAGGATTTTTGCGATAGCGATTGTGAGCTTTTAGATAAATCGGTTTACGGTGGATGGTCCACAGTCTACTGATTTCATCGAGCATTTCTGGAGCTGATTCTAGGCCACTTCCGAATTGCCACTTTCGAACCACAATCAGCTAAGTGTTCTTTTTCTTTTTACATTCTGCACAACCCGAGGACATGTTGTGATTTAAGTGTGGGGGGAGGAATAGTCGGTTATATGTATCTACCATTTGCTTAAATTATTTTGATTCTATGCTAAATGGGCTAAATTTTCAAATTTTTGTTTATTCCCGAGTAAACAATGCATATCTTTGTTCGTTATTTTTATAGTCATTAATGCTATATTCCGTATGTTCGATAAGTTAGTTGTTTCACCCAATATATTTTTCACGAGCCATAGTGAATGATGAGCTAAATTATAAAGCTATATCCCTTTTTGATTAGTGATTTTTGATTATCTTATAAAGTCATGTGCTTAGTGCTAACGTACGTATCGTGAGAATTATGATAGTTTGTGTTTATAGCCAGAGTATGATATATTGTGAATATCTGAACGTTTGAATGTGATAAGTGAAACATAACTAATGTTCTTGCACAATAATTAACAAATAAATCATTGCTTGAGGTGTTATGCTCAATAGGTTTGAATTGCTTTTAGCATGTTAACCACTGCCTGCCGTAAATCTCGAAAAAAGTAATCAATTGTGTGTGTCGAAAGCTGGTCGATGATTTGAGTGCGGTAGGGCATTATCTCGAAATGTCCTATACCACTATGATGACCAAAGGCTCACGACAGTCAGAAAAAGCTGCCTTATGATTTGAGTAGATAGGGGATTATCTCGAAATGTCCTATTCTAGTATGACGGGCAAAAGCTCATTCTGATGTGTGTTGAAAAAAAAAAAGAAAAAAAAGAGAAAAAAAAGTGAAATAAAAATCGAAAAAATTTATTATTATGAGTAAGTTAAGGACTTAGTTATCGTATACCTTATCCCCAGTATAATGTGACAGATATGTTGTAGGGATTATCCTCTGAGTATATCAGAAAGGCCCTAGATATATTCTATCATTCTTTTCAGGATATTTCACGTTTTGTAGGGTACACTTATAAGTATCATTTGTTACTAATTTGAAGGGGGTATTAGCTAGTTTGCTTTGAATTTTTCAAGTTTGGACTTAGTGGAAGTTTTCTATGGCTATGCACACACATCAGGGTGAACCTCTGATTTATTGAGTATATGTTGTATTTGCTGAGGTGTCTATCTTTTTCGAGCCTTGATTCTTGTTTTGTTTTGCTCGGGACGAGCAAAAGCTAAGTGTGGGGGAGTTGTTTAGGGTGATTTTATACGATTTCTAATGTTATATTTTATAACAATTTCCTCCATATTCGTATAATTTGCATAGAAATCAAGGGTTTAATCGAATTATTGAGCAAATGAGTTTTAAAAGTGGTTAAGTGCAAATTTGTGTTAATTATGTGGTTTCATTGATAAAAATCTTTGAATATGAGATGTTACATTTTGCACGATGTTATCATGAATGTAGGTACGCTTGCATGTTAAATGAGGAGCTTAAACGAAGATCGGATGAAGATTAAGAAGAAAGCTCGATTCGAATAAAGAAAGCTCGATTCGATTCGCCCAAACTTGGTGATCAAGTATTTCAAAATATGCCACGTAACATTATATTTTGAGGCCTAAAAGATGGATTTTGAGGAAAAGAAGAAGATGCCACGAGTTTACGAGATCAACGGATCAATATTTTCCAACGCATTTCTACCGTAACCTGTTTTTCGATGGAAATTTTACCCGACTTAGAGGCATTTTCAGGGGAATAGTTCTTGACGAAAGTTGTAGATACTAAAATGAGCTTTCCAACGCATTTTGAATCACGTCAATCGGAGGTCTACAACTCAAGTTATGATTTTTTTACCGAACTGCTGGAATTACGGACGAACCGGAGATATTTTGGCCAAGTTTGATGCATGTTACTCCATGTGCTCCTTAATGATGATGATGATGAGTCATAACAAACTCCACATGCTATTTTAGTGACTCCTCACCTTCACATGCAAAGTCATTATCACCTCCCACATGCTTATAACAAACTTGAGAATATTCCTTAGCATATTCTCCCAAAAATATCTCCCTCAACTACAACCTCTCCCTTATACACCTCCCCTCAACTCTCCCTATAAGAACTCCCTCATTTCCATCCATAAAGGCGCCCCTCCTTGGTCACTTTTGGCCAAGCTTTTACTTTTCCCGTCTTTTATGTAAATACTCTGTAGGCGTTATGCCGAGAATAAATTAGAATGTAAGTAACCGAAGCCTGAAAAGCATTCTTGAGAAGACGGTGAATTCTCATAGGACGGACTGGAGCCAGAAACTGGATGATATACTCTGGGCCTACAGGACAGCTTTCAAAACTCCTATTGGCACGTCTCCGTTTCAGATGGTTTATGGTAAGGCCTGCCACCTGCCAATCGAGCTTGAGCACAGAGCATTCTGGGCTATTAAATTCTTAAACTTTGACAGCCATTTATGCAGAGAAAAGCGATTGTTGCAGTTGCAGGAGCTTGATGAGTTCAGACTCCAGGCCTACGAGAGCTCAAGAATCAGTAAGGAGAGGACTAAACTTCTTCACGACAAGAAAATCAAGCATAGAGAATTCAAAGAGGGCGAATGGGTTTTACTATATAATACCAGGTTACATCTGTTTCCTGGTAAGCTACGCACCCGTTGGTCTGGCCCCTTTGAAATTTCTCAGGTTTTCCCTAGTGGAGCCGTCGAATTGAAAAATAAGCAGGGAGAGTTGTTCAGAGTGAATGGTCATCGGTTGAAACACTATATTGGTCAACAAAAGGAACGACCAGTGGTTTTCCATCTAAACGACGTCCTTAGTCAAGACAGCTTCGATCTTTTGGAACCCGATGATTTACGTCTCTGTGAATTCTTTGATGATATTGTGATTACTGATGATACACCTCAGCTTGTGGAACTGAAATCTAAAAAGAAGAAGAGAAGAACCATAGGAACAAAGTGGATACAGAAGTTTACTGATATGGCCAATACGTTGGCGAGACTTTGTTTTTGTGGGATCCATACTATTGACCCCGAGGAAATCAAGAATGATTCTGGAAAGAGGCCTCACTGGCCTGACCCGGGTTGAAAATTTTTGGGTTGTCGAGCAAACGACATTAACCAAAAGCGCTACCGGGAGGCAACCCGTTTTAAAAAAAAAAAAAAAAAAACAACAAAAAAAACAAAAACTCTACATTTTGCATTATACTTTACTCATACTTTGGATAATAGTTTTCCAATACTTCGAATTGATTTTCATTTTGTTTCACCAAGTCTCAGGATGAATGTTTGAATGTCATTTAAAGGAAAAGATATCTAGGTTACCGTCCTAGTAGGGCTTAATTATAGTCGGGAGCTCGACTAGACAATAAAATTTCAACTCGGGTTAGCTTTGAATTTCCTATTCCCTTAGTTGCATAGTAGTTAAACTAATACATGTCACACATTATTTGAAAATTTAAAACAGACTAGGTCATGATATGAAATATGTTAGAATAGTAGTACTGTTGTAATGCTGGAGCTACGGCCCTGATTCTGAAATCATAATCGAGGATGATTGGCTAAGGTCTCTAAGCTAGAACCATCGTTGTGAAGCCACCATCACCGGAATAAATAAGGATTTCGCTTTAATTCATTTTCGTAAGTTATCTTGTTCTTCCTTCATGTTTTACTTTGTTTAAGTGCAATGTGTATGAACAATATGTGTGTTGCATGATATTCGAATTTAGATACGGAAGTTGATGAATTCATAGATTACCGTGAAGGAGAATGATAATATTCTTCCAACATACGTAAGTTGAGGGTGAATGTTATTAGATTAGGATTTATATCCATATCTTTGATCCGTAAATGCTTTAGTTGTACCGAGAGTGGTGAACTAATTAAAAGGCGATGAACCGAAAGGGAAAATGCCTCTTTAGCAGATAATAATCCAAGAACTTACGAATGAATATGTGTCTTTCTTGTTATTTTCGGTGGGTTGGTGGATCAATGGTGTGTTCTAGTTATTTTAATCTTTCTTTAAACAAATTTTCACGTATCGTCTTTCTTTTCACGTTTGCTACCTTAGTTTGTTAATTGAAAATCCGAGATCATAATCATCAACTTTATAAAAGAAATCGAAGGCAAAGACTCTTTTTCGTATAAGTCCCTGCAGATACGATCCGGTTTCACCACTAGCTGCGAGCCTTCGCACTTGGGGCTGACATCGGTTTTATTTTATTACTTGTTATCTTTTGCTTTGCATAAAACCGCGAACAAGTTTTTGGCGCCGTTGCCGGGGACTTGGCACGGAAAGTTTTCGTTTTCGGTTTTGTTGTCAACTAAGTTATCTGTTTTCGTTTTAAAAAATAAAAAAAAAATAAAAAAAATAAAAAAAAAAATCTTTCGGTAATTACCGAGAGAGAGAGAAAAAAAATATTTTCTTTTCGTTCTGTTTCTGTTCTGTATTAGTTTTATAGTATTCTGTTTCTGTTACGCTGTTTAGACCTGTTTCGAGCCTTGATTCTTGTTTTGTTTTGCTCGGGACGAGCAAAAGCTAAGTGTGGGGGAGTTGTTTAGGGTGATTTTACATGATTTATAACGTTATATTTTATAACGATTTCCTCCATATTCGTATAATTTGCATAGAAATCAAGGGTTTAATCGAATTATTGAGCAAATGAGTTTTAAAAGTGGTTAAGTGCAAATTTGTGTTAATTATGTGGTTTCATTGATAAAAATCTTTGAATATGAGATGTTACATTTTGCACGATGTTATCATGAATGTAGGTACGCTTGCATGTTAAATGAGGAGCTTAAACGAAGATCAGATGAAGATTAAGAAGAAAGCTCGATTCGATTCGGCCCAAACTTGGTGATCAAGTATTTCAAAATATGCCACGTAACATTATATTTTGAGGCCTAAAAGATGGATTTTGAGGAAAAGAAGAAGATGCCACGAGTTTACGAGATCAACGGATCAATATTTTCCAACGTACTTCTACCGTAACCTGTTTTTCGATGGAAATTTTACCCGACTTAGAGGCATTTTCAGGGGAAGAGTTCTAGACGAAAGTTTTAGATACTAAAATGAGCTTTCCAACGCATTTTGAATCACGTCAATCGGAGGTCTACAACTCAAGTTATGATTTTTTTACCGAACTGCTGGAATTACGGACGAACCGGAGATATTTTGGCCAAGTTTGATGCATGTTACTCCATGTGCTCCTTAATGATGATGATGATGAGTCATAACAAACTCCACATGCTATTTTAGTGACTCCTCACCTTCACATGCAAAGTCATTATCACCTCCCACATGCTAATAACAAACTTGAGAATATTCCTTAGCATATTCTCCCAAAAATATCTCCCTCAACTACAACCTCTCCCTTATACACCTCCCCTCAACTCTCCCTATAAGAACTCCCTCATTTTCCATCCATAAAGGCGCCCCTCCTTGGTCACTTTTGGCCAAGCTTTTACTTTTCCCGTCTTTTATGTAAATACTCTGTAGGCGTTATGCCGAGAATAAATTAGAATAGTAGTACTGTTGTAATGCTGGAGCTACGGCCCTGATTCTGAAATCATAATCGAGGATGATTGGCTAAGGTCTCTAAGCTAGAACCATCGTTGTGAAGCCACCATCACCGGAATAAATAAGGATTTCGCTTTAATTCATTTTCGTAAGTTATCTTGTTCTTCCTTCATGTTTTACTTTGTTTAAGTGCAATGTGTATGAACAATATGTGTGTTGCATGATATTCGAATTTAGATACGGAAGTTGATGAATTCGTAGATTACCGTGAAGGAGAATGATAATATTCTTCCAACATACGTAAGTTGAGGGTGAATGTTATTAGATTAGGATTTATATCCATATCTTTGATCCGTAAATGCTTTAGTTGTACCGGGAGTGGTGAACTAATTAAAAGGCGATGAACCGAAAGGGAAAATGCCTCTTTAGCAGATAATAATCCAAGAACTTACGAATGAATATGTGTCTTTCTTGTTATTTTCGGTGGGGTGGTGGATCAATGGTGTGTTCTAGTTATTTTAATCTTTCTTTAAACAAATTTTCACGTATCGTCTTTCTTTTCACGTTTGCTACCTTAGTTTGTTAATTGAAAATCCGAGATCATAATCATCAACTTTATAAAAGAAATCGAAGGCAAAGACTCTTTTTCGTACAAGTCCCTGCGGATACGATCCGGTTTCACCACTAGCTGCGAGCCTTCGCACTTGGGGCTGACATCGGTTTTATTTTATTACTTGTTATCTTTTGCTTTGCATAAAACCGCGAACAAGTTTTTTAGATAATCTTGCTTAAAATGAAAGACCGATCAAGATTTTGGACCGGAAGGAAAGGATGATTAAGAGACGAATGATTCCTTTGGTTTTGGTTCAATGGAGTAATCATTCACCCGAGGAGGCAACTTGGGAAGTTGAAGACGATATGATCAGTGAATTCCAAGAATTCATGGATTTACCAGGTATGTTCTAGTTTCGAGGGCGAAACTCCTTTTAAGGGGGAGGAATGTAATATTCCGATTTTCGGGAAAGGGCAGACGTGTCATTTTACGAAAACGAAATATTATTATTTCTTTTCTTTTATGGGAGTTAAGTATTTAATTGAGTGTATATATATATTTTCGAGTTATATGTATATATAATTAAGGGAAAATCTGATTAGTTGGTAATTAAAGGACAATTAAGGAAAAAGGGATTTATGGGAAATTGGTATTTATGGAAAATTAACACACAATAATCCCATAACCTAAACACTAATTAGAAATCAGTTTTTCACCTCTTCTCTGCGCAATTTGGAGGAAGAAAGAGGCCAAGAGAGTTTTCACGATATCTGAAGCGTTTCTTAACCGTTTTCAGATCAGACGAGAGAATTGGAATCGTCGTGAGAAGGGCAACGCTTGGGGATCAGATTGTTGAGAAGTGTTGCAGATTTTCGTGGCTGTTTAATCTGGTTTTTTTGGCTGTAAATAGGTAAGAAACTCTTCCTATGATCTCAGTTATGATTCGTAAAGTGTAGATCATGTTTTAGGATGCGTAGATGCTAAAAAGATGTGTTTTCTTTGGTCAAGGATCGTAGGTGTTCTTGGGATGTTTAGATATGTTTCACTACGTTTTTCTGTGTTTAATTCAATGCCAATTAGGTCAGAAACGGATTTGAAATCGAGCTTGACGATTTTAGCGTTTTGGGAAAAACCCAGGCGGACGGGCGTCTGCAATAGGCGGACGGGCGTTTGCGACCCTAGTAGCCCAAACGGGCGTTTGCACAAGGCAGACGGGCGTTTGAGGTTAGATTTTTGATTCAGGATGTAGCTGTTTTTGACGGATGGGCGTTTGTGGTTTAGTGGACGGGCGTTTGATTAAGGACGGGCGTCCATAGGAGGTCGGACGGGCGTCTGACCTATTTTACATTGTTTTTACGGTTTTATCATTCTAGGTTGGATTCGGGTTTCATAATCATGTTGTAATTGTTTTAAACCCTTATTTATGATATGATAATATTGGATAACATAAACAAGCCTGAATTGAGCT
This sequence comes from Gentiana dahurica var. dahurica, assembly GCA_024500145.1. Lineage (NCBI taxonomy): Eukaryota > Viridiplantae > Streptophyta > Magnoliopsida > Gentianales > Gentianaceae > Gentiana > Gentiana dahurica. Next base: position 94,651,155 of record CM044901.1, on the reverse strand, counting down.
TCTGATTCGTTCAGTTAACACACCGAACGTACTCTTAAAGAGAGTTGAAGTTCGGATCCGTCGGAAGAGCATGATAGGCTTGTGCTTTGATGGATTAGCATTCATCAATGTCTATGTAACTGCTAGGCTTTGTTTATGTCTAGTGGTCTAGGAAGAGAGTGGTATTTGTGAGAGAGATTAATTGAAAACACTTAGGTGGTTAGTTAATCATCTTAATAAAATACGTACTTGACTAGTAAAAGATTAAACAACATGTCTCTCTTGGATAGGAACCAGTCTATATCGCGATGTATGTGCTACCTCTGAAGGTGGAAGAACCCGTATGTCAAAAGAACCACAAGTTCGGGGGACTCTACTGAGGTGTGCGTACTATCGGAGCCTACCTAGTCTAGCCTCCGTGGATATTGGTGTGATCCACTAATATGTTGCAATCGATATCTCCTAGTGGATATACATCAGGCGTAGTGCCCTTGAGTGCGGTTGTAACATAGATAAGTTAAGTAGAAGCGTTTAGTCAATTCGTGTTGATGGACATGAAATGAACCCTAGATTGAGTCGGTCAAACATAAACAACTAAACTTTTAATTATCTTATCTTTATAAATTGTAATTGTTGTCATAGCTTCTATTTCTTATTAAGTACGTTGTACTTACCTCAAATGCATGTTTTCTATGTGTTTGGGGGTGAGAAGACGAACAGGTTTATAGTGTTTACAAAGAGGAGTATGTTGATGACGTTTGAAGATGCTTCATTGAAGACTTTACTTTTATACTCTCATTATTCTTTCATAGACTGTTTTTTGGTACTTTTGGTTTTGACTTTTGGTCTTTCGAGACTTGTAGTACCGTTATATTTCTTTTGGATATCGTATGTTCCTTGAATGTAATAAGTTACATTTCTTTCTTTAGATTTCATTTCTATTCTTGGATGTTTGAGAATTTTGTACCCGAGTCTTTTGCTTCCGTTTGCTTATTTTTAATACGACGTAATAGAGACTTACGTATAAAGTGAATTTATTTTTATTTTATACATGCCAAACGTTCCTCTTCCGGATAAGGACTCGGTGTTCGGGAACGGGACGTAACAACTATCGCAGCCGCCGGTGTTAGTGTCGGAAGTAAAGGCCGCAAGGTCTCCGCCGTCCCTCATCTCTAGGTATCAGAGGTGAAAGTCGTAAAAAATGGAGGAAGAAAAAGATGGAAAAACGAGTGGTGCAATTGGGTGGGAAAGCGTCCACCCTATCTCCATCGTCTGTGTTTGAGGTTGCCAATGGTCTTGCTGACTTCACCATTGACTCCTCGTCGCTGAGCAAAGCTACCCGATCATCTGATTCCGCTACTGCTACCCAGTTTTGCTTTTCAATTCCTGACTGTTTAACAGAAGAGGAGGCCCGAGCTTCTGTCCTTGTCTTCCTTAACAAGCTATTACTGTCTTCAACTTCTGTTGACGCCATTAATAGGATTTCTGACATCTTACGCAGTGACATTACAATCCGTTCTGTAGACTATGAGATTGACGTTTCACCTAGTGATTTTCCGTCTGTTGATTACTCTGTGGCTGTCCTGGACGGTATCTCCGCTATACTGGATTATAGGTCTTTTGGTTTGGCGAATGTTGCTGATGCAGTTGCTTCTCTCTCCTGTGAGGCTATGTGGGCTGGTGTATCTGCTTTCAATGTCATTGATTCTGGTGATGGTTCTTCATCAAAGGACGTGGTTGCCGTAGTTGCTGATTTCAGGGTGTTTTTCAATGACTCTAAGCTGGTTAATTGCTGATTTCAGGGTGTTTTTCAATGACTTTAAGCTGGTTAATTTCAAGGTTTTGGATGCTGCTGTCTCTGACATACCTGTAGTTCACGGCAAATTTAGGGAAATATACAGAACTCTGCATTCTAGTACTCAGGTTGGGTTAAGCTCCGGGTTTATAATTGGGTCTGCCTACTGGGTGTCTACCGATCTAATAGCTCTGTCTAATGCAGTCTTTAATTTGGTGGAGTAGCTTCCATCGTGTCAAGCTAGTCTTAGATTCTATTCAGAGTGTGGAAATTTGATCAATTTTGGAAGCCTACAGACCTAATAGTCTGGAAAGCTTAGAAGGAATTTTGGTCTCTGCGCAAGCATCACACAGGAAGAAGAAGGATTACGTGCAGTTTTCGCACCAAGTCAGTTTCTGGGTTGGTTGATGAAGCAAGGAAAATTATTTCTTGGGAGGCTACAGTGGCATTTGTATCACTTGAAGGTTATGGGTTGATTGTCCCTCCAGTTGGTGATAAGAAGGGCGAAAAGAGGAAGAAAGTCCTCGGGAAAGGTAGTGGAACTTTGATGCAGTCCATTAAAGAAATTTTGCTGTGTGGAGATTTTAATAAAGACGCACCTGCTCTATTGGCGAGATGGTGCCAAGATTTTTATTCATTATTGGATCCTAAAGACTTTCGCTATGAGGGCTTCCTCAAGAAAGTCAAAGATATAGTAGAAAGCAACGATAGCAGGAGACTCCAAAGCTCCCAAAGGTAATCTTGGTCTATCTTGTTTCCCTTGTCCTTACTGTTTTCTTGATAGTGTGGTGTTAAGCATGTTATCCAGGTTCATAAATTTGCTTTCCTTTTGACACGATGTTTTGTTAACAATGCAACTTTAAAACGTTCCCTTTTTGAATAGCGCTGGGCAAAAAAGTAAATTTTTATTTCTACCATAAAAGTGTTTTTGGTTTTAGGCTTACTGATCTATCTATCATAGCACATAGGGCACTCGGGATTTTTCTAAAAATCAAATGACCATAAGAGAGAGAGCATTTTCCATAATAGTTGGAGTTTTTAAGAGGCACGGTGCCACAGCACTTGATACTCCTGCCTTTGAATTGAGAGACACCCTTATGGGGAAGTATGGAGAAGACTCGAAGTTAATCTATGATCTGGCTGATCAGGTATATATATCACTTGGACTTCTTGTCATCCTGTCAAGATGTTATGTTCTATTGTTCTCGTCATTTTGAACATCCTTTTGCTTGTTTATCATTCCTGTTGCTCTCATGCAGGAGCTATAGCTGCCTATCTTTTTATTGGTTTTCTATTTGTCTTGGCCACCAGTTAGGTTGTGCATGTGACTGATAATTTTAATTCTGTTTTTTTGCTTATACAACTTTATATGTTTGACTTTGTCATAGGGAGCCTCAAGGATTCATCTAGTATTGTACTGAATTGCTGCATTTCCGTGGGAGGGTGGGGCTGGGAAAAGTGAAAATTGACATTGAAAGTTTAAGTAGGGATCTTCCAAGTGTTACACAGATACTTTCTGTCGTTTCTTTGAATTTTTTAAAGCTTGACAGTTTAGGCATGAGGGAGTCATATTTTGAAGCTTTCAATTCAATCTCTATAGATTCTTTTTATCAGTCACTTATTCTGTATGCAGGGCGGAGAACTTTGCTCTCTACGCTATGACTTGACTGTTCCCTTTTGCTCGATACGTGGCCATGAAATTGATGAAAAGTCTCTCGTCATTCACAAGGTATCAAATAGCAAAGGTATACAGAAGAGATAATCCATCTAAGGGCAGATACTATGAATTCTATCAATGCGATTTTGATATTGCTGGTCAATTTGAAAAAATGGGGCCTCGTGTTAGAAAGCCAACACACACCCACAAGCTTAAGGGAGATATGTAAATTAGTATTAAAACGCCAACACACACCCTCATGTGTCAACTAGTTTGGTTGGCTTCACTCGTGGGTAACATATCGGCCAATTACTTGGCTGGCGTAAGGTATGAATAACACTAAAAAATTCAGTAATTATAGTGGTAGTGCTAGCAATGAGATTCAAACCCATGATCTCTTGCACTGATACTATGTTCAATTATCATTCACGTTAAAGATTTAGTGATTCGAGAGACTTGTGATTTAATGTTTAAGCATTTCAACATGAACTTTTCATTGGAGATGAGAAGAGAAATATGAAGTCAGCTCCCACCTACATTTTGTGAACTCATTGACCTTTTCTCTATGCAAAAATTCATCATTTGTAATCACAGGAAAAAATGGATTACTATTTTGTTGGAAAGAGAAATAAGAAATAGGGCACCTTGGTGGGAAAGCATGGATTGAATCTGTTGTGTAGATTTCATGTTATGTATTTATTTTGTATTTACAAGAAGATATATTTTTCTAAAAAAAGAAAAAAAAAAAAGAAGGTAGTGTATATTTTAGAAGTGGAGAAGTCAAAATGTTCCGTCTCCAGGTGCAGATTAGATTGTCTTTGCGAGAGATTTTATGGCGCAACGGTTGTAGGAAGGTTGTACCAAGTGGCATACATTAGAGCCTTTCATTTTTACTCTCTTTCACATAATACACTTTTATCGTGTGTGATAGGTTAGAAATGAAAGGTTGTAATGTATGCCACTTTGTACAACCTTCATACAACGGTTGTATTGTAAAATTTGTCTTCCCTTTTTCCTGTACAACAAATGTCTTGGTGTTGATATCCTACAAAAGTTTCTGTCACATTCAGGTGTTCCTAAAATCTGTTTGCTGCAAAACTGTTTGTCCACTTCGTTCCCGACTGTTTCACTTCTTTCCTTCATCTGTCTCCAAAACATTGTCTAATTAATTGCTGGATGTTGGTCCACTGTGCTGTGTCTGTTGACCGAGCAACGAAAAAAGTAGCCCGATTGTTTTTCGTCCTTTTCTTGCCTAGCTACAAGATATAATTTCTTACATACAACCTTGTAGAACGTTTTTATGGGTTTCTTTTCAGCAAATAAGTCCCTACTTGACTTTTATTTTAGTATATTTAGTAAACATGTAGGATATGTTGTGATGTGTTCCTTATTTGCAGGTAAAGCTGAATCACAGGAAGTTGCTGTATGGAATGTTGGCTATTTGTGGTGGTCCTACAGAGAAATTTAGGACAATCTGTTCGAGCATTGACAAGCTAGACAAGCAGCCCTTTGAGCAGATAAAGAAAGAAATGGTTTAGCTTCCTTCTGCCTATACATTCTTACTATGTCTGACTATATAAGTATCTTGTTCTGAACTTCAAATAACTTCCCTAAATGATGCATTCATTGTCCATAGATTTCTAGTTGGTTGTTTATATAGTTTATGGAAAGTACGAGTAATTTTGACCCTCTTGGCATTGCCAAATGCAATCATAGGGATTGATATTGAGATACTGATTTAAAGAAGAAAAAACAAGCAGTTTTAAGTTTCAACCTGTTGACTAGAGAACTCTGAAGTTTCTTACAAGAACAATGTATAGTTCAAAGGTTCTCGTCATAATGGAGCAGCTTATTCCAGACCAGGTAATAGAACATGTACCCTGTTCTGGCTTTGTGTATTCAGTGATTATGACCAATATCAAACAAGGCCTTCGAAACGTGCAACCAGACTAACTAAACAATAAGTGCAGATGGATAATTGTGATTTATCTTGGTTTAAGCTTTTATTATTCCCCGTTTTCGCATTGAATCCTGTGTGCTTAGCCTCTCCCGGGAGACTAGCTTTAATATAAACTGCCATTTTAATAATAGTTAAATTAGTGAAATTGGTTAGAAGCCACATTACTAGATCCAAATGCATTTAAGGATATTGTCAATTACTCTCTCCATTCCTATTTAACTAAAGCAATTGCTAGTAAGGAAGTGAGTTAATGTTTTGACTTTAACAATGAAACGATACAAAAATCTTTGTATATAATTAATTTGTTTAATCTCCCACGTAGTAATAAAGAATGTTAGAGTGACAAAAAAGACTATAAAAATTCTGCTTTGGAAATGAAACCGCATCAGATTAAAATGAATAAATATGTTTAGCATTCTTCTCTGAAAAAATAAATAAATAAATAAATAAATGTTTAGCATTACTCTCTTTTTTCAACCATGTCATTGACCTGTTTTAAGTGTTGTGTTTGAAAACTCTCAGGCAAGCCGTTCAACGGAAACCGATGTATTAGTGAGCATTCTCGGGGAGACTTATCTTTAGGGGCAGAACTTATCAGCCAACTCTGGGATGCCAATATTAAGGCAAAGTTTATGATTGATAAGCGGTTGAGGAAGCATACGGAGCGCCTTATAGACTCTGGGATCCCATGGAGAGTGCTAGTGGGAGAGAAAGAGCTAAATGCTGGAATAGTTAAGCTGAAGGATGCTAAAACGAAAGAGGAGTTTGATGTACCAATAGATAGATTTGTCGAGGAAGTCTCACGACGCCTAACCAGTGGTGCATCACCTTCTACTTCCACCGCCAACTAGGTCCTATCTACTCCCCCCTCCCCCCACCCCCCTCTTTTTTGGCTAGCTTAAGGAACAGCCTGTTCCCTAACCTATATTACTTTTTGTGTACATGGTAGGGAGAATTATGATTTTGGGATGGATATGCTATTTAGTTCCCTTGTTTCATGAGATTGTATTGATGCCTTTATACCTCCATTTATGATGGAATCTTATTTAGATTTTTTTCTTTCTCTTGATTAATTTAGTAATCATGTTTGGATTGGTGTAATGTAGTAGATATGATATTAATAGTTACCGTGTTGTTTTGTTTTATTTTATCGTAACATCACACTACAAACAATCAACGGGTGGAAAATCGATTCTACAATTGAGATTAATTTTTTAGAATTGAATGGCTACTAGTTTTGAAGGTTAACAGATCATCCTTCTTTTACCACTAATTTTATCCTCCTTCTATCCTAATTTATCATGAGCATCTCATATTTTTTTCACCATTAGAAATATTTAAAACGAAAATTTGTGAATAAAAAAAAAAAAAAAAAGTGATATATCAATCAGTGGTATCAGTCACTGATATCAATGTGTACATAAATTGGAAAACTGGACTAACCGAAAATACGAAACCGTGGTTTTTCAGTCGGTTTTTTTATACGAAAAAAAAAAACCGAACCGGAAACAGTCTAATTTTCAGTTTATTTGAAAAAACCCGGATATGACCCGAACAGAACCGAAATATAATATAAATATATAATTATATACGCATATATTATATAAATATAAGTCAGCCGACCATTACCCTATTATGGCACGTTTGGATTGCGGTAATGGAATGGAATGCTTTTTTCATTCCATTCCATCAATTTGGCGTGTTTGGCAACGGAAGAATGGAATATGTTTTCATTCCAACAGAATGAAAATGGATGATTTTCATTCCATCCAAAATCCAATGGAATGGCCGGAATGGAATGAAAAAAAAATCATGCAATAAGAAACAATTTCATTCCACTGTCTATCAAACGCAATAATGGAATGATATCATTCCATTCCATTGAATTCCATTCCAACATATTCATTCCATTCCATTATACTCCATCAATCCAAACGAGCCATAAAAACCTAAGCAAAAATCACACGCCGCTGCTCTATTCACTCTTCACTCACGTTTCAGTTCTGGTGCTCCGGAAGTCGGATTCCGCCGCCGATCATCGTCTTGTCCGGCCACCTTCACTTGTTTGTCTCGTTTTCAGAAAATTTAAAAAAAGGGACATTTTTTATGGAAATTAAAAAAAAAATTTTGAAAACCGAACCGGGCTGTATTGGTCCAATTCAGTTCAGCATATTGAACAGTTCAATCCAATTTAAGAAAACAGAAAACCGTTCCTACAGTTCAGTCCGGAAAATTACAAAACAACCGACCAGACCGGACTATGTACACAGTACACCCCTACTTTTAACTATACCTCTTCAGTTAAAAGATATAATCCTCATTTACAAACAAAAACAAAACAAGTCTGAAACTAAGGGCAAACTGAACAATTATCACCTATTTACAGTATACTTAATATTTCAGACACAAGCTATATTTCAGACATTCTTACGCTTATTGTCTTAAACATGTCAATTTAAGCCTATAAATTGATTTGACATGTAGATGTATATCATATGAAGGGTGTCCTTCAAAGAGTACATTGTTCACACTATAGCATGTCCTCATGCAAACAAAATCTGCTTCCTATTTCCTATTATTGCAAAGTGCAGTGTCTAAGAATATTAGCACATGATGGCAATCAGGTTCAGGCAAATATCACTACGATCCAGAAATGATTAATACTACTGTCACAATCACTCTGCAACAACATGATGTGACATCTATTCAAAGAGAAGACTCGGTGTTGTATCCCTAAGTGGTCTCACTAACACATCAGGTTGTGGTATTTGCTGTGTAGAGTGGTCTCATTGACATAGTAAGCCTAAGGGCGAAATACATGATTCGCCTGGCCCTTCTCTAGACCACAACAAGATGAGATGCACTTCTGTGCAACAGAGAAGCACTTAAATCTTTGGAAATCACATTGTGACATAAAAAGCTATTTCACATAGATTATTGCATCCGAATATTCTGCTGCCTAAAATACACGTAACAGACACTAGCGTTTTAATGTGTTATCACTAAATAGACATACAAACATTATTGCATTTGAGTTTTAGCATGAGACCTCTGCAGGATGGAGACTCCACAACAGTATTTTCCAGTTGCATCCATGCATGGCTAGGTGTGATCCCATGAAGGAGAGCAAAATATAAAGCTAAAACTGTCAATATACCCATATAAGGATGGCTAAACAAGAGTGTATTAAAAAAATGGATAAAACGATTTCCATAAAAGCAAACAAATCATAGGACACAACACAAAGACAACAATATGAGCACTTCATTCCCAGTGGAAAGTGAGTTAAACTTACAGAAAATGATAAAACCACCACATTATGACAACAAAATTATGTAATTGCACATTTATAGGCTTTTGCTTAATGAACGGTAACTATATCCATCAATCAGTCCACCATGATCACTACGTAGCGACCTAATGTGACCATCTCGTCTTGATAAGTATAATATAGGGGCAGAACAAGGAAACAAGCTTTCAAACATACTCCATGTTTATTCATACACTGTTCTAAAGCAAACTAATTGACAGTAACATACAAACCATTCTGTAGCAAGGGAACTAGATAAAAAAAAAGATAACAATACTACAACAAGAACAAACTGTACAGCATAAGATTCAATTTGGGAAAAACTCAAAAGTTGTAGCAAACTAGAACCTCATTAGGATGAAGCAGCTTTGATAGCTCTTTCCAATTCACTCTCAACATTGCTTACTCCATTGCTTTTCTTCTTAGGCTCTGTCTTCACACTCTCTTCCCCACCAATTGCCTTTGTTTTCCTCCACTGTTCAATTCCACCAGAAGAAGTCTCTGGCACCAAACTTTTATTCTTCCCAATATTCTTATTACCGTTGATATAACCATTCCTATCGACAGGGCCTAATCTCATTTCAACCAGTGTATTTTTCATTTCTGTATTCTCCTTTTTCAGTACATCCATCTCTCTTTTCATCCAAAGGCACATGCTTTTCAACAATTCTGTCTCTCCCGAATTTCCTTCACTCTTCTTTTGGTTCGGTCCTTTCACTTCATTTACCTCATCAATCCTTTGGATACTAAACTTGTTAACACTCAAATAAGGCATCTGTTTGCTCAAATCTTCAGGAAAATTCATACCCCACCGGAAAATCATTGAAGCCCTCTTTGCAATGGGCATTTCCGTCCTTGCCATAACTGAAAATCCCTTAAAGATCGAGTCTTTAGCATTACTATCCACAGAAAAGCCTTTCAAGCTCACTGGCCTCTCAATCGGAATAAACCCAAATGAATTGGCAGCTTCACCGTTAAGTTTCACGCTCGGATTCGCATTAGAGGAAGTGGATTTCCAAAAAGAAAAGGAGCCAAATTGAGGCTTGAGAAGTAAAGAAAAAGTGGGATTGGAATTGAAATTATTAGGAGAGAAGGAAAAATTGGCGGAAATTACAAGTGGGGATTCTTTAGGAGAACCATATACTCCAATCCCAGATTTAAGAGTCAGTGTTAAAGGTGGGGGAGAGTTAGTTGTGGTGGTCGTGGTGGTGGTGGAGGAGGAGGAGGAGGTAGAGTAGGAGAGTTTGAGAGAGGGGCCAGAGGGAAAGTTGGTGGCGAGAGAGAGGGAAAGGTCAGAAGGATATGTGGTGGAGGTAGTGGAGAAATTGGAGAGAAAGGGTAGGCTGAAAATTGTTAGTGGGATTTTGGCACGGACTAGAAGTGGGTGGTTATGGGAGTTCTGCTGTGGAGGGGCCGGCGCCGGCGACGGCTGCCGGTGGTTGTGGCGATCGTTTAGGAGTTTAAAGGAGAGCTTCATTTTGCTTTATGTGCTGCTGTACCGATTCTCTTTTTAGCTGATAGAAAGCTGGGAATAAATGAGAAATGCAAAGTGTGGTTTTGGTATGGTTTGCATTTTGAAAGGTCGATAGACAAAAAACAAAAACAAAAAAGGAGGTCGATATTTGGCAAGGGAAAAGTGTACAAATATCCTTTGACACGAATTATTTTTGAGATAAAAATTATGATGTGAAAATCATTATTATTTTTTTTTTTTTCATCAACCAGGGTTTCAGGGATAGGATCCTCTCAAGTAACTTGAGAGGATATTCTCTCAAGATGTATGATCCAACCACACACCCCTAACGTGTAAAACATCTAGCCATTGATTTATTTTTTTTCCAAAACTACGTAGTTTAGTTCATTATATGTAAAAACGCTAACTTTACCCTTAAGTTACTTGAGAAGATCTTGGTCTCAGGGTTTCAACCCTGGTCACTTGTCAATTTATACTATAGTGCTCACTATTATGGTAATACATTATTTGATAAAATCATTATATATTTGTTGATATGAATTTAATTATACTTTTTTCACATTCATTCATTCAACCTCCTTTTCATCTTTACGTTCATTCTAGACGCTGGTCATATGTGAAAAAAGAAACGAGTCGAACTAAATATCAAATGTTTTATTTTGTATTTGTTTATTATATCAATGAGTTCGAATTTGTTTGTTTAATAATCAAACTAAATATTATGTTTGAGCGTTGTTCACTAATCTATTGTCTGAATTAAAAATGAGCTCAATGGAGCTCACCTCTCTTCTAACAACTTCAAATAATAATCTTTAGCTCACTTCCCGAATGTCAAATGACAAATATGATGAATTTTTTCTTTATCTTTTAAGTTTCTATCAAATGAAGATAGGAGGAATAATAAGAAAATGGATAAAAGCAAGGGTGATGTGAAACAAGGAAAACTTTTGAGAAGGTTAGCATTTTGAGTAATATATATGATTTACAAACACACACACACACACATGTTCGCGAACCTAAGCGAATGTTTGTAAACCAGCTCATGTTTATTCGTTTTATAAACGAACATGATACTACTTGTTTTAGTTTAGTTAATTTATCTTAACAAACCAACAAGCAAGAGGTTATACGAACTGAATTCAAATTCGTTCGTTAACAACCCTACCGGCTACTTTGGTTGGATGTATGTTAATGTAATAAAATGGAATAAATAATGAATTTTTTCATGGAATGGATGAATTTAATGTAATGTAATACACTCATTTCATTATTGTATTTGACACGTGGTGGAATGAAATGAACGATAGTCCATAATACATGATATGGTGGGTGATGGGGATAGAAAAGAAAGGCATCAGGGTTGTAGGGGTAGGGTGGAGTAGTGTATGTATGGGTTGAGGTGAGTATACAGGTGGGGTAGGATGATTTTTGGGTAGTAATGTAAGGGTGATGCGTGGGGTGGTAGGGGCGGTGGGGACAGAGTGGTAAGGATGGGTGAAAGTGTAGGGTAAAATAGTAATCTAGCATGTTGTTTAACACAAAATTTAAACAAAAAAAAATTAGAAAATAGGACAGAAAATTTATTGACTGAGACGACTGCAGCACTCTGTCCTTAAGACGTTTTTGCCCCGATTATTTTCACACGGTAATGACAATCGTCTCCCAAGATACAACCGTTATACTTTCTTCGGATTGTTGCACTTCAATGAGAAGAAGCAGACGATATTGGAGATATAATTAGATTTATATTATATTATTTTATATTATGCATTTATGGTTATTATTAAGCTTCTTGGAGAAGCCTTGTGATACCTATATATTCTAATCGTTTTCATTGAATCAATAACACAAGCCTTTCTCATTTCACTAATCTATCATGGTATCAGAGCTCTAGACTAACGTCTTTCGATCCTGAGCAAGATCTACGAAAAAGAATGCCCGGGTGGGGGTTTCTGCAAGGGTATATCCCTCCCTCCTGTTAACACAGGTTGATCATCGGTTCTCTTTAGGGTATATCCCACAATTGCGTCCTAGGATTTTATTCCTCCACCACCCACTCCTTCCTCCCGGTTACTGTTTGAAGATGCCTCCGACCGCCATCAACGCGTACAAGTTTCAAGCTTCATGTCTGCTGCGCTCCCGTGAGCTTGAGGGGGCCTGTTGGAGATATAATTAGATTTATATTATATTATTTTATATTATGCATTTATGGTTATTATTAAGCTTCTTGGAGAAGCCTTGTGATGCCTATATATTGTAATTGTTTTCATTGAATCAATAACACAAGCCTTTCTCATTTCACTATTCTATCAGGCGAACCGATCCTGTTTTGTTAATCTCTTCTTGACACGAAAAATTATGCAAGGTTTATTTTCGGATGCTATGAACGTAAGAAGTCAGCCTTTGAAAAGAATGAATTTCTTATGGAAAAATTGCAGCCCCATTTTCACTTATGTGCTAGGATTTTATAGGAGAAAATGGTGGTTATTTACTACCGGTTGCGTCCTTTCAAAAAGTGATTCAACCGAACAGGTGCAACCCAAATGTGATTGCAACTTTTCACCGAATCGATGGAACTCACTGTTGAAATAGTGTCCTAAACCCAATCGGGTTCGACCGGGTCGGATCATTTTTACTATTTCTTTATGTTTGTACATATAATGAATGGCTTTTCTGTTATTATATATTTGTTCGTTTAACGAACCAATTATGATATTGTATATATATAATAACGTCCTTAGTGTCAAACTGTGAAAGAGAAATCATAATAGTGATTATGGTTGATGAGATCTCGACTCACTTTAAAATGTTTGACGCTTAAATGTCTCTAGTCATATGTACTATTAAACATGGCATTAATAGTACGGTTAGACTAGCACGCATTGAATGCATTCTATCTTTTTGAAGGTAGGGACAGATCTCGTCTATTGAAGTGTAGAGACACTTGGACTGTACGTGGACGTGTATTAGAGAATGCGTCCGTTAGACTGGCCCATTTACATTAAGTGTCGCAGTATGTGGCAATTGTGTAATTATCCTAAGACCGGAGTCTTCATAGCATGTGTAGGATTCATGTTGTTCGTCTGGAAATCGTCTATCATATTAATAAGAGTAATATCCAAAAGGTCATTCTTATAAAGAATGTCTAGCTCTCGTGAATCTTTGTAAAATGGGAGTAATTGAGTTACTTCGAGAGAGCGTGATCCAGATTATAAGATACGGTCGTTAATGTATTGACACTCGAGATACGACTGTATGGATATTGTAACAGCGATATGATTTTATTTACACGGTAACTGTTTCACATGAAATGTACTAGTCATCACGTTTGACTCTTCCGATGATTGGGGGTCACAATGTGTTGCTAGACGCTATTTCATGATCGTTAGATATGAAAGGTACTTTAGTAAATGCACTTTACGTCTAAGGCCAACATATTCGGAAGCCTATCGGTCACACACATAAGAATATCTAGCCGGAATAAAATACGTTTATAGTGATAACCAAATAAGGAAAGTTTATCTCGACTATAAAGTGTTATGGTGGTATTTATTTATTATGATTAAATTAAATACAAGATATTATTTATATTGATTAATTAAAGAATATTCCGAATGTCAATTTATGGCATATGGGGCGCATGTGACATGTGTATATGATACACATGGATTTTGTAAATTAATTAATCATAGTATTATATTATGTATTAATATTGTGTGTGTGTGTATGTGATATATACACATGTATGTATATATATATATATATATATATATATATATATATATATATATATATATATATATATATATATATATATATATATATATATATATTTATTTATTTATGGTAATATAATAAAGATATATTCAATATTAGATATTGACAATATATATATCTTAGAAATATTTAATATAAGATATTGAATATTTATCATATATGATTTTAAGGAAAATTCTTAATAAGATTAAGGAAAATACTTAATGAGATAAATCAATCAAATTTATTCTCTTTATTTTACTAGTAAAATGCTTTTTTTCTCCCTACTTCACTCGAAGTTTTTTTTCCCAATCGATTGGGACTACATTGGGGCTCCACTTTCACCTATAAATATGAGATGGGTGTCAAGCTCTTTTGTATCATCACAATTAGAAGAATTCAAATTTACTAGAAATATTGAGAGCTTCTTAGAGCGGGTTTTGAGAGAGAGAAAAGGCGGGTCTAGCAACCGGATCTTTCTAGTAGCTATCCAGAGATGATTCCGGTGAGGTGCTCGTGTGGATATTGATAGAGGCCGGACACGTGGACGGCTCGCGCACTACTACTCTCCGTAGACGGTCAAAGCGTCGATCTTTTAGATCAAGCAAGGTATTCACCGTCTACTACTTAATGTGTTTATTGTTTTAAACGAATTTGATCTTGGTTAAAGGAAATAAAATTTTAAATCCCGTTGCGTTCCCGCGTAGATTTCCTAACACTCATTTGTCACATGTCCACTCGGATTTTCAATCCATTATTATTTTTATTCAAAATTCTCCAACAATCCCCCACATGAATTAAAATAAATGCAAGTGCAATGCAGACTCAGAAGAGATTATAGGCGGAAATCTGTTGCATCGGGCGGGGTGGTTTGTTGCCTTGAACCTTCCGTAGTATAGTACCATCGGACATACTCGGCTAAGCAGTGAACTAGGTCTTGAATTGAAAATCGTCCTCGAGCGCTAATCTAAGCTCTCTAGCTCGGCGAACAGCTTCAGAAATGAAAATCGTCCTCGGGGGCCGTGGGAGGTCTGAACAGTGGTAATCCTTATTCCGCCAATACCATAGGCTCATCAAAATTTCTCCAAATAAGAATCTCCAAAATGCAGTGTTATCGTGCTTGTACATAGTTATCCTCAAACAGTTTTCCAACCAAGAGGGAGTGTTATGAGTGGATATAAAAGGACTCCAATATTACGGGTGTATAACCTGTTTCCACATAGTATAAGTCCAGGGACAATCACTCAACGCTTGTAGAATGTTTTCAGGATAGTGACTATGGACGGGGCAAGCACCATCATACTAATCGATCTCGCCTCGAGTAGGCTTGCGGTTTGTAAAGCATCATGGTGAATTTGCCAAAGTAAGAGGTTACCTCATAGTGATCCTTTGATTGCCCAATGATACGCCAAATGCTATCCCAGGGGTTGTCTTGGCATGGTGAAGGTTGTGATTGGCCGAGCTAACCGAGAATTTACCCGAAGTAGTCAATTTCTAAAAAACATTTCCAGCTTCATCAATACCAAAGGCATCACGCATAGAGTTTGCTGCCGAGAAAATATGGCGCCATATGAAAGAGCAATTCGGCTTAGGTGTATCAAGAAAGGATCCATATTTGCGGCTAAGAAGTTGTACCCATAATTTCTCAGGTTCCATGAAAAGCTGCCATGACAGTTTAGCTAAAAAGCGTTGTTCATTGACAGACCTAAACCTAACCTTGGAAACGGCGCCAGAAAGCTGACGGACATTACCTAGGCTATACAGATCCTAACCGGCAGTGTACCGGGTCAAATTGTAGCTCTAGTCTGGTGAGTCAGGTCGTATTCCTCAGGGAAAACATGGTAATTCTTTTAAGTGGGGTTAAACACCAAGAAGCTATTATTAACTCGATCTAAGTCGCAGTTTTTACTTTTTCTTGGGTTAGATTATGTTAGTAGTTAGATTGTTAGAGTTAGATGTTAGTAAAACAGTAAATAAATACAAATAGATATATAGATATATTTTTGGATCTAGCCAAGAATACTTTACTGAATCAATATCTTTTAGTAGAAATAAATGAGATAGATCTTCCTTTATTCAAGGTGTAAATTATATATGAATCGGTGTACTCTAAGCTAGACAACTCCTCCTCACACGAGCGTATGAAATTGTCATATGTCAAATGTCATCACTCCAAGGTCCACAACTGCCCCATGCTAATCTTAGTTAGTCCGAACAGGTATCGAGTACAAATCTACCCCGGATAAAAGAGGTTATTCCGTTCGTCAGACGGCCGATGTTATTCAAGAGGCTCCGGTTGTCAAGCGGATCGATTTAACACAAACGGTGTAGTTTCAATTAAACTGTGATTTTAACATTATTAAGATCTCGAGTACAAATTTCAATAAGAGTCATCTTTCCAGGACAAATCTGCCCCCGGGTAGGAAATCGGGTTCCGTTGTCACGTTTTCACTCGGCCAATTTTACCCTCCGGTTTTTCTATTTTTTATCTCATATCCTAACTTCTCTGGTCAGTTCATCGTCAGGTTATATGTTGCGATTCATCTTGATTAATTACGTCAATCTGAATATATTATCAATACGTTGCAAAATAGAAAAAGATTCATTATAATTGGTTTTAATCATGATTACCAGAGTCGATCATTCATTTTACCAAAAGATTAACTAATTCAGATTCATATCTTGGCTAGATATATTTTTAGTTTAACATAGTGATAGATATAATATATATATAAATAAACAACAAAAGTAATAACTTGATAAAATTACCCGTTAAGTGCAAATCAAAGCCGTATTCTCTGAAAATAACAACTTCTTCAATAACAACTTTCTCGGTAATTCTCTCGAGCATTACAACAGTACTACTTTTATTTATAAATATAAAAACATATATATACATACATAGACATATGTATATATACGGGCCCAAAGATGAAATAAAACGAGAAAAGAGATGAAGAACGGAGATGAAGAAGAGGGGAATGGAAGAAATGGGAGGAGGTGGAGAAGAAAGATCTTGGCCAAGAGTGGCCAAGATGGGGCAAGGATTTTTTATGGATATGGGGAGGTATTTATAGGGGAAGGGTGTATATGGGGAGGTTTATTTGGGAGAGGTGAGAAGTTTGTTGTGAGGGAGGTTGTATTTGGGGAGGAATTATCTCTATTTAGCATGTGGGATAATCTTGGAGAATATTTGCCATCATGTGGAGGTGGTGAGTCATGTAGTAGCATGTGAAGTTTGTTACAAGAAATCATTACATGCCACATGCAAGTAACATGCAAGGAACATGCAAGGAACCTCCCTAAAATCTCCCGGTTCGTCCCGAAGTTCCAGCTGTTCGGTATAAAAATCATAACTTGAGTTGTAGACCTCCGATTGACGTGATTCAAAATGCGTTGGAAAGATCATTTTAGTATCTAAAACTTTTATCAAGAACTCTTCCCCAGAAAACGCCTCTAATTCGGGTCAAATTTCCATCGAAAACAGGTTACGGTAGAAGCGCGTAGGAAAAATAATTTGATCCGTTGAACTCGTAAGCTTGTGGCATTTTCTTCTTTCCCTCAAAATCCATCTTTTAGGCTTCAAAACATGTCGTTACGTGGAATCTTGGTCAATATATAATCCTGCAATGAACCACCAAAATACCAAACGTAAATCCGACACGACACTCCGGTTACTAAACCGGTACAAAACTAATAAAAACTTATAAAAATACGATAATTTATATAATAACTACTACTTATACATTTGAATAAAACTTAGTAATTTTGACTTGATTTGATACAATAATGCTCAAAATGGTATCAATATTGGGGTAAAATGTCGTAATAATGATCATAAATTTATCTCTCATCATTCATGTCTCCGGCACTCCGGATGCCGAGGCCTCCTGTAGATTTAGGTGGACATATGTGCTTCCAGGCGATAAGGTGAAGGCCATGCCTCTCTATATCATGCCCCTAAAGAACGAGCGGGAAAAAAACCACTCATGAAACTCTTGAATCTTTGTTCAACTCCTATTCGGAAGCTCGCATGTTGGAATTTAAGGTTGCTTTTACATGATCTAAGAAAGGTTCTCAGTCCATGGAAAATTACCTAGCCCTGATGAAATCCCATCTGACAATTTGGCAGCAGCCGGTTATCCGATAAGTAGATCTGAACTCATCCTTGCTACTATCAGTGGATTAGGACGTGAATATGAAGCAACAATCGTCAATCTCACTGCAAGGATTGGCTCACCACCGTGGCAAGAGGTCTAATCACAACTAATCACTCATAAGAGGCTTCTTGCCCGTTTCAATGTTGGTTCTGGCACTAGTTCTCTGCATCTCAGCCAAGGTTCACCCTCTGCTCAAATTGCTCAAAACTCTGGTAAGGTCTCTAGTCCCAGTGGCTCTTCATAGTCAATTAACAATAATCGTGGTAAAGGTGGTCAGGCAAGAGGTGGTGGCCGTTCCAATAGAGGAAGATGTGGTAGGTCTAGAAGTAATACCAACCCTAGTAGTCGTATGGTATGCCAATTGTGTGGTAAAACAGGGAACATTGTGACCTCATGTTGGCATAGATTTGAGCATGACTTTGTTCCCCTACCAGTGCATCTCCTAGACAAATTTATGCTTTTACAGCTAGCCCTCAGACTGTGAATGACAATTCCTGGTACTTGGATGGTGGAGCTTTAGATCATATGACAGCAAATCTGAATAACTTGCATAACAACTCAGATTACTAGGGTAATAATGCACTTACAATAGTTAATGGTGAAAAACCGACTATCCAACACATTGGTTCTAGCACTATTCACACTAATTTTGTTCCCATTATGCTTAATTACCTCATTCATGTTCCTAGTATTAAGAAGAATCATATCAGTATCTCTAAATTATGTCTTGACAATCCTGTTAATGTTCTTTTTGAATCTTTTGTTTGTCTTGTCAAGGATCAGAAGTCAGAGATAATTCTTCCAGAGGTGTGATCTACATGATGGGATCTACATATTGACCAATCCTTACTCATCTCCAAATCCCAGGACCTCCCTTCACTCCAAATCAACTCTCAAAAGTGCTGCTGGTGCCTTTAGTCAGTCCTCCAAGAATAATGTCAAGGGATCTAATTGTCGGGCATAAGTGACTTGGACATCCTTTTAAGAATGTTCTTAGTCACATTATCAATCAATGTAATGTTTCTTGGGATTATAGTTTGAACTTTTGCGAGTCTTCTCAATTTTAGAAAAGGCATTCCATGCCTTATTCCAGTTCTGATAGTCATGTTGATTGTGTTCTTGACTTGATTCACACTGACTTGTGGGGTCCTGCCCCAACCAAGTCAGTGTCTGGCTTTAGTTATTATATCTATTTCATTGATACCCCTTAAAATCTGACTATGATGCCTTCACTTCCTTTGTTAATTTTAAAACCCTTGTTGAATATAAATTTGGAACCAAGATTAAGTGTCTGCAATTTGATTGGGGGGAGAGTATACAACTTTTGAACCTTGTCTAAAATAATATGGTATACAATTCAGACATCCCTTCCCTCATGCTCATGGCCAAAATGGCAGAGCTGGGAGGAAACATGGCATATTACCGAGCTTGGCCTTACCCTTCTAGCACGAGCATCCTTGCCTTTAAGGTTTTGGTGGGAGGCTTTTCAGTAGAGTGTCTATTTGATAAATAGTCTACCAACCCCAGTTTTGCACATGAAGTCACCACATGAACTTCTTTTTAAAAGATCCCCTGATACTCTTTCTTTAGAACCTTCGGTTGTGCTTGTTATTCCCATACTATATTCATTTATCCTGCTAAGTTTAAGTTTACTATTAAATGTGTAAATATTGGTCTGAGTCCTAAACCTAAGGGTTATCAGTGTCTTGATGAGACATGCGAAATATATGTCTCTAGAGATGTAGTGTTTGATGAACTTTCTTTTCCCTTCAAAGAGGGTTTCAACCAAGGACCATTCAGAGAAGTTCTTGTTGATCCCAATATCATGACTCAAACCTCTCTGCCTCTTCTTCTAAATCTAGAATGTGTCACTCACTCATCTCAGTCAAGTTCCTCATCCTCCATAGATGATGTTGTCTAGACCTTGCCTAATACCAGTCTTGATTCACCAATCTCCAGCTCTACATCGACTATCAGTCTTATTCATTATCCTAATAATCAGTCTGTAGATAGCAGCTCCTCATCCTCTAGCCCTAATCCTACACCCTCAAATTGTCCTGTCCAACATGGTGTCTCCATT
Source organism: Gentiana dahurica var. dahurica (assembly GCA_024500145.1). Classification (NCBI taxonomy): domain Eukaryota; kingdom Viridiplantae; phylum Streptophyta; class Magnoliopsida; order Gentianales; family Gentianaceae; genus Gentiana; species Gentiana dahurica. Next base: position 94,630,984 of record CM044901.1, on the reverse strand, counting down.
CTTTCCTTAGCCCCTTCTCATCCTATGCAGACCAGGCCAAGAGTGAAATCTTCAAATCTAAGACATTTATTCCCTCATATTCCTCATCATTACACAACAGAACCTTTAAGTGCATCAGAAGCCTTAAGTAATGCTGAGTGGAAGGGGGCTACGGAGGAGGAATATAAAGCCATATGTGCCAATAACACTTGGACACTTGTGCCACCTGCACCCCGTCAAAATTTAGTTGGTAATAGATGGGTGCATAAAATCAAAACTAAGCCAAATGCTGTTAGGTGTAATGCCCGAAAGACAATTTTTGTAATTGTTTTATTTAATAAATGAATTGGCGTTATTATTCATATTTATTATTCTCATAATCACCGATGTGACAATAGTATTTACACTACAGAAAACCCTAAGTATATCGTTTATGTAATCACTTAACTCAGTGTATGGTATATACACAGGAGGATTGAGTTAGTGAAGATGTACTTAAAATACAATTAGCCCGTAGTGAAGTTAATCGAGAGTATCGGGTCTCTCCTTTAACGTGCTATTAATGCGCCCATAACACGATTGGTGTGATTGTCTTATCCGGACTTTCGGTTAAGAGAACCTAATGGGGCATTTATATATGATAGATATATCATATAGGGCTGGACCGATTTGATTAGAGTTCACGATATAATTCCGTAATCGAGAAGTCTTATCGAATCAATGGATGATCATATTTATGGATATATCTTAATCTCGAGGTGATCACAGTCAACCGCTTGAATCAGTATGAAGTTTGACTTGACGGTTAAGGATTACACCGAGTCTGTGGTCCGAATTACCCCATCTTGGCATTGTACTGGATTGAGTGAGTAGTCCGTGTTATCACAGATACGGAATCCATTCCTTCCATTTATGGAAGTAGATAGACAGTTTCCTTATTTGTTAATCCTAGAAACCGATCGATCGCGCGAGTTCATATCACACTGATTGATCACCAGTGAGTTGTATGAATTAATTGATCACTAGGGGTTAATGGTAAATAAGGATAAGAGGTTCTAAAAGGGTTAACGGTAACTTCCGATTTAGAATGAACAGTCTATGGAGGATTAATCCATATGTAATGATTATATCAATGGGCGCTTATTATTATTCTCGTGAGGAGATAAATATAATCTCATAATCGGAGGAGTGCGATCACGGGATTATGGTGGCATATTCATGTGATTGATTTATCGAATATAATTATTCTATAATTATTTATTTGATTTATCGGAGTCGCTGATTATTAGTCCATGGTCCCCGACGTGCCTCCTAATATAGCATAGCTATTCTCGGACGTCGAATCCTAATAATATTAATTTAGTTCTTGTTGGACTTTATTAAAACGATATGTGAATTAATTGTTTAGTGGACTATTAAATTAGTTGGGCTAAATAATTAAATATGTGGAAAAGACATTTTTCATAATCTTGGCCCAAAATTAGTGTGTTGGTCCAATTTTGTGACTAGGTCACAAGAATGATAATTTCGACCCAAGCATATATTAGTCTACAAGAAATTAGTTTTCTTGTGATTAATAAGACATGTGCATAAAATATTTATTGGATAAATATTTATGGTAAGAAATAAAGATAAAGATTATTCTAGATTTGTTCTAGAATATTTTGGGATTATCTTTTATTTAATAGGATTATCATAATTGATTTTGTATTAATTATAAAATCCTTGGGGCTTAAGTTTTACTCTCCTATATAAAGAGAGTTCTCCCAAGCCAAATAACACACTACAATTTTCGACTTTCACCTCTTAGAGAGGAGAAGGAAAATTTCGCCAAGGGAGAATAAGGGGAAAATCTTGGAGATTTTTCCGGGTAGCATATCGGAAGGGTTCGAGTCGAGAATTTCCTTCCACCGGGAGTTGCTTGGATCACACGTACGGAAGATCGTGGTGCTCTTCACGCTTTCCTTCGTTCATCCTATTGCGGTTCTTCAACTTGGATTTTGAGATCCAAGAGGTATGATCTACAACCCCCTTGTAGAATAGATCTAGTTGTTTTATTACGTATATATTATAGATCTAGATCCATTAAATCGCTTCCGCTGCGGATGATATTACTAACAGTGGTATCAGTCGCCAGGGTGATCTATATTTATACGTATAAAATATTAGATCTAGGAGTGGAAAACATGTATATTTTTTTGTCCCAATTTTTATGGGGGCCGATGCATATGTTTAATTTTTTATGCTTATGAATGTCGTGGTTGAAGAGATGGATTGGGGTTGGCACTGTTTACCCGTTAGATCTATTGTAAACTCATATAAACGATGAAAATTCGTCCATATGAGTATAAGAATTTATGTAATTCTTTTTTATTGCAATTTTAATTTCCAGAAAATAGATCTGTTTAGTAGCTGTTTAGTTATTTCGTGTTTCCCATTGATTGAGCCGTTGAAACGACGATCCCTCCGGTCAGAATCAAGATTGGAAGATGATGAATAATTCCACAAAATTTGGCGTCGATCGGAATCCCTTTTGATATCCGTTCATTTCTGCAAAGAAGCTGCTGTAACAGAAAAACGCAGGATTCACAGAAACCCTACCTGTGACTTCCTCGAATTTCTGGGAGAGTTTGAACTGTTAAATCAAAAATCCAACCGGTCAGATCGATAAATATGGAGTTTTTGATGTGGCATAAAAATTTCAGGTCGATCGGGTTTCATCTCGACTCCTGATCGGCTCCGGAAAGTAACTGATACGCTGCAGTCAGAGACAGATGCAGCATCAAGAACGGCGGCTCACTGAAGAAACTTGACAAGTTAAAAATCCGATCCAACCGTCCATATTGAAGTTCAAGGAGTGAAGAAAATATCTGGAAAGTTTCGTCCCGATCCGAGTCCGTTTCGTATGCCGATCGTCGAAGAGTTCGAACAGCTGCAGATTTTGTTAGAAAGTAGTAAACCCTAGTTAGGGTTTGGTTATTTATTTTCTAATAGGTTAGATACGGGGGTACCAACGATCCATCTCGGTGTTTAAATTTTCCGCACTTTATTTTTTATGTGTTTGATCATAAAATAGATATAAAATCGGAATTGCCATGACATGCATCATATCATAAATCCACTCCATGCATACATGTAGAATTTTAATTTTGGTAATTAAAATAGGCATGTATACAAATTCGTGTAATTAGTTGAAATTTAATTAATACGTGGTAATTAATAAATTTAGTAACTAATTAAAGATCCGAGGACGGGTTATGAAATCGTTAAGCCTTTCGGTGTGTGTTCTCGGTGAACCGCCTTAAAGCACAAACGAGATCACGTTTTCGATTCGTAGTGTCTACGAGATTGAATGATGGTAAAAGAACAATAAATCTTGGATAAAAACGGTTCGCCTATAGGTTGGGTGGTCAACTGAGCTAGGCTCGACCGACTTAACCCTCCTAGTGTGATGTATGCACGGGGGTCCGGCAAGACTAAGCTACACCGGAGAACGGAGGGTGATTCCTTCTTATCTCAATGGGGCTGTCTTGACCCGATTTCGTCCGACTGTCACATATGTTCCAACGAATAGGACGGGTAGGCTTGCCTACGTTACCGACACCATTCGGAATCCTTGATTTGCTGTACTTTTATGTTAACATCAAAAAGACGTGGTTAGTTAACCCACCACCACTTCCAAATTATTGAGTGGGAGCGGGGGAGGCGACAGCCAACCCCACGGCCTCTACTATATATACAAGTAAGTGAGAGAAGGGTGACGCCTCGCGGCGCTTTGATTTCGTCCCCCTACGGATGGTGTTCACCCCTATCAACATTCATGGCTTGGTCTCCGAAAGGATAGGATTTCTGGGTACTCGTCGGGTCACTGACCTATCCTACGACGGCACACTCGGGGCGTACCTAAGAGATCCGATATAGTAGGTCACACTCATAAAGGATATTTTTGGTAATATCTAGGCTAAAAAGGAAGGTAGTCAATGAATAAAGGGATGTTCGATTCTCGTGGGATGTTTGATTCTCACAAGTTATTCATTGATGAGATTGTCTCGATTTAACCGTCATCTCTTTGACCTACCCTACGGCGGCACTGAGATGCGAGGTTAAAACCTTGGAATGGTAGAGTAGACTTATTTTTAGTTTACAATTCCTAAAATAAAATAATATAGTAGTGTTAAACTTGAATTAATATATGTCATTTTATTTACAACATTATATCCCTTACTAAATTGCTTAAAATTTATAATTGACTAGTATTGACTTCGTTAAAAAGTGGAAAGTAACTAGGACGTTGAACTAGTTAATCGATAATGCAATTATTTTTCGAAAGAGATATTTTCTCTTAAGCCTTTTAAAAATCGAGTGACATATAGGTATGTCACTAGTGTCACTCGTGTCAAACGGGAGACAAACTTAGGTGATTTCGGACTTTAAAATTCTTCTAGTGAATTTTGAGTGTGTAGTGATTACACGAGTAATTTTCTAATTGAAATATCGGAAAATCATGAAGTGTTACTAGTTGGACGATATTTGGAATCGATGAACTAGTGGGAGCTTTATGATTTGTTGTTTTCTAGAACATTAGAAAAGTGTAATCGACTACACACGTAACCGTTCTAATTGAAAAACCGGAAAGTCATGAAATGTTGCTAGTTAGACGATATTTGGAATCGATGAACTAGTGGGAGTTTCTATGATTTGTTGTTTTTCCGGAAACAATAGAACTATGTACGAAAGATTTTCTAATCGAAAAAATCGGAAAATCATAAAAATAAAGCATTGCTCGTTAGACGGTATTTGGAACCGAAAAACTAGTGGGAGCTTTAATGTTATGACTTGTTGTTTTTTCTGGTATATTAAAAAAATCCGAGAAGTCTCGACGAGTAACACTCGAAATAGACATCCCACGGTTCAAGAGTAGTGTCTACTCAAACGAACCGCTGGTTCAAGACTGTTTCCATTCACGGAAAGTCAAGAATGGGTGAATATGTCTAAAAGTGTTAGTCACCTAAACTGAGAAAACTTTAAGGCTGAACCGAAAATTAATTAACTGAAAATCATAGGATAAGGAAAGTGATTTTGGATCACCAACCTATGAATCCTTGGTGATTTTCTCGAGCTAAGTTCTTTGGAAGAACAATGTAGCAGTGCATTTAACGATTAAAAGAGTAAACAACGGGCAGTTAATTTTAGCTAGAAAAGTGGGAGTGATATAAGGAAATGAATCTCGGGTTCAATCCTTGAATATCGCGGGAAAATTATTTTCCGTTTACGATTCGTTGGAACGAATGGGTTTACCTTCTATTCGATAATTTGTTTGTCGCATAGAAAGTGAATATACCATTTGTAGTATGAATCCAAGACTCGGACTTTTGTTTGATAAAGTCAAAACCACTTAGAAATGCTGAAATATGTATATAAAACACATCTTAAGAACTGTTAAAAGCAATTGGTTTCTATATTTAGATAAACGCTTCTTCATATTCTATAGTTAGTGCATAGTCCCTAAAAGACAAGACCTGAAGACTGGCTCAGGGTGATTCCTTTCTCCCAGTCTGGTTATATTGTCTCAAAGGTTCGATGACTAAGTTTCCTTTCAATCGGGAAAGGATAATGGAAATAAAGAAGTAACATGGCTTGTTCATGACGACCTTCGGGGTCTGATGAAAGATACGAGCTAGTAGGAGCTTCCGAGTAGTGACTTATTGTCTGATAACTATTCAAACACTCCGGTAAGTTTATCCAAAATATTTTGAGGTTTCTCTGTTTTCAACAGAGATAGAGTATTCTATACTCAGAAATGGGCCATCACATAGTCCTAGGGACTGATGCTCGGCCTGCCTTATAGTGAAATGTTTTCACTAAGTGAGAAACCGTTAAATTGCCTTATATAGTTTTTTAGACATGCTACAATACACTGCTTAACTCAATAAAGATATTGGAAGTGAAATAACGGTTTACATTGAAATGTAAGACCGAGAAGTCTACATAGAATATGCTTTGGAATTTACGGATAAGGTGTGGATTCGGTTCACCCCATTTCCATAAATATAAGCATTTAGGTAAGACTGGGAATTTCGCGTAGACGTTCGGTCAATGACCATTCGTGATATATCTTTTAACCTATTGAGTATAAAGGTTTGTTCTAAGATTCTTGATATCAGGAAGGGACAGTCATACTGTTGCGTCCTTCCTGATAGAGTCCATGAACAGCAAAACCTTGAACCTTGAAGTACGTTTACTCAAGGTAGTTACTAACTGATTAAAATCAGACCACATCCAACATTGGTTGTTGGTGATAACACTAAATACTACTAAACTAAATCAGATTTTTGATCCACCCAGAATGTAGTGGGAGTATGGTTTATCCATTACCCATTACGGTTTCGGCGGACTTTGTAGTCTGAGGATCGATTGATAACCTATGGCTCTTTTGTGAGCAGTATAGTATTCTGATAAATAGAGGTTGGTTTAATAGCCATAACCCTGTGAATGGAGTTCGGTACTCCAATTCTGTTCATGCTCTTGTAGAACCACCTGAGCGTCTCAGGCCCAGTGGGAGTAATTGGATCTACACGGAAAGGAGTAGAATGAGTTCGGTATTGCATGATTTCGTTCTAAAGCGGAAATATGGGTGATTCCCCGAGATTTTCTTGCCAAACAAACGGAGTCTGGATTCATTCGAAACAGAAGGGTATTGCCTTATGAACTAATGACAGAATGACTGTCAAGGCTTATGTCCTTTGTGGATAAAAAGCAAACCTCTCGGTCATTAGAAGTCATATATTGCTACAATATGTGGATTTGACCAGAATATTGATAAGTCTTTTGTAGACCGGATATCAAGTTTAGTACAGTAGTGAATATATACATATATTAGTGTTTGTGAAGGATAACACTGCACCAGTTGGAATCAACATGGGTGTGTTATCTGAAGTCAGAATCTGACAATACCACAATTCTCTGCAACAGAGATTTGGACAACATTCTTAAGAGTTTGACTCGGTCGAATTCATTAGAATCAGTCACTGGTTTCCCATCCATCTTATCGGTTAAGATGATGCATCTGTGTATGCAACATTCAACGAGGAAGTTCTACCCTATGCCTCATGAATGACTCTCTAAATCTTCGGATCAAGAGAAATGGGATAGATTCTCTTTCTAGTAAGAGATGGTCAGGTTATTGAACGTCAACTTTGATCGAATCTTAGATTCGGCGGTTAACAAAGCAAGTTTAGTATGTCCTTTAGTATCTTGAGAGAACGAGGAACAATATGCGGACATATTCATGTGTGAACTTGGATATATGTGATACACTGATTTTGACTTTAAGTCAGATTGAGGATGATCGTTAAGTCGATCTCGGGCTCAGTGTTTACTCAGTACCACATGATTTGATGGACCGGTAACGTTTCGATTCTACGGATCGTCTCGAGCCGACAACCTGACTAATCATTAAGACCCATGACATTTAGATGTAGGTACTCACCGAGTCACTGACCTATCCTACGACGGCATACTCGGAGTGTACTTTGGAATCTGAAATGGTTATGATATGTTTAATGGGTACTAGAATACGGGATGGGTCTCCATTGCTTTAGAGCAAGTGGGAGATGTAGTTTGTTGTATTTTAAATAATAGGGTGTGCTCTAAAACAATTAATCACATGCTTTCGTGCAAGTGGGAGATTGTTAGGTGTGATGCCCGAAAGACAATTTTTGTAATTGTTTTATTTAATAAATGAATTGACGTTATTATTCATATTTATTATTCTCATAATCACCGATGTGACAATAGTATTTACACTACAGAAAACCCTAAGTATATCGTTTATGTAATCACTTAACTCAGTGTATGGTATATACACGGGAGGATTGAGTTAGTGAAGATGTACTTAAAATACAATTAGCCCGTAGTGAAGTTAATCGAGAGTATCGGGTCTCTCCTTTAACGTGCTATTAATGCGCCCAGAACACAGTTGGTGTGATTGTCTTATCCGGACTTTCGGTTAAGAGAACCTAATGGGGCATTTATATATGATAGATATATCGTATAGGGCTGGACCGATTTGATTAGAGTTCACGATATAATTCCGTAATCGAGAAGTCTTATCGAATCAATGGATGATCATATTTATGGATATATCTTAATCCTGAGGTGATCACAGTCAACCGCTTGAATCAGTATGAAGTTTGACTTGACGGTTAAGGATTACACCGAGTCTGTGGTCCGAATTACCCCATCTTGGCATTGTACTGGATTGAGTGAGTAGTCTGTGTTATCACAGATACGGAATCCATTCCTTCCATTTATGGAAGTAGATAGACAGTTCCCTTATTTGTTAATCCTAGAAACCGATCGATCGCACGAGTTCATATCACACTGATTGATCACCAGTGAGTTGTATGAATTAATTGATCACTAGGGGTTAATGGTAAATAAGGATAAGAGGTTCTAAAAAGGGTTAACGGTAACTTCCCGATTTAGAATGAACAGTCTATGGAGGATTAATCCATATGTAATGATTATATCAATGGACGCTTATTATTATTCTCGTGAGGAGATAAATATAATCTCATAATCGGAGGAGTGCAATCACGGGATTATGGTGGCATATTCTGTGATTGATTTATCGAATATAATTATTCTATAATTATTTATTTGATTTATCGGAGCCGCTGATTATTAGTCCATGGTCCCCGACGTGCCTCCTAATATAGCATAGCTATTCTCGGACGTCGAATCCTAATAATATTAATTTAGTTCTTGTTGGACTTTATTAAAACGATATGTGAATTAATTGTTTAGTGGACTATTAAATTAGTTGGGCTAAATAATTAAATATGTGGAAAAGACATTTTTCATAATCTTGGCCCAAAATTAGTGTGTTGGTTGAATTTTGTGACTAGGTCACAAGAATGATAATTTCGACCCAAGCATATATTAGTCTACAAGAAATTAGTTTTCTTGTGATTAATAAGACATGTGCATAAAATATTTATTGGATAAATATTTATGGTAAGAAATAAAGATAAAGATTATTCTAGATTTGTTCTAGAATATTTTGGGATTATCTTTTATTTAATAGGATTATCATAATTGATTTTGTATTAATTATAAAATCCTTGGGGCTTAAGTTTTACTCTCCTATATAAAGAGAGTTCTCCCAAGCCAAATAACACACTACAATTTTCGACTTTCACCTCTTAGAGAGGAGAAGGAAAATTTCGCCAAGGGGAGTAAGGGGAAAATCTTGGAGATTTTTCCGGGTAGCATATCGGAAGGGTTCGAGTCGAGAATTTCCTTCCACCGGAGTTGCTTGGATCACACGTACGGAAGATCGTGGTGCTCTTCACGCTTTCCTTCGTTCATCCTATTGCGGTTCTTCAACTTGGATTTTGAGATCCAAGAGGTATGATCTACAACCCCCTTGTAGAATAGATCTAGTTGTTTTATTACGTATATATTATAGATCTAGATCCATTAAATCGCTCCGCTGCGGATGATATTACTAACAAATGCCTCAATAGTTAAGTATAAGGCTACATTGGTGGCCAAAGGATTTCACTAGAAATATGAAGTTGACTTCACAGAGACCTTTAGTCATGTTTCCATATCCTTCACCATCAGAATTTTGTTTCCCTTGCAGTAAATTTTAATTGGGCAGTGAATCAAGTTGATATAAATAATGTTTTTCTAAATGGGCCTTTCAATGAGACAGTTTACATGCCTCAGCCAGGAGGTTTTGTGAAAGCTGAACATCCAAATTTTTTGTGCAAATCACACAAGGTACTATATGGTCTTAAACAGGCCCTTAGGGCATGGTTTGAAGTCTTGAGAACACAAATTCTTCAATGGGGGTTCAAGCAGTCTATTGCAAATACTTCTTTGTTTATTTTCAGAAAACCTGGCCTATATATTAATTCTTGTTCTTTTATATGTAGATGATATCCTTGTGACAGGTACATCATCTAGTGTTATCAAGAAGTTTATTCATTTGCTTAATTCTAGATTTCCCTTAAAAGACTTGGGACATGTTTCTCACTTCTTGGGGATGGAAGTGTGCAGAGATGAGACTGGTATATTACTTTCACAGCAATATTATGCTATCCAACTGCTACATAGACTGTATTTTGATGACATGAAAGAATGCCCTACACCTATGGTTACTGGTAAACAATAGACACCAACACAGGGGACCCCTATGCAAGACCCTCACTTGTACATGAGTGCCATTGCAGAACTACAATATCTGACTCTCACAAGACCATATATTACTTTTGCTATAAATTACTTGAGCCGGTTCATGCAAAAGCCTGCTAATGTGCATTGGCAGTTCCTCAAAAGGTTGCTGAGATATGTCAAAGGGACCTTGCATCTTGCCCAAAACTATAAACCTGGGGTTTTATTGGACTTAGTTGGATTTTCTGATGCTGACTGGGATGTTAGCTCATATGATTGGAAGTCAGTTGCAGGCTACTGTGTTTTCCTTGGTGATTGCCTTATATCCTGGAGCTAAAAAAACAGAATGTTGTCTCAAGATACAACTTTGAATCAGACTATATATCTCTAGCTAATTTGGCTTTTGAACTGCAGTGGATTCAGCACTTGCTGAAAGAACTTGAAGTTCCTCTGTCCAAGACACCAGTTGCTTGGTGTGACAATACAAGTGCTGCTAATCTGGCTCTAAATCCTGTGCATCATGCCAGGGCCATACATGTTGAAATAGATGTTCATTATGTGAGAAATCAAGTCCTTGAAAAGAAGTTGAATGTGCAATACATACCCAACTCTGATCAGCTTGCAGATGTCGTAACAAAACCTTTATCTACTTCATCATTTCATAATTTCAAACACAAACTTAATGTTGTTTCCACACCACCAAGTTTGAGGGGCTGATAAGATATAGATATTATGTTACACTTGAGGTAATTATGTGTTTACATATGTATGGCTGTGATTTAGACTTGTGGTGTTGTGGTGTCATGTGTCCCTTAGATCAAATGGTGTAGTGGGTTGTTATGAGTGTGTTGTAATTAATATAGATATATATTCACCATCTGACATTATCCAAATTAATGAAATGAAATCTTTCCTTAGATTCTCCTAAAATCCTTGTATCCCAAACATCTTTGTCCAAAGAATGCCATATATAAGAGAGTACCGATAAGGTAAGATAATTGTGTAATTTATCTGTAAGCTAATTAAGTAACTGGAATTACTCAATTATCTTAACTTAACAAGTACATAAATGAGCATGGAAAACACTTAATTAAACACAATAATCTCTTTAATAAACTGAATCAAAGAACAATATAAGAAGACATAATTAGCATATCAATAAAACCCTCTAATTAACTAATTAAAAGCTAATTAACCATTTCACCTAAGCATGAAATGAGCTATTAATTAATAACTTAACACATCAAAAAGAAACAGAGATGCTGAATAATTGAATAACTTGGTTTCCACAAGGTTTTGTTGTAATTTGTAAATGAGGCTAGCTTCTGACAACTCATAATTAATCAAACACAACCTTTAATTTGTACACATGATCATCATTCTCCTAGGATTAATTAAACCTCATTTACTTTATTATTCAACAAAAGTTTGGCCTGCATCAAATCCATAACACATCATAAGTCTCTTTAATCACTTGCCTTGATTTCCTCCATCATTCTCTTCATCCCCATTGACATCCGCATCCGCGTCGACACGTTGTCCTTTAATCTTGATGTTCTCATACCACTTAGCACAAATGATGTACAGAATTAGATCAACTGCAGTGAGACTAGCCAAAAGATAGTAAAACCTGTCTAAATGACCCTTGTTTAGGTTGTGGGGTATCCACCCGGGCATGTCGTCGGAAGTCGAGATCTTCATGATTATAGTCACTATCAAACTACTAGCATAGTTACCTAAAGAAATAGATGTCATGCAAAGTGCACTACCAAAGCTTTTAAGTCCATCTGGTGCTTGTTTGTTAAAGAACTCCAATTGGCCTACATACATGAACACTTCAGATGCTCCAATAAGGGCATATTGGGGAACTTGCCAAAAGATGCTTAATGTGCTTGAACCATCACAGTCTTTGCAATCTTTGTTAGCATGTTTGAGACGATAGCATTCGACGATTCCAGCTGAAACCATTGCTAATACGGCGATAACTAGCCCGACTCCCATTCTTTGAAGCTCGGTAAGACCTTTGGAAGTTTTTTTCTTTTTTATTCGGCTTACTACCGGATCAATAACTCGACGGTAAATGAATATGAAAGCTGCCACGCTTAGTATGTCGAAGCTAGACATACTTGCAGGTGGGATCTTGAAATTTCCAATATTGGTATCCATGGCTGCACCTTGTTCGACGAAGAGTGAGGCCATTTGTGTAAATACCACTGAATAGATTATGGTGCATAGCCAAATAGGTAGTAGTTTCAGTATGCATTTGACCTCCTCAATCTGAGAAACTGGACATAAACGCCATGGATTGTTTACCATCATTTCTTGATCCTTGAAATCTCTTGCTGTAATGCATGCTGCCTTGTCCAAGAACCTGGAACACAGATGAATGCATAATTATTTACCAATATTTGACATGAACTTTGTGCTATGAGATCAAAGAATTCATTTGATTGGTTTTAATATGTAAATATAAAAGGGCAACTTGCTTCGTAGAAGCATCTTGCCTGGACGGGCCTGTATGCAACCTAACCTTATTTTTTTGTAAGAGACGTGGACCCGAGACCTCTAGTCACATAATGATAATGGGACTGTATGCATCCTAACCTTATAGTTCAATAAGATGCACGAACTCGCGCGTGACCTCTGGTCACATGATGGCATTGGGACTCGTCGCATCTTGCCTAGCCGGGACTGAATGCAACCTAACCTTATTTTTATGTAAGAGACGTGATTCCGAGACCTCTGGTCACATAATGATAATGGGACTGTATGCATCCTAACCTTATATTTCTATAAGAGGCATGAACTCGTGACCTCTGGTCACTTGATGGCATTGGGACTCTGGTCACATCTTGCCTAGCCGGGACTGTATGCAACCTAACCTTATTTTTTGTAAGAGACGTGAACCCGCGACCTCTGGTAACATAATGACAACGGAATTGTATGCATCCTAACCTTATATTTGTGTAACAGGCATGAACTCGTGACCTCTGGTCACTTGATGGCATTGGGACTCTGGTCACATCTTGCTTAGCCGGGACTGTATGCATCCTAACCTTATTTTTGTGTAAGAGATGTGAACCCGTGACCTCTGGTCACATAATGACAATGAGACTGTATGCATCCTAACCTTATAGTTCTATAAGAGGCATGAACTCGTGACCTCTGGTCACATGATGGCATTGGGACCCTAGTCACATCTTGCCTGACGTTAACCCATGACCTTTGGTCACATAATGACAATGGGACTGTATGCATCCTAACCTTGTAGTTCTATATATAAGAGGCATGAACTCGTGACCTCTGGTCACATGATGGCATTGGGACTCTATGCAACCTAACCATGTATTTCTATAAGTTATGTGAACCCTGGTCACTTAATGACAGTGGGACTGTATGCAATCTAACCTTATATTTCAATAAGAGGTGTGAACTTGTGACCTCTGCTCACTTAGTTACTGTTTTTTTTTTTTATCGATATATGGATACATGCATTGAAAACTTACTTGAAACCATGGGTGTGCAACATCTTTCTTGTGCCTTTAATGGCGCTTTCATTACCATCTACTTCAAACAACTCTTCCTCACGCAATGGTGCAACCACGCCCCACTTCTTTATCGCGGCTACTATCACTTGGCTAAACCTTGAAATAGGGTTGCCAGTAGGCTTAAAGTGTCTGTACTTAGGTATTCCCGTAAGAAAGAGAATCAACGCGGCTAGAGCCGATGCAGTTGATGCCCAAAACCCTATCGCCCACATCCCTTCATCTTCTAGGTATCCCAAGATTGTGTTGGAAAAAAGTGAACCCATGTTCAATGCCAAGTAGAAGTAGCTAAAAAAGGAAACTTTAGAATAGCTCTCTTTCGAATGCTCCTCGTCGAACTGATCCGCCCCGAATGTAGCAATACTAGGCTGGTAACCTCCATTACCTAAAGCAATCATATAAATGGACAGATAGAACAAGCCAATAACCAGAGACGAGTGTTGTATGCAAGGAGTTCCATGGCCTCCACAGCCTTTCGGTTTTATCAAAAACAAATGTGTTGCCAGAGACAACATTGCCAAACCCTGAAAAACAAAACAAATGCATGCAGTTGAATTTCATCAGCACTAATGCCACTCCACAAAAAGCTGAAAGCTTTGTCTAAACAAGATACAATGACACTGTTAGTAAAAGGGCACAGACACGGATACGTGGATACAGAAACGGGGTTGCAGAATTTGCGAAAGATATAAGAACTTGGTACGTACAGACATGCTACGTGACAGAAGTATGTATTAAGTTAATGGGAAAATTAACTTACACTGACAAAGATGACTTGAAAAATGGCACAAGTTTTGAACCTTCCCCAATAAGAATCACTAAGAAATGCACCAACCAAAGAGAAAATATAAACAGTCCCAGTCCATTTGCTAACACTGTTAGCTGCATCTGCATTGTTTTGCTTCATTACCCTTGTTAAGAACAAAACCAGGTTCACCCCAACTCCAAAGAATGCAAGTGTTGCCAAAGCTTGGTTAACTGTCCCAAGTGATAAAAAACATAAGCAAAACAAAAATGTTAATTAGTGGCTTATTATTATTGTAATTATTGTTTATTAAGTTAGAAGATTTCATATTTATTATTTAAGAGATTCTTGTGAGCAACTGATCAACTGTTTTGAGTTTATTCATTTCTATAGGAGCATTTTAGAAAGGTTTGACATAAATGCAAATGAAGCACTTTTACTCACTTATCTTATAATTAACTGATCATAAGGTTTCCTTTTCCAGCTAACAATAATTAGTCATAGAAATAGAAATGATGTGATCATAGCAAATCATTTAATAATTATATAATATTTGCACCAAATGAAATCATTGTTTTGTATAAGTAGGTAAAAAATAACGAGCATATAATTACACATTATTACAAAATTAAATATAATTGAATCAAGAAAAGGAAAACATTAGTAGGGTCCATTAGTACTGTGGATTCTTTCCAAGGCAAATCACAACCTCTAATGCCAAAGGAAATACACTCATGCTGTCCATGTCAAGAGTCATCAAAGCCAAAAAGCCAAGATTAAACTCTTGCCATAAGTTTTATTTTTTATTTTTGTAATTAATTTGATGTTTTTTTATTCTTGCTACTAAAATTTTATTACAAGTTTTCTGGTTAGCATCACTTTCAAGCATAGTTATTAAAACCGGACCGGACCGGCGGTCGGACCGGTAAAACCGGTGACCCGGACACGGAACCGGTCCGGTTCAGTCATTGGACCGGTTAAGGAGCCCGACCGCTCAAAACCGGTAAAACCGCCGGTTGAACCGCTAAACCGTGACCCGGCCGGTTATCGGTCGAACCGGTTTTTATTTTATTTTTTTGAATTTTTATTAATAATTTGGTGAGATTTAACTTAAAAAACAAAACAAATATTTTACCTTTGTATAATCAAAGCAAAACACAAAAGATTTAATTTCACTCATCAATTATTAACATTTTTATTCTTTCAAGCTTCGTCCATTTTGGAATAAATCATGTAAAAAATTCATTATTTCTCATTAAAATCTTTTATTTTATATGTTCTTATTTCTTCTCTTTTGTTGGATTAATTATGAAAACTGATAAGTTTCAGTATTTCAAATTTTTTGATCATGAATTTGGTACTATTTTGAAAATTAAGGACTAGTATGGTGTTATTTTACAATGTGCAAAATTTACAAACCAATATATATTATTCAAACTTTTTGTGGGTTTTCACTAGTATTGTAGTGTATTTATAATTTACATATTTCATTTGTATCTTGCTTGTGATCGATTTAGATGTCGGAATATTTTGGAATTAATTTTGGATGTCATATTATAATCTTTTCTTATGTATTGAATATATATATATATATATATATATATATATATATATATATATATATATATATATAAGAAATGACCCACCGTTGAACCAATGACTACCGGTTGAACTGGTGACCCGTGACCGTACCTTTTCCGTTCAATGTCCGGTCCGGTTTCGATAACTATGCTTTCAAGCTTTCTGAGTGCGATTACTACAGCAAATTGACATTTGTTTTGGTAGGTTTGTACGAGTAGGGTATGGGTGTAGGTAGGTGGTGTGTGGGTGTGGTGCGGTAGGATGGGATGTGGTCACTACAAGAAAAATATTCTTTTACCACACAAAAAAATGTTGGTATATAATTACTTTTAACCACAGTAGCGTGACAAATTACTATAACTAAGTATATATTAGCGACACTTTTTTTTTTGTATTATGGTAAAGACTACTGTTGCAAAAAAAAATGTTTTTCTTATAATGAGTGGGGATGAGGCTGGGCGTATTGTGAGGGTTGGCGTGCAAGGTGGGCTGGGGTGGGGTAAGGATATGGTCAGGTAATGCTGAGGTAGGATAAGGTAGGGATTGGGTGAGGGGTAAGGGTGGGGTAGAGATTGGGTTGGGGTGGTGTACGTACGGGTGTGGTAGGGTGCGTGAGTTTGTGAGTGAGGTGAGAGTGGAGGTGGGTGATGGTATGGTAAGACAAGGTGATGGTAGGATAAGGATGGCTCTAGCATATCAGAAGTACGGAAGTCGGCCCTCACCTTTCTATAATTCTAATTAGAATATGGGGCAATACTACCTATAGAATGGGAATGTTCATCCTCTCTTAGAGCTCTTATCGACGGAATCGTTTGGAATCTCGATGTCGACTCATCACATCCCGGGGTTGAAGAAGGTCCCAAGGGTTTGGTTGTTCGCCAATTCAAGTGGTACGTGAGTTGGGAAGGCACATGAGTCCGAACGCTATGTTGAATGTGCGACCGACATTACACTATGTAGATACCTTTGCAGGTGAGGCGTCGGTCGGTCCTATAAACGGAAGGATTCTTCGATAACATAAGATTCCGTGAGTTGAGAGATGAAGTAGCCGACCCGGCAATATGACATAATAAAGATCAGTTCCAGCGGTCGGGTGGGGTGGTAAGGTTGGGATGATGGTGGGTAATGGTGGGAGCATATGTGAAGAAGGTTCGGGGTGAGCTACATGTGGAGGCGGGTATGGTAAATTAGGGTGGAGTGGGGATGTAATGATGCATGATGGGTAGGGTGAGAATGAGGTTAGGGTGGGTAAGGTAAATGTAGGTGATGTGGGTAGAGTGAGGCAGGGGTAGACCCAAGTGGAGATAGGTTGAGGTCAGTGCCTCCAACCGAAAACCAAAAAACAATTTAGTTTTCTTGGTAAAAAAAATATATAAACATTACTAATGTCCTCACTCGATCTTTAAATTTGTTTCGGTGTTTCACTGAAAAAAATTTGAGTCCGCCACTAGGATGAGGCAAGTGTAAAGCAGGTATTGTGAACGGGTAGGAATGGTGGTGTGGTGGGTTTAGAGGTGGGATGTGGACTGCGGCGGTGCATGGAGGTATAGTAGTGGGACTTGATAGGGTGAGGAAGTGTAGAGTGAGGCCATATAGTGTGGGGTTGGTATGATCAGTGGCGGACGCAGGATCCCGGGTGAGCGATACTAAGGCGAGTGTAAATTTTAGAAAAAAATACACAACATACATAATAGTGTATTTTCCGGATCTAAGGGGCCTTGCCCTATCAATAGGTACATCCGCCCTGGGTATGATGCGGGTATGGGTGGAGTGTGACGGGTGGTTAAGGGTAAGGTGCTTGGGGTGGGATAGGCATGGGGTAAGGTGCTTGTGCAATTTTGGTCTTTTTATTATATATATATATATATATATATATATATATATATATATATATATATATATATATATATATAATAATAATAATAATTAGGAAATCAGTTTTATATAATGACAAGTAGCTACCTCTTCAACTAGGTCATGCAGAGTTGGCAAAAACATACGTGTCATGTGAGTGGAAAATCCAACTAAAAATTGGTTCTTGTCTCATCTGCATGCATTTCTCGCACTCCCTTCCTTAAAATAAACGTCGTGTAGTAAAAGTTTGTTTTTTAGGGGCACCCTTAAAACAACACACCCTTGGTTATTATATCGATCGGTCCTTTACCCGGAAATTGCTATACGTTACTTCTTTATTATTGGTCTTTTCCCACATGCCCATTGTTTTTTGTTAGGTATTATAAGCATGACAATTAATCTAGAAAAACAAAATTAGTATCTTTCTAGTTTCTAAGGCGCGCCTTGTTTGAATGAGTAATTAATGTCAAAAACCAAACAAACAAACACACACACACTACTCTTACATTTAAATAGGTTTAAATCATATAAACCTACTGGATTAATTATGGATCGAATAAGGATGTTAGACCATGAGTTCAGAGATGTTGCATTTTGTTTCTGAGTAGACTATCAGATAGGACAAGCGTCACACAATTACAGACAGTAGGGGGGCATATATAGAATTCACAGATAAGCCTTGGCCCGGCGAGGAAGTTTCTTAAGATGAGGAGAATTCGGTAACTGAGTACTATCATATTGGACAAGAGACGCACCATTAGAGACATTGGACAAGAATCCTCAAAACAATGTCCTCACGAAGATCCCTCTCACTTAAAACATTGAAAATAATGAGAGAAACATTATCATGAAGGTCTCGGCGAAGACACATCATACTGAAATTGAGAGAATATAATATTTAAATTAAACAATTTAGAGAAAACAATATCCTGATATAAGGTTCAGATTAAAACATTTCCTTTACAAACACTATAATTCTGTTCATAAAAGTTTATCTTATCCATTATTTGTTGTATTCTCTGTTATGAGCTATATATGACATAATTACTTGTATCGAAAAAATGAAAACAATAATATGGTAGAAACAATTAATTAATAAAATGCTGACAATATGAAAAGTCTGTATCGCAAGTGAAATTAAAATAATGCTTAGAGACGTCAATATACCAATCTGTGCGACTCTCAGTTGTGACAATTAATTAATTACACTTATATATATTATAGTGTATAACAAGTCTCAATTATATATTTCACCTACAAGTAATTTATACTCATGAAGCAAACTCATAGTTTAACAATTATAATTTTTTACACGTGAGAATATATATATAATTCGAAGTCTAACTCTTTACATCCTAAAATAGAGAAGAAACTAATAAGATAATAAACGATTTCCACAAAGTAAAATTGTAATATTAGTTTTTATGAGGTTCAAATAGAAAGAAAAAAAAAAGTTATTTATATTTGAATGATTTTAGTATCGTGAAATAAATTCATCTTGACTAGTTCCTTCGTGCCCAACGATTCATAAAAAAAAAAAATATATATATATGCTTTCAAAAATTAAAAAATAAAAATAAAAACCATTTAAAAAGAAACAGACAGAATATATATACTGTTTGATGCAGCTAGGATACATCTGGTATAACCACTGTTGCGTATCTTCTGAAACTCAGAAAGGCAAAGAGAGATAAGCATAGCTGAGTATCACCATATATATATGAATAGTGCATATAGGAGAAAAATAACAATTAACCCGAACACACTTTTAAACCATTAATATATATTTAAATAAATGTAAGATCTATTTATTGATATGGGGTTTATTTTGGCCATTAATATCTATCTAACTGTAAGATCTATTTATTGATTCGGGTTTTTTGTTACAGTATTTATAAATTACAGAGAAAAAAGAGCTTACACAGGATGATGAGTCCGGCGCCCCATCGTCCGGTTCTTTCTCGGATCGCCGGTTGGCCATTTACATCCACTGTTCCATCTAGAGTGTATTCTTCATTTTCACCTTTCATGCTTCCCTGAAATGGAGAGAGGAAAAAAAGAGAAGGTAATTAAATCAGTGTTATTTCTCATGTAATTAATTTAATTAAGCAAAATGAAAAATGTATGTGTCCATGCACATGGAGAGGAGGGGGATTAATTATATGAATTTTGGGTTCAAGATCTTGGGTTCTGGAGTCAAAATCTGTTCTTGATCTTGATAAAATTAACTAAATCACCTACAAAATAGGCTCTTTAATTTGAATCTGCTATTTTAAGGGGTTTTGTTTTTGTTGGGAATTATAAGAGGGCCAAACTTCTATATAATTTTTTTTATTTTGCTGCTATATATATAATTTGTTGTTTGAATGAGTAAAGGTTATTGAGCTAACCTTCTTGTAAACTTCAAAGGCTGCCATTTTGGAAGCTGAAAAGGAATAAATGGGAGCTCCAGCACAATTAAGTTTGATTGTAGAAATAATTAAAGCTTTGGTGATGGAGAGAATTTGGATTGAAGGGAAGAGAAATAGGAGTTATATATAGATGTAGAGATGGAGATTTGGACGGCTGGGATCATGAAACTGCTCTAAAAATGCACAGCTGGCAAGAATAGTGTTGGGGGTTTTTTTTTTTTCCATAAAAAAAAGAAAAGAAATTGTTCTTTTTAGGGGTATAAAGAATAGTGGTATTGCAACAAAGGAAATAATCACAACAATTGGTATACGTATAGAATATACAATTTTCCTTTATTAACCATGGTTAGGAGTATAAAGAATAGTCGTATTGCAACAAGGAAATAATCACAACAATTGGTATACATATAGAATACAATTTTCCTTTATTATTGATCGATAAGAGTCATGATTTTATCAGTGAGATAAAAGTTTATTGTATCATTTACCGTGACGATTTAGAATTTCCAATATATAAACGTGAAAATGATTGACGTATTACATTGTCTTTATAGTTAGAAGAAGAGTTATGATACAACAACGATTTATTAATATTGTACAAATGAACTGTTGTAATACATCCAAATCTCACATATACACAACTCCTATGGGCCGACTCCAGTCCATTCAGCCCCCACGTACGGGGAAGAGTGAGCCCATACTGCTAGCTCTCTTCCGAGCACGTCCAAAAATCTATGCATTTCACTTTGAGGCCGTCAAAGACCGAAAAACAAAAATGAAGGTGCCACGAGCCAAGAAGTAATAAATAATGTTTCAGAGAAACACACGCAACTTGTTTGCGCCCAACCCCCGAAGGAAGGGGTGCCTCCAAAACGAATCATTTTGGGAGGGGAGGGGGAACGGGGAACGGTTTTTTTTTATTGAGGATGGGATTGAAGATTCGAAACATGGTTGATACCATGAAGTGCGATGACCTTTACCACTAGACCAAGTTTAATCCCCTCCAAAACAATTCATTTATCAGAGATAAAACGAATGCCCGTCCAACCCATGGCATCTCAGTGTAAGCACATACAAACTTCTACCGCCAACTCAATGGACTCAGTATATTGAGCAAGGTTGGACCTATAAAGAAGAGCTAAAGTATCAACACTGAGTTGGCCTCCCTGTACACATGTCGACAGGGCAAATGAAGTCTGTGAACAGTATATGTGTTGCACTGTGTGAGGGAGATTCCACATCAGTGAAGCATGAGGTCTCAATAAAAATATGAGAAAGTCTGAATCAAACCCGATCTCAAAAGATTCAATACCATATTGCAAACATAACTGATCCCCATGGAAAGGCCATTAATTCGGCCAAAATGACATCTCCCTCCTAAAATTCATTGTAAAAGGCAAAAATAAGGCGAGCCAACCTTTAGTCATTACATTAAGATATTTCATGAATAGTCACGTTTTTTAGCGTGTATGCAAAATCTTCTGTTAGAAAAAGTGACTTAACCTCTCAGCAGGGCAAGTCAGCGGAACAAGTCAGTTGAGCAATGTCAGCAGGTTACGTCTGGTGGAGTCAGCTGAGTTGAGTTCACATATGGGGTATTTTAGTCAATCTACCAGTATTTAGTTATGGCGGCTAGGTCTAGGGTTTGGTGACTATAAATACAAGTCTGTTGTAACCTAGGACAATTGCAGTTAACATCAGTAGCAGCAGCAATTGCGTATGCAATTGCAGAGTCAGTAAAATCTCCAGTGATAATATAATCTCCTCGTTTCTGCCGTGGACTAGTCGGCATATTGTCGGAAACCACGTTAAATCCTGTGTTTTTGTTCTTATGTGATTTATTCTTTCTCGTTTATTCTTGATTATTTCAATCCGTTTGTATCCCTGACGGTCCTGTTATAACAAACTGGTATCGGAGCGTCGGGTTATCATCAGGGAATCTGAGGTTCTGTTTGGGAACCATCTGTTTGAACAAAATTTTATCTTCACCAAAACCTTCACCGGTGCTTGGATTTTGTGATAAAAGTTCTGTTCTTTGGCGAGATCAAGATGTCTGGGTTAAACGTAGAGATTGATAAATTCACAGGAAGGAACAATTTCAATCCGTGGCAAATCAAATGCGTGCTGTGTTGAGGAAACTAGGGCTCTTGGCTCATTGACAAAATCGGTGGATGCAGAAAAAGCTGAGATGGCCAATCTGGAGGAGAAAGCACATTCAATGATTTTGTTGTGCTTGTCTGATGATGTTATCACTGAAGTTGCTGAAGAGGATTCAGCCGCAGGGCTGTGGCTGAAGCTTGAGAGTCTGTATATGACAAAGTTGTTGAACAACAAGTTGCTGATGAAGCAACGTCTGCTCAGTTTAAAGATGCATGAAGGAATGCCTCTCAGAAATCATCTGGACAAGCTGAACACAATATTGCTTGATTTAAGGAGTATTGGTGTTAAGATCGAAGATGACGACGCAACTCTAATTTTGTTGGTATCACTACCAGCATCATATGAGAATTTTGTGCAGTCTTTTATTGTTGGGAGAGACAAAGTGTCATTGGAGGATGTTAGGGTGTTAACGGTGATTTTTACGGTTTATATGACTTTATTTCGTAACAATTTCCTTCGTGTCTTACTAATTTTTATAGAAAATTAAGTGTTTAAATGAAATATTGAAAGAATGGGTGTGGAAGATATTAAAATGCAAAATCGAGCTATTTACGTGATTTTATGAGTATTTTTCTATCAATATATATGGTTCTACATTTTGCATGTTTCTATCACCTTGTAGGTACATTTATACAGCATGGAAGGAGTTAAAACGATGTTTAATTGAAGATTAAATGGAAGGAAGAAGAAGCAAATCAATTCAGGGAAGAGAGATTTTACCTGGACGAGCGTTCAAAAATGCATGGGACGGGCGTCTTGTCCAGCTCGGCTCGACTCGAAGAAATTTACTTAAAGTGAACGAGCGTCCAACCAATCAGATTTGCGTTCAGAAGATCGGAGAGGATAGACTTGGAATTATCTTTATTTTTATTTGTTAGGGTTTAGCTTTTCTAATAATTACCCTAAGTCGGCTAGAACAAGTATAAGAGGAGCAGGCATTCGACAGAACAACGCAGAACTTACCTGGAGACGAACACAGCACAGAAACCGAGAAGCCGACCACTCGGTCGACCGAGCCATATATATATTTTTTTTTTATTTATTTATTTTGTTTGTTCGATCCTGGAGATGAGCTGAGCAAGTCCTGAACAAGCATGTGAAACCGATCGTGCAGCGTTTTGATTTCGAATCTTGGATGTTTTGTGAGTTTTAAATAAAGTTTGTATCTTTATTACGCTTTTACATTGATTACGCAATTATATCGATGGATTGTTGCTTATTGATGTTTAACGTTTGATGAGAATCGTTGAAAGAAGCAACCAAAGTTTAAAGCAGATCCTGGAGAAAATAGTTAACAGTCATAGAAAAGACTGGAGTCTAAAGTTGGATGATGTACTGTGGGCATATCGAACCGCTTATAAGACCCCCATGGGTACATCACCCTATCAAATGGTTTATGGTAAATCATGCCACTTACCAATCGAGTTAGAGCATAGAGCGTATTGGGCCACGAAGTTTTTAAACTTCGATACCCAATCTTGTGGGAAACATCGATTGCAACAGTTGCATGAGTTAGACGAATTTAGACTTCAGGCCTACGAAAGCGCCAGGATAAGTAAGGAAAAGACAAAACTCCTTCACGATGCCAAAATCAAGAAGCGAGAATTTCAAGTAGGGGAACAAGTTTTATTATACAATTCCAGGTTACATCTGTTCCCTGGTAAGCTGAGGACACGATGGTCCGGTCCCTTTGAAATTCTCCAAATCATTCCTGGAGGTGTTTTAGAACTAAGAGGTCATGGTGACCAGCCGTTCAGAGTGAATGGTCAAAGGTGTAAGCATTATATCGGTCAACCCAAAGAGAAGCCTTTGATTGTTCACTTCCTCGACATCCTCGGGTGTGGTACTCCTGAAGTCAATGAGTTTGACGAGTTTTCGCCCGATTTGTTTTCTGAGAATGACGGCAGTGGTCCAGTAGAGGAAGTTCTGGCTGGTAGTTGGGATATGGAAGAGTTTAAACGGGAGGCGCAGTTAAAGAGAAGATTGAAGAAGAAGAAGTCCGCAATGGGGAAAATTAAGAATGTTTAGGAAGCGGTAAAGAACCTGACCCCATGTGTGAGATGCTGTTTCTGTAGCGACACTAATGACCAGAGCTTACACGAAGTAGTGGTGGAAGGAAGATTAAGTGGCCCGATCCAGGATGAATGGTACGTGTGTCTAGCCAAAGACACTAAAGAAAGGCGCTTATTGGGAGGCAACCCAATAATAAGAATAGTTTTTATTATTATTATTATTTTGGTTTATTTTGTTTTTGTTGCATAAGGGGGGCTAGGTTTGTCTTGTGTCGTCTAGGTTTTTGGTGTCGGTTTCTGTGGTTAGGTAACTTGCATTTTCGTAATTTGAAAAATCCATGTGATTCCTTCCTTCCTGCCGATGTTACATTTGTGCACTACTTTTCACATAGATTCGGTTTTTGTCAATTTTTGCATTGTTATGCTTTGTTCCATGATAATGCCTTGTCTATCATCTTTTGTGCCCCTATCCCCTGAGGTACGTTTTGTTTTGTTTTTCAAGTGTGCAGGATATTTGCGATAGCGCTTGTGAGCGTTTAGACGATATCAGTTTTCCGGTGGATGGTCCACAGTCTACTGATTTCTTCAGGCATTTCTGGATATGACTTGCTACCACTTCCAGAATTGCCACCTTCGAACTACAATCAGCTAAGTTTTTCTTATTCTGCATAACATGAGGAGATGTTGTTATTTAAGTGTGGGGGAGGGATTGGTTGTATCTATAATGTGTTTAATTTATTATGCTTAAAATTTTTTGTTGAAATTGTCCCGAGCATGATTTTATTTTGGCTTACTTACTTGTTATATTCCCATACTTGTGTTAAGTTGACTAGTATTTTAGCATAGACCTTTGGTGATAAGCTTTTACTCGAATTCTTTTCATGTAAGCCTCTTCGATGACGAGCTGAACTTTGGAAACTGTACCTATTTAAACCGATGATGTTTGATTCTGGTTATCAGACCGTCGCTTAGTGCTGATGTCATGGAAATTGTAATATGTGTGTAGTTGGAATTGAAGTAGGAAGTATCGTGAATATACCGAAGCCTGAATGTGATAAGTAAAACGTAACTATTGTTCTTTAAAAAGTATGTTCAAAAACAAATATGATGAATAAGTTGTGTGTGTCGAAAGCTGGTCGATGATTTGAGTGAGGTAGGTCATATCACGAATGTCCTATACCACTATGATGACCAAAAGCTCACGACAATCAGAAGAAGCTGCCTTATGATTGGAGTAAGGTAGGGTATATCTCGAATATCCTATTCTGCTATGACGGGCAAGAGCTCATTCTGATGTGCCCCTATAAATGTGAATTAATTGAATCAACTTACGAAAGAAAGTGGTATGAATAAGTGAAAGGCTTAGTAATCGCCTACCTTATCCCCAGTATAGACCAAGGTATATGTTGTAGGGAATATCCTCTGGGTACAACTGAAAAGATTTCGAAAACACATGTATTACTCTAGCCATGACGTGAGTAGTTTTGTAGGGCGTATGTATAGTCAGGGTGATTCATTATCTGTCTTTAATGGGTATTGGTTGGTTAGCTTGATTTTAATTGTCAAGTGTGGAATCGGTGGAAGTTGAAGAAGGCTTTGCACACACTACACATTCGAGTAATCGTTTATTGCATGGGATGTATGTTTTTAATGCTAGTCGACCGGTCGTGATTTGATTTTATGTGGTTCAATGTTCAAGTAAGTCCATGGTTTTCTTGTTTTGTTTTGCTCGGGACGAGCAAAAGCTAAGTGTGGGGGAGTTGTTAACGGTGATTTTTACGGTTTATATGACTTTATTTCGTAACAATTTCCTTCGTGTTTTACTAATTTTTATAGAAAATTAAGTGTTTAAATGAAATATTGAAAGAATGGGTGTGGAAGATATTAAAATGCAAAATCGAGCTATTTACGTGATTTTATGAGTATTTTTTCTATCAATATATATGGTTCTACATTTTGCATGTTTCTATCACCTTGTAGGTACATTTATACAGCATGGAAGGAGTTAAAACGATGTTTAATTGAAGATTAAATGGAAGGAAGAAGAAGCAAATCAATTCAGGGAAGAGAGATTTTACCTGGACGAGCGTTCAAAAATGCATGGGACGGGCGTCTTGTCCAGCTTGGCTCGACTCGAAGAAATTTACTTAAAGTGAACGAGCGTCCAACCAATCAGATTTGCGTTCAGAAGATCAGCAGGGATAGACTTGGAATTATATTTATTTATATTTGTTAGGGTTTAGCTTTTCTAATGATTACCCTAAATCGGCTAGAACAAGTATAAGAGGAGTAGTCATTCGACAGAACAACGCAGAACTTACCTGGAGACGAACACAGCACAGAAACCGAGAAGCCGACCACTCGGTCGACCGAGTGCTCCTGCTCGGTCGACCGAGCCATATTTTATTTATTTATTTATTTATTTATTTTGTTTGTTCGATCCTGGAGATGAGCTGAGCAAGTCCTGAACAAGCATGTGAAACCGATCGTGCAGCGTTTTGATTTCGAATCTTGGATGTTTTGTGAGTTTTAAATAAAGTTTGTATCTTTATTATGCTTTTACATTGATTACGCAATTATATCTATGGATTGTTGCTTATTGATGTTTAACGTTTGATGAGAATCGTTGTTAGACCTAGATCACCGTAGTAAAGATTAGATTTTTAACCTAAAAATAACGAGAGTTGCTAGGTTAAATTTCTAGGTTGCTAGATTGAGAAATATTACACCTTTGTTTTGAAAGCGTCAATCTTTAAGATCGAGAGATAGAAGACTGATAGGCGAATTATCTACGAGAGTAGAAGTTCATACCTTTGATAGGTGAACCACAACCTTTATTAAATCTTTACTAAACGATATGGGGTAGAAATTCCGAGTTGTGAGATAGGTGGATCATAGCTTGTTCGTCGTTGAATTAATTGAAAACCTTTGTGCCTTGTTCTTCGTTGCTTAGTTAGAATTTTATTTTCGTTTTAGTTTTTAGAATAGATTTTATTTTCATTAGTTAAGTTCATAACTTTCATTCCTGGCTTTGGACTGACAATCCTCTGTCCAGTTTATTTTATCATTTTTAGTTTCGTTTTAGTAGTAACAACCTTAGGAAAATTAATGAACTAGATACCTCGATTCCCTGAGATAGACTCCGGTATTAATCGCTATACTACGATCCCTACACTTGGGGAATACCGGATTTATAAATTTTATTACTTGTTTGTTTTCTTAGATAAAATCCGTGACATAGGGCATCTCTCCATAATCAAGAGCTAAGGCATAATTCAGCAGGCACATGCACTGGTACAGGTACAGACAATCGGGCTGCTGGTTTGGTTGCTAGTAGCAGTTGCAAAGGGAATGCAAATCTGGTCTGAATTTGAATCTGGGATGATAACAAGCAGGTGGTGCTTCAGGTCCATACTCAGCTGAGTCTGCAGAACTCTGCTGAGAATAGTCAACACTAATCTGGCACTTGGTTCTAAACCTGAAGAATCAAGAGCTGAATCTGGTGGAACCAAAATCTGGGGTCGGTTGAATGAAAGTCTGCTGATCTAGTACCAGCTGAGTGAAGTCAGCTGAGTAGAGGAATGTTCAAGTCTGGGAAGTCAGCTGATTCCATCTGTCAGCAGAGTGGCATCTGCTGAATCTGGTGAACATGTCTGAGTTGGTTCTGCATTTGTGTCTGGAAGTCTCAGCAGAGTAAAGTCTGCTTAGCATCTATGAACATGTCTGAGGTGGAGTTCTCAGCTGGAGTTAAGTCTCATCTGGAGGAGTCTAACTTAAAGTCTGTTGTGTTCACAACTAGTCAGCTCAGAATTTGAATTTGAATCTGCAAATCTGTTTGGTTGAAGTTGAATCTGAAGAACTCAGCTGAGTGTCCTTAGCTGAGGTGATTACATCTGAATTTGGTAATCATATCTTGTCTGGTGATCAAGTCTGAATCTGTTGATCACATCTGTTCTCAACTCAATCAAGTTTGAATCTATTAGCAGCAGATGATCTCATCTGAATCTGGGAGGTTCTCATCTGAAGTTGGTTTCTCATCTGGAGTTAACTCTCATATGGAGGAATCACATCTGAAGTTGTTAAGTCTGAAGAAATTTGGAAATCTGGAAGCTCAGTTGAGGGCAGGTCAGCTCAGTGGATTCTGTGGAGTAATCTGGTACACTATATCTGGCATTGAGAAATGCATCTGGTACAAGTACATCTGGTTATGCAATCTGATTGACTAGGAATGAGAGTTCAAGTCAAGGTGGAGATTTTTAGAAAAAGTGACTTGACCTCTCAGCAGGGCAAGTCAGCTGAGCAATGTCAGCAGGGTATGCTAGCAGGGGCAATGCCAGCAGGGTCAGGTCAGCAGGGCAATTCCAGCAGGGCAAACATCAGCATGGCAATGTCAGCAGGTTACATCTGGTGGAGTCAGCTGAGTTGAGTTCACATCTGGGGTATTTTAGTCAATCTACCATTATTTAGTTATGGCGGCTAGGTCTAGGGTTTGGTGACTATAAATACAAGTCTGTTGTAACCTTAAACAATTGCAGTTAACATCAGTAGCAGCAGCAATTGCGTATGCAATTGCAGAGTCTGTAAAATCTCCAGTGATAATATAATCTCCTCGTTTCTGCCCGTGGACTAGTCGGTATATTTCCGGAAACCACGTTAAATCATGTGTTATTGTTCTTATGTGATTTATTCTTTCTCGTTTATTCTTGATTATTGCAATCCGTTTGTATCCCTGACGGTCCTGTTATAACATCTTCAGTCCTACCCTATAGCACAAGAGCTAAACACCTCTATCTACGGAAATAAGTAAACTTTCTTCACTCTTTATCCATAAATCCAGAAGTATCTAATAGGTAGACTTCTCGATAGGTACCACATTGTAAAATAAACCATTATTTTTGCCAAAAAATATCTTAATTGAGTTAAGAAATGTAATGTAATTCATCAATGTCGACTATATAAGGCAATTCTTGCTTTATTCTTTTAGTGAAAACATTTCACTAGAATGTAATAGAGTGTGACGCCCCTGTCCCGGATACCGAGTCCTTATCCGGAAAATAATGCTCGTCACCCATATAATTAAAATTTAATCTAATTATATACGTAAACAAATAGCAGAGAACAAGACGGAAGACAAAACTACAGACTCGTATAACTGAAACAACTAATAAAAGATCGAAAGCAACACATGCTACATCTATTAAATCATCGAAGACTTTACTATAACCGTCAAATACATTTAACCAATTACAACGTGATATCCATAAACTCAACTCATCGATTTCTAGCATTACAAAGGATAAAAAAATCTATACCCAAAAAAATTAAACTGAATAAAGAGCAACAAACTTCATCTACTTTATCTCCGGGTCACTCCTCAGAGGCCTGGAAAACATCCTACAAATGCAACACATTCTTGAGGTGGAGAAAATAAAGAAGAGGGGGTTAGTACATACGTACTTAGTAACGGCTAGAAGAAACAGAAAATACATACATATATATAACATGAATACTTTCCGCAATCACTACCATTTAGGTTGTAATAGGGGAACTCACTCACCCACTATTAGCTCCGTAGTACATCCTTGTGCTGAAATAGTGTCCTAAACCCAATCGGGTTGGACTGGATCCGACCGGGTCGGATCATTTCTACTATTTCCTTATGTCTATACATATGATAAATGACTTTATGTTATTATATATTTGTTCGTTTAACGGACCAATTATAATATTGTATATATATGATAACGTCCCTAGTATCAAACTGTGAAAGAGAAATCATAATAGTGATTATGATTGATGAGATCTCGACTCACTTTAAAAGGTTTGATACTTAAAAGTCTCTAGTCGCATGTACTATTAAATGAGACATTAATAGTACGATTAGACTAGCACGTATCGGATGTCTTCTATCTTTGAAGGTAGGGATATATCTCGTCTATCAAAGTGTTGGGACACTTGGACTGTACGTGGACATGTCAGACTGACCCACTTACTTTATTAAGTGTCGCACTATGTGGCGGTTGTGTAATTATCCTAAGACCGGAGTTTTCATGACATCACGGTATGGATTGTCATACTTTGACACTATTGAGGTTTCCCCTAGCCATGGGGCGATAATGAGGTAGTGATTGGGTGTGTTTCTGAAGCATGCGTAGGATTCATGTTGCTCGTCCAGAAATCGCGTATCCTATGATTAGGAGTAAATATCCGAAAGGGCCTCCTTATAAGGAATGTCTAGCTTTCGTGAATCTTTGCAAAGTAGGAGTAAATGAGTTATTTCGAGAGAGCATGATATCAATATTATAAGATACGGTTGTTGATGTATCTCGATGTAAGACCGTATAGATATTGTAACAGCGATATGATTCTATTTACACGGTAACCGTTTCACATGAAAGGTAGTAGTCATTGCATTTGACTCTTTCGATGATTGAGGGTCGTGGACGTGTTGCTAGACGCTATCCATGATCGTTAGGTATGAATGGTAGTTTTGTAATTGCACTTTGTGCCCACGGCCATATTCGGAAGCCTATCGGGTCACACACATAAGAACATCTAGCCGGATTAAAATGCGGTTATAGTGATAACCAAATAAGAGAAATTTTATTTCGACTATAAAATGTTATAGTGATAAATTAATATGATGGTATTCATTTATTATGAATAAATTAATTACAAGATATTAATTATGTTGATTAATTAAATATACATATTTGATGTATATGACGAAATATATATATGTATATATGATATACATGTATTTTGCAAATTAATTAACATAGTATTATATTAATTAAATTGAGAATATTCCGGAGGCCATTAAATGGCAATGTGCATGGGGTGCAATTTTGGAGTGTATAAGATACACTAGGATTGTGTAAATTAATTATTAGTATTATCATATATTAATATTAGATATTAGTCACTATCGATTTGCACACATGTGCAAACCGATTTATGATAATATAATAAAGATATATTCAATATAAGATTGTCAATATATATCTTGAAAATATATTTAATATAAGATATTGAATATTAAATGAGATAAATCTAGAATATTTATTTTTCTTATTTTACTAGTAAAATGTTTTCTTTCTCATTAATCTACTAGGAAGTTTCCCCCAATCAGATTGTGATTGATAAGTGGCGCCACTCTCCCTATATAAGAAAGTGGTTGGCTAGCTGTTTTGCATCATCACAATTAAAGGAGTTCTAATTTACTAGAAAATATGAGAGCTTCTTAGAGAGAGTTTGAGAGAGAGAAAATATCGGTCTAGAAACCGAGTTTTTCTGGTAAAAATCCATGATGAGATTTCGGTGGGCTGTTCGTGTGGATCAACGGTAGAGGCCGAACACTTGGGCGCTTCGTGCAGAAACTACAACCGTAGATAAAGCGACGATCTATTTTAGATCATCCAAGGTATATTCTACTTCTGCTTCTTTTATGCTTCTTGCTTAAACGAAGTCAATCTTGGCAAGAAAATGAAATAAATTTTAAATTCCGCTGCATTCCCGCGTAGATTTCTTAACAGTGGTATCAAAGCGAGCTTGAGCTTAAGCAATAAGCATTAGTTAATTTGCGTAGTAATTATTTTAGATGAATGATATCAATTCACGAAACGAAACACGAAAAAAGGGGGCGGCGGCTTTGTGGAGCTCGGCCGATTGGCGGCAGCTCCACAACCGAGTTATCGCCGGCGGCGACGGCGGCTGTCCAGCTGTCGGCGTCGGCCGGTGGCACTTGGCGGGTCCCCAAAATTTTGTTTTTTTGTTTTTGTGATTCTTTATGGTACATAGAATATCTCCTTGTTTAGTTAATGATATGTGGCTAACCAATGATTCAAATAGTTTGGGCCGTTGGATGCCACATGGCACTATAGTACAATTGGGTTGGTTTATGGTTCTTAATTGGACCTATGATTAACCTTTGCCTTTCCAAATTTTGTTTGAAATATGCCTAGCCCATTTTCAAAATATTTGATTTTGGAAAGGGCCCAGGTGGGTGCTTTTTCGTTTTGGAAACCAAATGCGTCCCTTTTGATTATGAATCAAAAGTAAAGAAACAAAAAAAGACTTAATTTTAATTTTGATTTATTTTTAGAATAGTTCTAATTTATTAAAATTAGAATTGAAATCGTTTAAAATTAATAGTTAATTTCATTTCGATTAAAATCATTTAATTGATTAAATGTTAATTAGTTAATTGATTGGATAAAATTATTTAATTGATTAAATGTTAATCGATTAATTAAGACGCGAGTTGGTAATTTTAATATTTATCTTTTTCATAAGATTTTATTGTATGGATTAGATGTATTAGATATAATATGATTATATAGACTCCGATTGATCATGGACTCGACCTATAGGATAGATGTGAATGATTTATTATTCTGTTGGTTTAAAAAATTCCCTAGGCCGTTATGAAGAACGTGACATAGTTTACTTTATGCATTTATCCCATTCACATTAGCTCCCCCGTGTGCGGCGGGTGTATAAATTTATTAGATAGATTCTATGTAACAAGAATGGAGTAGAAGACGGAGACCAAAGAAAGACGAATAAAGATCCCACTGGAGATGACGCATTAAAGATCATATTGGCGATTGCTAGGGATGGCAATGGGTACGGGTGGGCATGGATTTTGCTATATCCGTACCTTACCCATCAATTTTTTTTCTTACCCATACCCTATCCATTACTTATGCGGGTAGAGATTTTTTTACCCATACCCTACCCAGATGGATATCCACGGGTCAATGGATATCCATGGATATCTGGTTCTGTTACAATCGAACTTCGTATAATAAGAAAATTTAACTAATAACAATTGACGTAAATACACAACATCAAGTCTTAAAATATGTGTTGAATCCTTAGAACGTGATATTTGAATGTGTTTGTTCCTAGTATTTGTTCTAAATGTGTTGACTTTTTAGAACGTGATTATTGTTATATAAAGTAGGAAGTTTCACCAATGACAAATGACGTGCAAATCCTAAAAACATTTTTTTTAAAGGTAAATCCTACAAACAATTGAATAAAATAAATATGGCCATGATTCATGACAAAATATTACGTAGCCTCTCAAAATATCGTAGATGTAACAAAATATGTTTACCTTCACTCGAAACTATAAATAAATTTTCCAGTTCCTTATAAAAAAATGCCTTGGGAGTTTCAAGGTCATGTTTTTGAAATATATTAGATTACACCTACACTGAAATAATAAAACCAAAAGATTAAAAAAAATGTCACCTAAATATCTTTATTTTGGCAACATTAGTTGTGAATAGAAAAAAATACTAATATACATTATAAGAGGATTAACACGTCTTTTGGTTTGACAATTGATATTACAGGAATAATAGATTAGATTAAAAAATACATTCATAAAAATAAAAATGCAAGTGATTAAAAAAAAATCCCACATTTATAGGAAGAATAGATTAGATTAAAGAAATACATTCATAAAAATAAAAATGTAAATGATTAATAAAAATCCCACCTTTCAATCCTGCTTTTGAAAGCACGACTGAATCGATTGAGAGAAAAAAAAAAACTAGAATTTTGACATCGGCAATTGATATATAAGGAGAACAATAATGTTATTTAAATTACATTTAATTATTTTTGTTATTTATTTATCTTTTTAGTCAAATGTTTAGTTGTTTTCTTATTTTTAGGTAACAGAAGTAGTGAATATTTAATCATTATATATATATATATATATATATATATATATATATATATATATATATATATATATATATATATATATATATATATATATATATATATATATATATATATATATATATATATATATGTCGGGTGAGTATTACTGGTATACAACACATATCCATACCCTACCCTACCCGCGGCGGGTTTTGAAAAATGAAACCCATACTCTCCCCTACCCTAAAAAATACCCTACCCTAACGGGAAGGGTCGGGTGGATATCCACTGTTGGATCGAAATTTCCATCCTAGCGGTTGCAGCTACCCTTAGATTGTGACCTATGGTTTCATCAGTTTGTATTTGAAACCGCACTTAGGAAAAGTCCATGATCATACCGGTTACTTTATGCATTTATTTATTTTGTGCTTGTATTTATTTTATATGATACGACAGATGCATGACTAGACACGATCTAGATGAATGTGTAGGATGTATGTCTATAGAGATAGATATATTTGATGAGACCGTAATTAAAATTAATTAAGTGAATTAATTTACATAAATACTTCCACAACAAAAATCAAGTCAAAATATTGTCTCCCAATATTATATTAATGGTGAAGAGCCCTTGTTCGGATCCAACTGATGGGCTCTCGTCGGGAGTTGACCTACCTTGGGTATATCGTCGTTATTGAGATATGATCGTATGAGATTTCACGAATATTGGATTATGACTTGACTAAAGTATTGCGTTGATTGACCCTCGTCAGGACCGTCTTATTTTAGAGACAATGGGTTGACTACCACATAGAGATGAGTAGTGTCAAAGAGTTAACTAGTCGACCACCAAGAGTCACATAGAGATGTGATTGGTAAAGGGTTACCTACTCTTCAAATTATTCCGGTTGATCGGTCCTCGTTGGGAATCGGGGTAACTAGATGAGATCTTGGCCACTAAAGAATTTTGGAAATTCTTAAAAGTCAATTGAGAGTAGTTGACGATTTATTGATAGGAGAATATTTTAGAACAGTTCGACGATTTATTGAGAGTAGTCAATCGCCAGTCGCCGGAAAACGCAGCCTCGCCACTCTAGTCCATCATCGCGGTCGTGCTTTTCTTTTTTCAGAACAGTTCGATGATTTATTGAGAAGAGAAATGAGTTGGGTGTTTTAGATAATTGAAAACTAAGGGTAAAATGTGGATAACAAAAAAATTAAGAATATTCCAACGGAATATTCTATAGTATTAGTCTGAAATTCTATTTGATGGTTTGTGGAAAACCCCAGGGAGGCAAACCATATATTTTTAAACCACAGGTGGGCTAACACTTCAATTGACAAACCACGAGGGGGTAAAAGGTTATTTACCCTAAATCAAAAGACCATTTTGATTTTGCAAGAATAAACAACAACACTCTTTTATCTTTATTTTATGCTGTAGTTTTTAACAAACTTTTATTTCTAAGTTTTATTTCTCGATTTCTTAAACAAAATTATAAATGACTGTTACTTTTTGAGAAACGTTCTCAAATAAGGTTAAGTAATTTTAATCCTTTTAAAATAAGCAATGACATGAGCAACTACGATATAGTAGTTAGAGACAATGAGACTACATATTTGATGAAGTGCTCTAAGACTTTAATTATTAATCGAAACGGAAGCTCATGGTGTGATTAAATCGCTTGAAATGAGTTTTAACGAATTAATCAAATATTGGATACGACGATATCCAATAGGTCATTCTGTCATACGATGACAATCAAAATTCGAACATCAGATGTGTTGAATAGGAATGACCACAATGAATTTTGGAAATGTAGTTTTCAAAATTATAAGATTTAAGTATCGACTTAATTCCTTAATCATTGCTTGAAAGTTAATTGAATAGTTCATGTTTTGAATATGATTCAAAATGGTAAATAAACTATCTAATAAACTTTGGATTTTCTTTATGAAATTAACATTAAAGGGTAGCTCTTGTAATTTTTTCTTAAGTCTAATGAAAACTTAACTAAGAAATATTTACAAGTACTTAAGGGATTAAAAAGGAAATTTAGGGCATGCGCTTGAACAAGAGAACTTATCGAAGTCTCTATTCTAAGTAAGGAAGTTGAGATAAATCTATCTAAGTTCAAGTCAACTCTTAGATATATGATATTTTTGGAGTATGATTAAATTAGAAAGATTAAATACAGAATATTCAAAGATATGGAAAGTGAAGCAAACGTTGCAGCATTTAGGGCTAAACTGAAAACTTACGGAATTGAGAACGATTAGTGTGGAAACGTTTGTTGTTATGAGACGATTATTTCCGTCTTCTACGGCCTGCCCAAATTCCTGACGGATTAGCCGCGCGACTGAAGATTCTTCTTCTCCCCTTCTAGGCATCTCTCTGCGTGTTCTGCCTTCGTATAGTATATTTTCGTGAAGCGTAAGTGAGAAATTAGGGGATTATTTTCTTTTTATAGGCATTAATATAAATCCATTAATTTAATAACTAAATCCTTCTTTTTTGATCATTTAAATCCTTTTAATCAAATAATTAGGATATATAGTAATTAGGTTAAGATAACTAAAGCTGATTACCCTTTTTACCCTTCATGAAATTTCGGGGCATTACATATAGGCTGTGCATCAGTATTAAATACTATTCCATATAGTCCAAATCTTAGAATGGAGTACTCGCTTCTTGATCGCGTGTAAGTCGCCGATCCTAACAAGAGAACTAGGCCAATAGTAGTATAGCGAAGCCAGTCAAAGTTGTATCCCATAGAGACTCAACAACAATTCAAATATTATCAATCGAATTCACAGTCAAGATAAAAGTTGTGGTCCTTGAACAAATATTGCGCGATAAAGTAAAGAGATGGTCATGTAAAAGAAACACAATAAAAACCAACAATCAATTAACTATTGACAAAGCATTAACCAAACTAATTATAATTACACTACCTATAATGTGTAATTATATTTGATTCATTAATTATCCAACCAACCAACCCTAATTCACTGTGGCCACTAGTGCAATTCCCAATTGGTTATAACTTCTTTTGCACGACAATAGAGCCCTATATTCAATTAAGTGTCCAACGTGGACATGATAGAACTTATAAATTAACATGCATAAAGAACTAGGAATTCCGAAATAAATAGTAAACATCACTTAAAGAAATTTGCCAGATTTATTACACGTAAGTTATAACAGACAACAGACGTACTTGACTCAAAACGCACATAATCTGGATCTACTTGGTGCCACGCAACAGCGGTAAAGACCACCGCAGCAGTGTGAGCGGTGTAGATTGTGATTTTGTGTTACTCATGCTTAACGAATCAAATAATAATCGGGATTTAGGTTCGTTTACTTACTACATAGTTTGGTTAAATTCAGATTTAGTTGCTATTCATCATAAAAACAATGGCGAATCTAGGTTATGAATGTAAACATCAGAGGAGATCGTTACCCTCACCGGTGAATCTCCATGATCCGTGACAAACGAAGAACCAAGCGCAAGAAAATAATCGAGAGATTGAAGAATGAAATTGTAACACCCGGACTTTTGAGTAGGGTATGCCCGAGATTTATAGGACTTATAAACACCAGTCACTATATTCATTATTATATACACTTAACAAGCATAAAATTAAACGTTTACCTATTCGTACTTGATTTTATTTTTAAGTAATGTTTATTAATTGCCTTATAAATATATGTATTAAATTTATATATCCTTCTACAAATAATAGATTATAAAATAATAGGTTGCATATAGTTGGATTACCGGTAAATGCTATTGTAGAATCGTTTCTAAAACTCTTGAGTATCCCAATAAATGGATGTAAGTTATTTTAGACTTATTATTATCCACTAGTTGCATATAATATCTTAATTAATTAATTAATTAATTAACCCTTCCATTTGTATAACTTTCCTCCAGGATTAGCTAAAATTTTCATTTCTTTTATCAATTCCTATTAAACACTCACCTCAGCTTAACCTTCATGCATGTGTCTTGTCAACCTTTCATAACCCACGTAATTTTGTTTTTAAATAGATATAACGCTATGAAGTGTCACCAATTCCTGGGATAAATCATGTAAAACCAACTTATGAATCATAAGTAATTAACCCAAATAACTCATAATTCGTAACAAGAATAGTCCAATTAAGCTTATAAATGGGGTAATATTGACTGTAAATCAAGTGTGAAGTTGACATACATCAATTCTCTGGTCATATCAAAGATTCCTCTAATTTTTTAGAAAAACTTATCCGCATTTTGAGTAGTTACCAGTCAAAATTTCGACCACTCAGAACTCCTACTAGCTTGTAATTTTTCATAAGACGTCAAAGGTAAACATGAACAAGCAAGGATGTTTCTTTAACTCTATTACCCTTTCCTAGCTGAAAGGGTTAGTTAGTTTATTTAAGATAGCATTCTTATACAAGGAGATAGGAATCACCATTTGCAAGACTTTTGATGCTACCTTTAAAAGATATACACTAATTAATAGATGCCAAAGAATCGTTTATCATAATATGGAAACCCATTTACCTTAATAGTTTAAGATACATTACATATACTCATTCAACATTCCATAACGGTTTTGACTTCATCAAGTAAAGTCCGAGTCCCTTAAATCGTGCTATAAAATTCATTAAATTTGATGAAGTTTATAGAATTATAAACAAAAAATAAAATGCGGAATTATTATTAGATGAGCTAAAAGTTACAAGTTGGATTACAATGTAGCTAATCATGGTGTATTTATAACCTCATACACCTCATGAATCAGTTAGAAGTTATTTACAAACGGTTACTATAAACAATAACTGAATAACCGATCTCTACATTACACTATACTAGACTGCTTCAGTAGGCTGCTGTCCTCAAACTGTCAGTAGGGTGCATCAGTTGACTGCACTCAGCATTCCCTTCAGCCTCTATACTGTAACACCCCTCTCAAGCTGAGAGTTGTACATGAACAACGTGCACTCAACATTCCCTTTAGCTACTTGAACTCTGGAAGATCTTTGAAATTCCCAATTTGTCTAGTAGATAGGAGAAAATAGGTGCATCCAAGGCCTCGGTGAGGATGTCAGCTACTTGTTCCTTTGTGTTGACTAAAAGAAGTTTGACAAGTTCCGATTTAACTTTGTCTCTCACAACATGAAAGATAATTTCAATATGTTTTGTCATTTCATGAAAGACTGGGTTATGAGCAATGTGCATTGCACTGGCATTGTCACAAAATAACACAACAGGCAACTGAATTGAAACCTGCAAGTCCTGTAGTATATAAATCAGCCACTGGATTTCACAAACTGTATTTTCCATAGCCATGTACTCAGCCTCTGAGGAGCTTCTAGCTATAGTTGTTTGTTTCTTGGCCTTCCGAGAGATTGGAGCATCTCCTAGAAACATCATATGACCTGATACCCGATCTTCTTGTTTTCAGGACAACCAGCCCAATCACTGTTTGTAAAACCTTTAAGTACAAGGTTGTTGCATGTTGGGAATAAGATTCCTTGACCAGGATTATTCTTCAAATACCCCAGCAGCCTATAAGCAGCCCTCATATGATTTTCAGTACGAGTGTTTAGAAGTTGACTCAGCTGCTGAACTGCAAAAGCAATATCTGGTCTGGTGAAGGTAAGATAGGTAAGTTTTCCCACTAAGGATCTACAATCAGTATTATCCTCCAAAATAGGGGAATCACCATGATGTAAAGTTTGCTTATACTCCATGGGTGTCTTAGCTTTTGCTCCCGAAAATTCTTATTCTTCTAGGAGATTAAATGTGTATTTTCTTTGAGAAATTGATATGCCTGTAGGTGTCCTAGCAGTTTCAATGCCTAGGAAATATGTCAATTTTCCAAGGTCCTTAATAGTGAATTGCTGGTGTAGGGCATCCTTGACCTGCTGAATTAACTTCCTGTTGAGGCTTGCTGCTATGATGTCATCTACATAGACCAACAAATCAATAAAGGACTGTCCTACCACTTTTGCGAATAAACTGTGGTCGTTTTTGGATTGAATGAATGAGCCTCCTAGGATTCAGTCAACTTGCAATTCCATCGTCAGCTGGCTTGCTTGAGGCCATACAATGACTTAATACGTCTGCAAACTTGATTTGGTTTAGTTGATGCGCAACCTGAGGGTAACTGCATGTATACTTATTCATGTAAATCTCCATGTAGAAAGACAGTGATGACATCCATCTGATGTAGATGCCAATTATTGGCTGCTGCTGCTGCAAGTAAGACTCTAACTGTAGTGATCTTGACAACAGGTGAAAAAGTTTCTTGATAATCAATACCATATGTTTGAGTGTAGCCTTTTGCTACTAGTCTAGATTTATATCTCTCTACTGATCCATCAGGGTTGTATTTGATTTTGTACACCCATTTGCACCCAATGGGTTTTTTGCCTGGGGGTAGATCAACTATTTCCAATGTATGAGTCTTTTATAAAGCTTCAATCTCTTTTTGCATTGCTTCCTCCCATTCATCATGATTGATAGCTATCAAAGCTTGATTGTACGTCTTAGGCTCTTTAACAACATCAATAAAATTGATGAATCTGGCATAGTCTGCTGATAGGTTGTCCAGGTTCATGACCTCACTCAGCAGGTGTGGGGTCTGTTGAACAGTGTGAGCCTCTCCTTGATAAAAGTTTGGTGATTTCCTTGTTCTTGTGGACCTTCTTAATTGTTTGGGTGTAGGTGCCTGATTAACTGGTGCATGCTCTTCATTGGATGCCTTAGTTGCAGCTGATCCTGTGTCTGGCTGGTCTGCTGAGTCATTCAGCAGGTCATCAAAACTGTCCATTATTGGAAAAAGAACGGGCATGTCAGCAAGATGTCTAGCCCTTCCTAATACATGTTGAAATAGAGGAAATAAGTCTCATGGAACTGAGTATTCCTAGCAACAAAGATGTCTTTGTTGGTAATATCTAATAGAATAGCACCCTTGGACGTGTTTGAATTCCCAAGATAGACACAAGTCCTACATCTTAAGTCAAACTTTGTCCTGTACTGCTGAAGTGTGCAAGAAAAAACTAAGCAACCAAAAATCTTAAACACTTAATAGTTTGATTTAGTGCCATAAATCACCTCACGTGGAGTGATTTCTTTCAGTAGTGGTGTAAGTGTAGCATTAATTAATTTTACAGCATGTAAAAGACAGAACCCCCAATATTCAATGGGTAAATTACTCTGGAACCTCAATCGCCTAGCAAAATTTAGCAGATGCTAATGTTTCCTTTCAACAATACCATTCTGTTCATGTGTGCTGACAAAGGATGTCTGATGTATGATGCCCTGCTGAGCATAAAAATCAGTGAGCTGGAACTCAGCTCCATTATCATACCTGATAACTTTGATAACTTTGTGAATCTGAGTAGAAACAAATTTAACAAACGATTTAACAAGGTCAGAAGCTTCAGATTTATGCCTCATTAGAAAAACCAAGTAAATCTAGAGAATTCATCTACAACAGTTAAGAAATATTTTTGTCCATTGACTGTATGTTTTCTTAAGGGAACCCAAATATCTATGTGAACAAGATCAAATATAGCATTCACTACAGTATTTCTCAAAGGAAATGGATTGTTCTTCAGTTTTGCCATAGGACAAACATAACAAATATCATGACTACAAAACTTGACATCAGCAGATTGTGTACTAATGACTTGTAGTCTCTTATCTGGCAAGTGTCCTAGTCTGTAATGCCATAAAAGAGCATCACCTAATCTATCAAATAATGTGTGATTTTCTACAGCATTGACAACAGAGAGTATTATTGGTTGATCCATGACATAGAGTCAGTTGAACCAATCACTTTCTTATTCTTGTCCTGCAAAACACACTTGTTAGCAGAAAAAACAGCTGCACCTTTTGTATGATTGATAAAGGCAGGTAAAGAAAAAAGGTTATATTTAAAACCAGGAATTCAAAACACATTATGTAGGACCAGCTGAGGGTTTATCCTTACTTGTCCTATATGTGTGACATAAAACATTATTTCCATTAGGTAATCCCATTTTTATACCAGATGAAGGTTTGGGATTGCTTAACAGATCTAATGATCTTACAATGTGATCTGTGGCACTAGAGTCGAAGATCCATTGTATGGATCTTACTAAATTTAGATCACCTGTCCCTGTAGCAGGTGAGTAGTGTGTCACAATCTCAGCAGGCTGGCCAACAGCAAACCCTGCATGTCTAGGAGGATCAGAACTCAGCAAAGCCATCAACTTGTCAAGTGTAAGAATTGGAAATCCCGGTCCGGCAGACCTGTTTTGGGCTTGATCTTCTTCTGCTGACTGTTCTTCCTCTACCAAATTAGCCTTTTTTGACTTGAAACCAGGAGGATAGCCATGTTTCTTGTAACAAGTCTCCTCAGTATGACCATTAAATCCACAAAAAATACATTGCATCTTCTTGGGATTTTTAGGTCTGGGATTTGCAACAGATGTAGAGTTAGGTATGCTGACAATCTGATTTTGCCCCTGTCCATTTTTCTGAGACAAGAGAACCATAGAATCTTGATTTTTGGCCTTTTTAGCTACATACATCTTCTGTCTTTCAAACTTAATGGCCTTTGCAAAGGCATCATGGATTTCTGGAAAAGGCACCATCAGCATTGCCTGTGAAACCATTGGCTCAAACTCATCCCTTAACCATTTTAGGAATTTCATGACATGTTTAGCCTCCATATGATCTATTAGTGTGTTAATTGCATTGTAGTGACATTGAGGATCACAAGAATAAACTGATACAGGCCTAATGGTCTTTTCTTCCCACAGAACCATCAATTTTATGAAATATTGATTGACAGAATCATTGCTTTGCTTCAGCAGATGCATCTTTTCAAGGAGATCTGAAAGCCTCAAGGCATCAACATTAGAAAAACTAGTTGCAAGATTCTTCCAAACTTCATGTGCACTCTTGAAGTACATCAAACTCTAGGAAATGGTGTTCTCTGCAGAATTCAAGATCCGTGATCTCATCATTGTATCACATTGTCTCCTTGCACGGAAATCTGCTGAATCTTCTTTAGGCCTTTTGATTGTGCCGTCTACGAAGCCAATTTTATTCTTGGTGATTAACACCATCTCCATAGACATTTTCCATGGATTATAGTTGTTGCCATTCTTCAATGGCTGAACAAGAACTAAAGATGGATTCTCATTAGGATGAACATAAAACGGACTGGAAGGACTTATTTCTTGTTTCTTCGCTGCCATGGCTAACAAAAACTCCAGAATTGATCACAAATCAACAATGAAAGTGAAATTACAGAATAACCGATCAAGAAATGATAAAAAAAACTCAGGAAAATGATGACGGTTTACTCTCAAGAAACTGAAATCTTAGAAAAGATGAAGAACACTCTCAAGATTCTTCAAAGATTGGAGAGAAAATACAGGAAAGCATTTAGAAATTCTCAAATTTCTGATCTGCTACCATGATGAAGTTTATAGAATTATAAACTCAAAATAAAATGCCGAATTATTATTGATGAACTAAAAGTTACAAGTTGGAATAAAATGTAGCTGATCATGGTGTATTTATAACCACACACACCTCATGAATCAATTAGAAGTTAGTTACAAACGGTTGCTACAAACTATAAATGAATAGCTGATCTCTACATTACACTATACTAGATTGCTTCAACAGGCTGCTATCCTCATACTGTCAGCATGCGTGCATCAGCTGTCTGCACTCAACATTCCCTTCTGCCTTTATACTGTAGCAAAATTTCTAAATAAGAAATCAAATTATCAACATGAAAGTGAATCCATTTGTTCCAACGTTTCTGAAACATAAAGTATATTTTATGATAGTCAAGGATTCAAATTTGATCCCGTATGAGAAACTTGTTTCCTTATATGACTCCCACATTATTAGCTGGAACAACTGCACATTGTGAACTACTTAATCATAAATGCATAGCTATCCGCTTTCAAAAGAACTTAGCTCCCGAGTCACATGCTCGTTTTGGAAAGTCTCTAAGGATTCATAGGCCAATAAACCAAAATTACTTTCCTTATCCTATACTTATTTTGTTAACATTTTTGTTTAACCACTTATTTGGTTTTAGATGACTTATACTTGGCGGCATCTGCATTCCCATTCTTGACATTCCTTAACACCTTTTTAAGGATTGAATACATTTTGATATTCCCATATAACTTTGAACTATCACTTCAATTGAGTAACCAATACTCCCGAACTGTGGGATGTCAGATGAGATTGATTCTAAATCATTCATGTCAACTTTAAACTATTTTCGTTTGCCTTCTATTCAACAAGAGTGGCAACAATGACATACTTACTAATGTCACTTAAGTTTGTACGCTAATAAAGTGAATCCTCTACCAAAATTATAATTTGCATTCTCGATTAATGAGTTCAATGTCGTTGTTACTCTTTCACTTTTACGAAGTCGTTATCACCCAATTTTATCGTTTAGTAGTTTAGTTATTTTGAGACGATATTTAATCGTACATTAAAATGACTGGAATAAATCAAATCATACGCCACAATAAGTAAATCTTAGGAATTA
The DNA here is from genome assembly GCA_024500145.1 of Gentiana dahurica var. dahurica. NCBI lineage: Eukaryota > Viridiplantae > Streptophyta > Magnoliopsida > Gentianales > Gentianaceae > Gentiana > Gentiana dahurica. Next base: position 94,586,256 of record CM044901.1, on the reverse strand, counting down.
TAAACGCGATATCACTCATGCAGTTTATCCTATCATTTCAATGATTTAATCTCATGCCTACAGTTCCACCGTATGGTAGGTCAAAGATGTGACAATTACATTTAGACAATTTATCTCAACAATTAAAATTTTCACATATTATTTTAGTTGTTGATTACCTTTTTTTTTTCATCAAGATATTTTCAAAAATATCTTTCTGAGTGTCACATAATGTTTCAAATTTTAAGTAGACTCTGAGGATGCCTCCGTAGGGTTGGTCAAAAACTCGACGAGTACTTAATATCTCATCCTCTCAGAGACCAAGCCTTGAATTTTGACAGGGGTGAAGTTTTTCAAGGGGCAAAAATTTAAGCCTGCACGAGGCATCAACTTTCTCCCACAGTGCTTGTGTTAATAGTAGAGGCCTTGGGGTCAGCTATCAGCCTATCACCATCCTTGCTCCCACCTTGAAAAGCATGAGGACTCTGAGGATTTGAGAATTTTTTGATTATTTTGAAAACAATAAATTATGAAACTTTATATGTCCTCCTACTAGTTTAGAGGTTCCCGAATATCGTCTAACTAGTGTTAATATTTTCATAATTTTTCAAAATTCTTATTATGCTGACACTGCACGATTTAAAATTCCCCAATTATTCCCTAAAAAAAAATTCCCCAATTATCCCAAGAAGTCATGATAAAATTAAATCTAGATAATAAACATAATTTTATCTTGTGAATTATCTTCAAATAAAGATCCATTGACCCAATTATTTTAAGGGTTTATTGTTAAAAAAGACAATTTGAACATAATATGGAAAAATGACAGTAGAATATTTTTTTGGGGTAAAAAGGACATTTCCTTATTTCACTGTGATAGTGAAACATTAGATTTGAGGTCAGTTCCACTTAAGCGAACAGTGAATTTGGGGTTATGAACAGTGGATTTGTCCTTATCACCCAATTTATATTTTCACTGTCCTAATTCCTATTTTCCCCTCTTTTTTGTCCTTTTAAACTACTACTCCTTATTTTAATTCATTAGAACTCATCTAAATTAGTTATCCGATTATACATGTCTAATTAATTCACTATTAATTATGTACATGTATACATGACTATGATGACTGAAATTCATGAATATGCATGATATCAAATTAATTTATCATGTTATTAAAAACAAAATAAATTTACGCAAAAAATACCCATTAAGATGGATTGTTTGATACTCTCGTATCTAATCTATTACAAAACGAAGAATAAAAAAAAATTCAATCATCAACTCTTGTCTTTATTTCTTGTCATCATTTAGGCCACACTGAAGGGATCCATGTAGGGGCCACACACCGAAGTGTCAGCCCTCTCATATGGATCCGAATCTTCTTGAAACTTGAACTGTTAGAACTGGAAATTCACAGAGCTTGCTTCGGCTGGATAGGGGCCTATCTGGGTGTGCCTCGTCTCAGCTCTAGGCTCTGCACAACTCCCCTGTAAAATAAATGTGTAGGACTCGCCTCGGTGGGATGGGGCTCCGCCTTGACGAGCATCGTCTCAACTTTGGGCTATGTGCAATGAACTATTCAACTACCCAGGTTACGAAGACTTTCACTAAAGTATTTTATGCAGGGACGGAACTGAGATTTTTTTTCGGATGGGCTAGAATCAAAGTATTGGAGATGTTATTTTATAGCGCAATTTTATTCTATGTATACAATTCAGCGAAAAATCATTTTGAATACCTAAACGAGAACACCTTAAAGTCTTTCATTTTATGCAAGCAGTAAATAAAGTATAAAACATAATTCGGACGACACGCTAAACACGTGTCTACTATTACATAATTCATCTTTCGACAAAAGATACAATTCAACAAAATAATAGAAGATCCAACAAATAAAAAGTCAAAAAAAAAAAAAAGAACTAAATTAAATCACCGTAAAATTAAACATAAGAATTGTTGGATGCTTAGAGTGATGGGCTGACTCAATGAACTGAAAGTGCTAGATATGGTTATTGATGGGTTGAGCTAATTGTTTGGGTGGACTGAGTTTAGATTTTAGGCTACATACCACAAAAAAAAAAAAAAAAAAAAAAATTGCCGGGGTAACGGAACCCTAATTACATCAATTCCCACTCGAAAATAAAATAGAACACCTAAAAATAAATTATAAAGTGGTGCCCTACTACAATAGAAGTAATCAAATACCGATCACCAATCCATCTCGTCAACGGAAACATTTAAACACGCACACACATATACACACACACACACACACACATATACACACACACACACACACACACACACACACACATATATATATATATATATATATATATATATATATATATATATATATATATATATATATGCACACACACACACACATACACACACACATATACACACACACACATATATATATATATATATGAAAAATGAAATTTTTATTCTAATACAATTCCACCCGTTAATTAATTTTGTAATCAAAACCAAAAAATCGCTTTAACCATGTGCTTTGATACCACATGTTGGGATTAATACTATATCTGAATTTAATTCCGAATCACGAAAACTCGATCTGGAAATTTTCTGGGTTTTGCCTTGGCAGGACGCGGGCGCCGCTTAGCCTTGGAAAACTTGGCTAGCTTAGGTAGGACAAGGCCCCGCCTAGGCGAACCTCCTTTTCATTTTATGATCACAGATTTCAATGCATATTCTCAACACTGTGCGAACGACTATATTAGTGGAAACTACGGATCAAAATTTGTTTTTTCTTCTTTTGCTACAAATTGAAATACATAGTTAATTAATCGAAACTAGGAGTTCAAAGATGATACCAATCGATGAGATGCCTCGATCATCCATATTGTATCTCAAGCGACTACTTATGGACGTCGATCTCGTATTCGAATTCCCTTAGATATGGCTAAAACCCCCCTGTTTTTTTCCAATGGGTAAAACAATAAAAATATTTGTCTCAGTTTTCTTAGTGAAGGCGGAATATGCATTGTTTGTATGTGGTGTTGGGAGAAACTCTCCTTCCCTACGCCCAAATTATCTTTCTTTTACGGAATAAAAAACCTTTACATATACCAAAACTAATTTCTTATTATAATTAGTTAACACATAAGTAATTATATTTGAGATAAAGAGGCAAAAATCCTTTTTTTGACACAAGATGAATAAATAGGACACATAAATTTTTTTAGTTGCAAAAAGGACAAACAATTTTAGACGGACAAAATTACCATTTATGAGACGCGCGCGTAGCTTCAGTGGTATTGTTTGCATATATGATATTTTACTGTAGCTGTTTATATGTTTTTTTTTTTTTTTCAAACACTCGTAACTTTTGATTTACAACTCCGAACATCGAAATTTTTTCACCAAAATTCATGTTTTTTTTTGCTCTTCAATTTGAGCCCAAATACGATACCCTTCCGACGTATATTTTGAAAGACGAAAAAATATTAACCAGATTTCTTTTTCTTATAAACGACCGTAACTTTTGATTTAGAACACCGATCATCAAAATAGTTTCACCAAAGTTCATATTTTTTTTATCTTCATTTTGAGACCGCGTTTGATACCTTTTCGACGTAGTATTTGAAAGCCGAATTTAATCGCAGCATTTACACTAACACAGTATCAGTAACAGTAACGGTATCAGGCTCATTTAAAGCTTAATTCAAGTGACTACTTCAAGGCACACATAGCTGGCTCATATAAGGCTCATTTAAGGCTTAATTCAAGTGATTAACTATTAAGCCTATGTCAAGTTTATGTGGTTTTGATTGATAAAAGGAATAGCATAGATTAACTTAATTAAGGTGTGGTGTTTATAACATGCATGTTCAGTAGTTAATCACTTGAATTAAGCCTAAAAAGTACATCAGACTAAAAGGTAATACATAGAAGATCAATACAACAGACTATAGATTTAGTACAATAGGTACATCAGACTAAAAGGTAATACATAGAAGAACAATACAAGTCTAAAACAGTTTGAACTATCAACCAAATTATAAGAAGGATATTCAAGTTCAAAGAACTAAATTATCATGCCCGGAATTGACAAGGTGATGAATTACAAGTTCAGTAAGCCAATGAACTAGGCCTATCTATTACATGATGATACAATGTAGATCAAAAACCTCAGCACACCAAGGCACATAGTAAGCCTATGAACTAGGCCTATCTATTGCATTAAGGCACACAGTATCAGTAGTATCATTATCAGCAGTATCAGTATCAGAAGTATCAGTATCAGTATCAGGCTCAAAATGACTCTCCTTTCGGTTTTTTGTTCCAAGGTCTATGTCCCCCAAGTCCTTGATATGAACTGAATGTCCTCTTACAGTTCAAGCACTCATATTTACTTCTTTTCAGAGCATGTTTCGATACAACTTTTTCTTTAAGATCATTTCTTTTAGGCCTCTTCTTGTTCTTGGGTTCAATCACATTAGGCCATTTGTTCTTGGCTTCATAAACAGCTGCATTCTTGAAAAACCCACATCATCATCATTCATTAGACAGCCACTGGGAAGTAGCATGATTAATACTAAAGGAGAAAGCAGCACAGCAGCAGGCCAAGGTGAACCAAATGGACAAATGCTGCATCATCATCATCATCATTCATTAGACAAATCAGTAGGCTTACAGTTTGCACCTTTATCTCACCCTTTTCATCCATACATATATTAGGCTTACAGTTTCCTAAGAGAAAACAAACTCATCACACGATTCATAAGACCAAAACCAAAAGGTAGAATAAAATGAGTGGAAATTTATTATAGACCAAAACCAAAATATAGAATAACATTATGGATTAAACTGTCCAAAACCTTCTTCAGAAATAATTTGTTTATGTTGCAGTAACTGTAAAATCATTGTCTTTCTAATACTTCTAATCAAAGATCGTTGTCTCATATCATTCCATTTTCAATTGCATCAATGAAAACAAAAAACTTCAAGACATATCTGCAAGTGCGAAAGCATTGCTAAAAAAATATATAGTGCAATTGTCCTTCTGTAAACTTATCAATAAATCCCTCATATCTTTATCCACTTGAAGATTCTTCTAAAAAAGTTTGTTACTCGACCACCGCCTGCAAAAACTAGTTGCATCAGTTTCTTAAAATCATTGTATAGCTTCAGATCCCAAGCTTTCGTTCTCATAATGCAGCCTACGATTTCTTCTTTCTCGCTCATTGTTGAAGAATTTAATTTCTTCAGCATAATTGTTGAATTTTTTTCCTGTAAAAAAAGAATTGTTGTCGGAGGATGAGAAATCACCACCGCCGCTGCCGGAGCTTGAATTGGAGGAGAAAGGCAAAGGAGCCTGATTTGCTGAAAATGGAATGATATGAGACAATGATCTGGAAGAAGGAGGAGACATGGAATTAAGAATGCGATTCCAATAAGAATTAAGATTGCGATTCCAATAAAACCCACAGTAATTGGGGTATTTTAGTCCGAAAGAAAAATTATTGTCCTTATTGCAACTAATAAATTGAATGAGGATTAATGCTTTATTAAGGAGGGAAAAGAGGACTTTTACCTAATTTTTCCATTATATTTTTCACATGTGTAATGATTAAGAGAACTTTCCAAAATTAATACATATGTGGCGCCAACTTTTAAAGCCATAAGATAATATAAAATGTCTTCTTTATTTTACATATTATTTAATAAATAAATAACATATTCACATAACCATCAAATAGTCCAACTATCTACTATTTATCGAAGTCCCAAAATACTAGAATTCACCCGTGTATCAGGAGCCAACCTATGGATCATTGGCCTATAACTACTAGCTCCAATAAATTGAATAAAATATATATCGAAAAATTTATTCTTCCTCAACTGATTAACTCCGGAACTACGCCACCATAAATTTGAAACTGCACTCTACCGATTATAGATTTTTCTCATTCTCAAAATTTTCGAGTTTATTGAGTGACCATCGATATGTGAAACACATCCCCAACTACTCATTCCCGAATAGTGTCAATACGAAAGTGATTCAGACCGCGTCACTTAGAAATACTGAACGAACATATCAAACCCTGCCTTGAAATAAGCAACAGTCTATAGTCACTTCAGAATTTAGATTAATCACGGAATTAATTTCTAAATCACAGAATTATATGAGAAGTATATATTAGATCAGTCCTAGTTCTACATGAATGAGTCATATATAGATGCCCTAGTTATCTACCAACATCGACAGCCAGAATAAGATGTTCAAACCATAAAATGTTTTGGGTGTATTAATGGTGGTTTAATCAATAGACCTCATACTTTGATTAAATTCACCACAGACTAAACAGTTTAAGTGTATCATCATAAAATTCATCTGTGTGTCACACACTAACTTTTATGGGTAAATATGATATTGCATATTTTTTCGGTAGTGTAATATTTATAAGTACAAACCAAATAATAAGGTGATAAATAAACCTGTCATTTATTGATAATAACAGCAATTGCAATAAATTGTCTTCCGGACACTACATCTAATAGATGCAACTAAAGAGTTTTACATCCGATGATGCATATATGGTATGCTAAATATAGAGGTCCATCTCTGGACTTAAACAAGATTCTCGATGTTGGAATCCTTGTTTTGATGAGATAGTTAAGGAATTTAATTTCATCAGAATAAGGATGAGACACGAATTTACGAAAAGGTTGTGAGAGTGCAATTTCCTTGTGATATATTTGGATGACATATTACTTACGGGGAATGACATTCCTATGTTACATTCCGTCAAAGTTTGGCTGTCCAAGAAATTCGCTATGAAGGACATGAGTGAGGCAACCTCTATTTTAGGATTAAATATTTAAAGAGATAGATCTAAAATGTTACTTTGTCTGTCACAATCTACCAACAAAGATAAGATGTTAAAGAGATTTAGCATGGATAAATCCAAGAAAAGTCATCTACCCATGACTAATGGATCTACATTTCTAAGGGCATGTGTTCTAAGATGCCGGAGGGGATGGCACACATGTAAAAGATCTCGTATGCATTAGTTATTGGATCTATCTTGTATACTATGTTGTGTACTAGATCAAATGTTTTATACCTTCAGAGTGTCACGAGCCACTATCATGTAAACCCCTAGTGAGGGTCATTGGGTTGCTCACAGGCTCCATGCAAACATGGCTGGACCTAGGTAAGGGTTGCGGTGGTCTCCAGACCACCACAAAATTTCTATTTTTTTTAGTATAATTGTATTAGTATTAATATTTGTATTTATCTTGCCTTAATATTAGTAAAGTGTAAAGTGTTTTTGTGAAAGATAGATCATATTTTACTTTCAAGATGTGTGGGTTCAAATCTCTTTTTGCACATATATATATTTTTTTCTATTTTCAAATGTAATTAATTTTTTCTTTCTCTTCTTTTGTATTTAAATAGGTTGGTAACAGACTTGCTGCGTGCTTGGGATTAGATATATATTATAGTTTGATAAAAAATTATTTTACATCGGTATATGTTTCTGAAAATATATATCAAAAAACAGATAACGATGTGAAATAATTTCATACACACATATATATATTTCAATGAAAGTGAAAACCAATGTAATATCCCGGATTATCTAAAAAGGGTAAAAAGGTCATTTCACAAATGTTTAGAATATATGTTTTATTTAAAGGATTTACTTTGTCAAAAATAATAATATATAAATAACCTATATTGAATATAAAAAAGTGAACTGCTCGGCATGCAGTTTCATTAGCAAATAAAACTCCCCACACCTTGGGAGTTGTCAGAAATTCCCTATCATAAAACCTTCTGCGGACTTCAGAGAAATGAAAGAAATTGATAGAAGGGAATCTTCATCGTATCTCATCAACCCTTTGGCGGATTGCACATTCAAATATTGTTTTGGAATCCTCATGAGACAACCTTCGTTTTGGTATCAAGGTTTTAGTGTTTCATCAACGTATGGTTTTTGCCCTAAATCTAGAATCTTCGAGATTAGATCATGTTTTGGTGTTCTAGTTGATCAATTCATAGTCCTTCTTGTTTAGCAATCTTTGATCATAGTTAATTCAAGATTAGATTGTGCTTTCCTAGGTTTTGGTGGAGATTTCAAGGAATTAATTCTTTGCTTCGGAAATTTGGTTTCATTTGGATTGATTTTGAGGTAAGAGGGTTTTCATGTTGAACAATTCTTGTTTTATGATGTTCAGGTTAAGTAAATTTAATGTTAATTGTTGTAGAATCCATGTTTATGTTTTTTAATTGTAGTATAGAATGATATAGCATGTTTGGCACATGTCTTTATGATGTTTTGGTGCTTGAATATTGTTGTTTTGGTGTATTTGATGTGTTGGATTTGATTGTGCATTGATTGGGGTTGTTTTGGATAAAAGAAAAGCACCAAAATGCTCCCAGTATCGTAGGCACGCGCCTATACCTTTATTGGCGCAGGCCTATCGATACAGAGAGTTCAAAAGGTGTTACAGAAGTCGTGGGCGTTGGCCTATGAATCATGGGCGCGGGCCTACGGCCCAGAAATACTGTTTTGCATGTTTTTGTGTATTTTCAAGCGTAGTAAGTTGGGATTGGTTCCTAACCTTGATATAATGATAAAAGCAAGTTAAATGTAGATTACAAAGCCATGAATAAGCTTCTGATGCATTTAGTTCTCCCATCGAATGGATTCTTCTAAGAGTTGAAGTTCGGCACCGTCAGAAGGGTATAAATGGCCTTGTGTTTTGATGGATTAGTATCCATCAATGTTTGTGTATATGATAGGATTGTCTATGTCTAGATGTCTAAGATGAGGGAGTAGGGAGTGAGCTTTTCCTTGAAAACGCTTAGGTGGCTAGTTAATGGTTAATAACATACATACTTGTGTAGTTAAAAGCATAAACATCTATGATTCTTGGCAAGGCATAAGACATTATCGCGATGTGTGTTATGGTCAGATAAAGTGAATAACTCCGCAGGTCCTTGAGAGACCTTAAGTGTGGACGGACTTCGCTGGAACACACACACTAACGGGGCTAGCCCATGGCTACTAGTGCACGTTCCACTAATAGGTTGCAACCAGATGCTTCGTGGTGAGCAACACCATGCGTAGTGCCTTTGAATACTTGATTAACAAAGATAACTTAAGCTAGAAACAATGTAGGATCCTCACGACATGTTGATGAGAATGAAGTGAACCCTAGAATTTGAGTCGTGTTAATGAAGATACTTTAACTAATAATAATATGATGTCCTTTCACTATAAAACTTAATTGTTTAATAGCTTCCACCTTTTACTAAGTACGCTTTGTACTTACCTCTTTTGCATGTTTATATGTTTTTTTGTGTGAGATGATATGCAGGATGAACCGGAAGTCGAGGATGATGTTTGATCGTTTGATGCTATGCCATGCTTGGATTGCTATGAAGTTGTTATATTTTATTATCATGTTGTAACATAATGCTATACCATTTCCTTTTCAAGACTTGTTGTACTTCTTCTTTATGTATGCTTGGATTGATAGCATTTCCTTTCTATCTTTAGACTCGATGTCATTGTTTCTTAGTATCTTGTATGTTACGTTTTACCCGAGTCTTTCTAGCTTTCGTTTTGCTTAACTCAATACGATGACGTAGATTCTTACGTATAATGTTGAATTTATTTAATGTTATACGTGCCGAATTTTTTTTTTCCGGATAAGAACTCGATATTCGGAAACGAGGAATTACAACCAAGAACGCCACAATACAATTTTATGAATCCGCCACTGCATTGTATGTTGATATCCTTATTTACACTGCGCGTTGTTTACATAAACAAGATTTACATTGTAAAATGTGGGTGTCTTACCGTGTAAATAAAAATATCCACTGTGGATGTACATGTACCGCCCAAGAATTTACTGGCTATTTTGTAGGAATTATGCTTGATGAAAAAACCAATTGCATATTAATTATATATGCTCAACATTCAATATTAACGGAGAATACTTCAGGTTTTAATTAATTTTAATTTCTTTTTCATTTTGAGAACTGTCAACTGCTGATTTTTGTAATTTAATTTATACACTAGCCTAAATACTCTCATTTGTAGAAACAGAAGTGATTGGTAACCAGAGCGCATGAATAGAGTCAGAAAGATTGTTATCTAACCACAATTATCTTTATCTTTTGATGCAAATATTCACCTAATGTTCTGTCTAATATATTTCTAATTAAAAATATTTTCGGAATGAACTTTAAATATAAAATGCAAAATGATTGCAACTATTTATGGGAATAAATACCTTATAAGTTGCTTAGACAACGGCCCCGGGAAGTTGTGGTCTCTCCACTCTCCCAAATGTTGAATACCCAAATGTTGAAGTAAAATCTGAAATGATCCGCGGGTTGATCGAAACCATACAGTTTACATCATGAATGTAAATTGTGTGGCTCTGATCAACCCGCAAATCACTTTATCAATATATATTCTCTCACCACCTAATAACTTTCTAATGGCCCCCAATCGTATCTCAACACAAACAAGTTTACACATTTTCACTTGATAGAGATTAGCCCATCAGTCACAGCCACTATGTTGTTCTGACAAATGCCAACAAAAAAAAGTGGGGACGAAAAAAAAAATATCATGACAATACTTACAAATTCACAATGCTGTCTTGTTTTGACAAAGACTATATATATAAGAAGAAATGTCTTTTCGCACTGTTACTTGTCTTATTGCATCGTAATTAGTTTCTAATTTAACCCTTAATTTTTTTAATTTATTTACGCGCCTATATTCTAACCAGAGTTCGATCAGAATTTGAAACATTATAACTATCCGAGTTTGGTCAGAACATTTTAGCTTATTCTAACCCGACGTGGTCAGGAAAACATTACATATTTGGTCTCTAAAATGGTCCAATACGTTTCCAAAAATTTTCACAGCGCTGTTGTTATATTTTGACATGTAATAGGAGTGGAAAACGTAATTTTTCGGGTTGTAAAATGGTCCATATTGTTTCCTAAGCGTACATAACAGTGTCTTTTTATTCAGACCAAATATTGGTCCGGAAAACATAATGTTCTTGGCCTGTAACATGGTCCGAACATTTTCTGTAACGTATATAAAGTCGTTTTATTCGGATTTGAGTTTGGTCAAGAAAACGTAAACTTTTCAGCCACAATATTTGCCAGAAACGTGTTCCAAATGTATACAAGTTCCCACACACATGTAAGAGAGCCTGTAAACAAACCAAACAAAAAATAATTATTCCTACCCATATCAGGCCCGTAAAATAGACTAAAAGCATACTATAATAGGGCTGAATATTATACAATTTCTGACTCATTTAGGGTCAGAATGATATACGTGTAAAATGTCAAAACGAATCTCACTATTACCCTTGGCATGTTGTAAAACATATTTAGTGTGCAAAATATAAGTTAATTCCACTTTGGTTTGAAAGCAAAACAGATACACAGGGGTTTTAAAAGAATCATTGATGCATAATTGAATGAATAGTGCTATTAGTGGCGGACCTACATACAACTAAGAACTGCCACGATGTTGATAGAAAAAGCACCACAGGAACTTGTCAGTTGATGGGAAATAGATTTGTTTCCTGGTTTAGCAAGAAACATAATTCAATATCCACTTCCACTACTGCAGCTAAATACTGTTGGACTTATTTTTAAGTTTTAGTGATGAGTGCCGACTAGCTGTTATAGAACAAAGGCAAAAAGATGTCTAGATCAAATGTATAGGTTTATTAGAGTTTGATCTTGTATAGGTTTGATCAAACAAGCACTGTAAAAGGTCAGCTGACTTACATCAGTAGACTAGTCTAGATCAGTAGGGTAGCTGAGTCAGTAGACTAATCAGAACCTGCTGAAGACTGAAGGCTGAGGACTCAAACTCGGTTATTGAAGGCTAAGGGATCAAACTTAGTAATTAAAGTCAAGGATATGGAATCAGAATTTAGGGAAGTCTGTGATGACCTAAACTAATTACATATACCTTGTGTACAAGGTCTAAGTTCCACAAGATAAGTGGTGATTGGAACTTAGTTATTTGCAAAAATGTGTAATCTAACTTCATAAATAAAAGTTAGATAAAAGACAGTAAGCTCAAGTGTTTTTAAACACAGCATAATAAGGATAAGCATACTGATGTGTATATCAGCAGGCTTATGTTCTCGGGAACCTGCTGGACACATATTTCGATTATTCAAAGGCTACATTGGAAGATTACAAAGAAAGGGACAGCTAACAACCTCTGATTTTATCTAACAAATCAATGGTTAAGATTAAAAGGACGTTGGAAAGATTCAGACCTTTATCCAATGGACACAAGTCAAAGGGTGGACAGACAGTAAACTATAAAAAAAGGATTCTGACAGTGTCAGTCCTAGGAACAATCAGAAAAAGCAAGTCAAGATGGAGACAAATCAGAAACGGCTATGTTTGAATTTCAAACATAAGTCACAAGGATTCCTACCTATAAATAGAGGACTCCTAATTCAGATACAAGGGATGAACATTGACAAAATTAAGGATCTATCTTGAGCAATCAGAATTAAATCAAGAAAAACACCTTGCTGACCCTACTGAGCATAAAGCTGCTGATCCAGTAAATTTCTTCAAGTGTAATATGTATTCAAGCTACATCAAGTTTACACACTTGAAGACATCAAGATCTTGATCATATCATCCTGATCAAGCTGCTGAAAGCTGAATCACTTACTTGATTCAATCTTTTTTTACAAGAAATCTACTCAAGACAGTGAAGCATCTTTGGGTGTGAAAGACTGTTGTTTGTGGTGGAGCTGGTGAAGAGGCAATCCTACCCTTCAAGGACCAGTGGAAGACTTTAGAGCAGCAATCTCTCTGCTCCAAGTGTTCGGTTTGTGAAGCCATAGTGATTGGTGAAAGACAAGCAACTTAGGGATTTTTGTAACAACTACATCAAGAATCTCTAGTGAATTACCTCCAACATCACAAGAGAAGAGTGGACTGACAGGATTACACCACCTGGAACCACTATAAAATCTACTTACTTACTTTCTGCATTTATATTCTGCACTTAGTTTGTCTAACACATCAATCTCCTGAATCTAGCAACTGAATCACACACACTTACTGAGTATCTAATACTTGGTATCATATTTAACAACAAGTAATAAGGCTTAATTTTTGATATATTTCCGCAGCACAAATTCAAGAAACTCAACAATCAGCAGACTATCGAGTGTCAGCAGACTATCAAGTATCAGCAGGCTGCTGAAGTTGTTGAGTTTGTTAACTCCAAAAAGTTTTAAGTGTTAAGTTTATTCACCCCCCCTCTAAACTTAACCAAAGCCTTTTCAAGGGACCAACAAAGACATTGCTTCTGGAAGCTGTTGTGCACAAATACTTTGGTTAAGACAATAATTAAGAGATTATGGAATTGAAGAAAGAGAAATTCCTATAATGTGTGACAGCACAAGTGCAATTGCAATCACAGAAAATCATGTTTTGCACTCAAGAACCAAGCACATTGATGTGAGACATCATTTTATAAGAGATCATGTTGAGAAGAAAGATGTGGTGGTTCTTTACAACCCTACTGAAGATCAACTTGCTGACATATTTACAAAGCCATTGGATAATGAAAAATTTGCTAATTTAAGAACTGAACTTGGCATCATAAAATATGACTGATATATTATTGATCAGCAGTGTACTAGAATTCACCAAGGGGATTAGTCTTTGCCTTGTTGGGTGAGCTCACTTGGCAGACTAGTCATTGGTATCAACAATTCCATGTACTTAAATAAGTTTCGACAATTGAGCAAATGAAGTTGCCAAGGGGATTGGTCTTTGTCTTGTTTGGTGAGCTCACTTGATGGATCAGTCATTGGTATTAAACTTTATCTTGTATTATCAGTTGGACAAAAAAAGAGTGCATGAAGATCAGCAGAGTAATCTGTCAGCAGGCTGCTGAGCCATCTCTTGTTAGTAGGCTTCTGAATCAACTCTACTGAAGACCAAGCCTGCTGGAGCTTCAAAGAAAACTGATGTTGAGATTTTAAGAGAACAACAAAAAGAAGATAGAAGGAAAAGGAAAGCTGCTGAAATCGAGGAGCAACCCGCAAAAAGAAGGAAACAGGTTGTGAAGAAAAAGGTTCATGGAAAGGGCAAAGAGTTAAGGGTCCTGGAGGACCAAATGGAAGTAGAAGAAGAGGTTGTTGAGCCTACTGAGTGTGCTGAAGTTGTTGTACTTGTTCAAGACCCTACCGTTGATGCTACAACTCAGGGGGAAGAACACACTGCTGCAAACCCTGCTGAGGAGCATATGAGTCAAGGGGAACCTAGTGTTGAACAGATGGAGGTAGTAGGCACTAATGTACAACCGAAAGAACCTACTGACCTATTTGTATTTGCTGTGGATACATTGACTCATCTTGTTGAAACCTTTGGTGGACAACAAGTTGAGAAATCTGCTCCAAGAAGGCCCATAATGCCTTTTGAAAGAAGGGAAAAGAAGTCTAAGAAAGAAAAGCTAGATCCCAACTTCAAGAAATTTAAAGATTACTTTGCTTGGAAGTTTGGTTTTTATAAGAGACAAAAACCCGATGCAGAACCAATGACTGATTTTGAAGAATGGTCATTCAACCAGTTGGGAGTAGAGAGCTTGCTTGGACTAATTGATACATCCGAACTACAAGTGAGGCTGCTGGATATTATTGAAAGAGAGAAGCAAAGAGGAAGCATTTTGTTCAGAGAACCACAAGATGCACCTGACAATGATGATTCATCATCTTGATTTTGATGATGATCACCATTCGTTTCTATGGCAACCAAGTGGCATTGCATTGGACAGACCTACTGAGGATGTAGAATAGGGGTCTAAAGACAAAACAACAGATCAATCTGCTGATGATGGCAAGTCTGCTGAGGGCCAGCAGACTGGTAATATAGATAAAGACATGGAGAATGTTACTATGGAGGATTTGGAAGCTCGGATTAATGCTGACATAGCTCTTGAAGACAACAGGCTGATCAGGATGTCCGACACCTTCCTGGTTGAAGTGTCCGATGTCTATTCCGAGGATCAGCAGACCGACATGCTAAATGAAGAGCTAGGAGCCGCCTACAATGAAGATTTGCAGATGCGGTTTGCTGTAGCAACATCACTTGAAGAGGCCATGATATCCACCATTTTTTATGTTGTTATGTTTGAAGAAGCCGATACAAGTTCATAGGACTCAGCTCAGTATCGGGAGTGGTTTATCACTAAAGAAACCTTGACACAAGTTGCAAATCAATTACAGAAGGTTGCTGATGCTAGAGAAGTTTTAGAGGAAAACTTGGTTGTGTTTCTTTATGTTTTTGTTGAAGAGGTGGTTCAGGTTGCTGAGTTACAAGCAGCACCTGAATACAGGTTGGAACAGAGGGTCCTAATCACCGAGGAACAAACAGTGTTAGGACAAAGGTTGGAACTTATGATGGGATTGGAGGAATCCCTTGTACATTATCAGGAGACTGCTGAAGCACAGGCTGCTGTAGAACCTGTTGCTGTAGAGAAGGTCACTGAAGAGAAGGTTGGTGAAGGGAAAGATAGTCAGCGACTGTTGTTGATGAGAATGAACAAATGGTGGACTATGACTTGAGTGGTGAAGAATTTCATATACCAGAGGAGGAAGCAGTTGTAGATGAGCCCCAACTAGCACATGTACCAATTTGAAGAAGTACCTGTTGTAGAGTCAGTACAATAGCCTCAACTTGCACAAGAACCCGAAATTGAGGAAATTTTTGGAAATATCATTGAGGAAGGTCCTGAACCTGCTGAATGGGACATGACAAGAGCCATAGTTGTCAGTATACCAAAGGCAGACTATAATGTTGAAGAGCCTACTGATTATTTTATTGGACATATGGCTGGAGGTATGGTGGTGCAATACCAGGACATGTTTTGGAGGAGTTGAGAGCTGTAAGGACTGATATTTCACAGCTAAGGACCCAACTGAATGGACAAGAACAAAGACTTGAAGATTTGGTGAATCTTGTAGAAAATAGAGGAAGAACTACTGAAACAGTTGCTTTCAACATTACATCTGCTCAATTTGCTATAAATGATCTAATTAGAGATGTAAGAGGTATAAAGACCACCACAGCAAACAAAGATAAGCATTTGAATGAATAGATTGCCTCACTGCACAAGAAGTTGGACAAGCTTGCTGAGACACCTAAACCTGTTATGGTACCTCAACCTGTTGAGGCACCTCAATCTGTTGTACTTGATCCTAAGGTTCTTGAGAGGATCAATCTTCCGGAACAAACTATTGAAGGAAGGATCACTACAGTTGACATAAGGACTGAGATAATGGAAGGTCAACTTGCAAATTTGGTGATCATACAAGAAAGTGTTCATGGTCTACTCTCCCGGTTTATTGATGATGTCAATAAGGGGGAAGAGGGCCTTACATCAGAAGCAAAGGAAGCTGCAAGGATTTTTGCTAAGAAGAAGTGCAAGGATGAGATAAATGAGTTCAGGAAACCCATACCTGGCAGGATTCAGTTTACTAATGACCTCCTGAAAGAATACAAGAATCTATACTATGGAAAGAAGAGACCCTGTCATGACATGGGATTTCGGGAAGGACTTAACTCCTTTTTGGGACTAAATTTTTGGGAAATAAGGGTCAAATCACTGAGAGCTTCTAGTAGAGGTGGAAGAGGAGGCAGAGGTGGAAGAGGTCAAAGATTCAGAGTTCAATCAACAAGGGATTCACTGGAGGAATTTAACATTTCTGTATGGGACAGGGCTTCAATGTTCACTCTATAAGATTAGCCCTACCAGAAGCAAGGAAATGGTGGAAACAACTACATACTTGGGTTGATTTCTCTACAATAGAAAATCAATGGATGCAAGATATAATAAGGGAAATCAAGGAGTTTCAAGAGAAACAAGAGCAGGACAGAAACAGAAACTAGATCAGCACACTTACACTGCTTATTTTATTCTGCTGATCCAAGTTTGTAATAGTGTTGAACAAATATGATTTTAATGAAAGATGACTGAATTTGTTCTGTTTTTGTTTTTATCTTTTTGCTTTGTTGTAAGGAAGGTATTGGCATCATCACTAAAAAGAGGGAAATTGTTGGACATATTTCAAGTTTTAATGGTGAGTGCCAAACTAGCTGTTATATAGCAAAGGCAAAAAGATGTCTAGATCGAATGTATAGGTTTATTAGAGTTTGATCTTTGTATAGGTTTGATCAAAAGCACTATCATTAGGTCAGCTGACTTTATCAGCAGACCTGTCTTGGTCAATAGAGTGTCGAGGTAGTAGACTTACTAGGGACCTGCTGAAGACTAAAGGCCGAGGGTTCAAACTCAGTTGTTGAAGGCTAAGGGATTAAACTTAGTATTTAAAGTCAATGATATGGAATCAGATTTTAGGGAAGTCTGTGATGACCTAAACTGATTACATATACCTTATGTACAAGGTCTAAGTTCCATATGTTACGTGGTGATTGGAACTTGGTTATGTTCAAAATGGTGTACTCTTACTTCCCAATAAAAATTTAGATGAGAAGAAGTCAATTAAAGTGTTCTTAATACATAGCAGACTTAAACCTGCTGACATATATGTACATCAGCAGGTTGATATACTTCAGATGTTTGCTGAGTATAATTCTTGATTTAATCAATGGTTACATTGGAAGATTAAAAGGATACGGATGGATTACGAGCCTTGATTTTGTCAACAAATCAATGGTCAAGATAAAAGGAACGTTGGAAAGATTTAGAGCTTTATCCAATGGATACAAGTCAAAGGGTGGACAGTCTGAAAACTGTCAAAAAGCTAACTGACAGTGTCAGTCATATGAACAGAGACAAAAAGTAAGTCAAGATGGAGACAATTTTGAAACGGCTATGTTTGAAATTCAAACATAAGTCACAGGATTGTCACCTATAAATAGAAGACTTCAAATTTAGATACAAGTGATGAAAATTAAGAAGCAAAAGTAATCTATTCGAAGCTGTCAAGAGAATCACCCTGCTAACATTCACTGAGCTTTAACTGACTGATCAAGAAATTTCTTCAAGTGTAACCTGCTATCAAGTTACATCAAGTATACACACTTGAAGAGATCAAGCTGCTGACCATTTCATCTTGATCAAGCTGCTGACAACTGAATCATTTACTTGATTCAATCGTTCTTTTATAGGGAACCTGCTGAAGATAGAGAAGCACTTAGGTGTCAAGAACTGTTGTTTGTGTGGTGGAGCTGGTGAAGAGGCAATCCTACCCTTCAAGGACCAGTGGAATACTTTGGAGCAGCAATCCTACCTGTTTCAAGTGCTCAATTTGTGAAGCCATAGTCATTGGTGAAGGACAAACAGCTTAGGGATTTTTGTAACTACAACCTCAAAGATCTCTAGTGAATTTCCTCCGACATCACAGGAGAAGAGTGGACTGACAGGATTACACCACTTGGAACCACTATAAAATTTGCTTACTTACTTTCTACTTTTACTTTCTGTTATTTAGTATATTGACCACATCAACATACTGAAACCAGCAACTGAATCACAACAATTACACTACTGAGTATTCAATACTTAGTATCATTCTTTTAACAACAAGTAATAAGGTTTAAACTAAATATATTCCGCTGCAACAAATTCAGTTACATCAACAGTCAGCATACTACTGAGCAGTCAGCAGGCTACTGACCTTGCTGAGTTTGTTAACTCCAAAAGTTTTAAGTGTAAAGTTTATTCACCCCCCTCTAAACTTAACCAAAGCCTTTTCAAGGGACCAACAGATGAGTTAGGACTCATCATGGACTGTGTATGTGTTAGGATTTAGATAGGGGTAGTGAGTGGTCTAAGACGAGGGATTAGAGTTATTAATTGAGCCTCTATTTGAAATAACTTAGGTGGCTAGTTAATGATTTAATAATATACATTTGTGGCTAGATAAAAGACTAAATATCATGCAATTCTTGGTGAGGCACAGTACAATATCATAACATGATGATGGTCTGGAAAAGTGGATGAAATCTGCCGATCACCTTGATGATCAGGAGAAGTGGATGGACTCCGCCGAACATCATGCACGAACGAGATTGGCCTGGGACCGCTAGAACGTTTCTTCAGTGGGTTGCACCCAAGATGAGTGCTCAGTGCTCCTAGAGTAAGAGCAGTGCCCTTGAGCTCTTGATATAACAAAGATAAGTTATCTAGAAACCTTTAAGGACCTCACAACGTGTTATGGGACATGAAGTGAAACCTAGTTGTAATGTCACATTATAAATATAATTTTTAATAATAATGTCTTTACTTTCCTTGCATTATAAAACTTAATTTCAATAGTTTCTACCTCTTGCTAAGTAATCAATGTATATACCCCATTTGCATGTTTGTATGTTTCCTTTCCCCGGAAGATTTGCAGAATGACATTGACTTTGAGGATGTTGAATGAGTATTGGCAATTCTTGAAGAACTTTGATTACATTTCATATCATGTTGTTTTAACTTTTGAGACTTGTAATTTTCTCTTATGTCAAGACATGTTTCATTTCCCTTTGGTTTGTAAGACAAGATCGTATGTTCTAAGACAAGTTTCATTGTTGTAATATATCTTTCTATCTTTTTTATGACAACATTGTAACTCATTTTAGATTTTGTCATGTTATGCCCGAGGTTTTTAGTGTAACCCCCAAAACTTGGCAGCGCTAAATGAGTCATAAATGATCCGGTCAACTGCTTAGACCGTCGTCCTCGTTTGGTCTAAAATGGCTAACCCGAGTTGACAAGACATTTATGTCTCACAATTATAAGGTGGTAATATGCTTCCCCCACAACCAACCCTCCGCCTGGTATCGCTAAATGAGTCATAAGTGATCCGGTCAACTACTTAGACCGTCGTCCTCGCTTGGTCTAAAATGGCTAACCCGAGTTGACAAGACATTTATGTCACACAGTTATAATATGTGCTTCCCCCACAACCAATGTGGGATATCACATTCTCACCCCCTTGGAAGGGACCGACTTAGCCAGGACTTGTCCCACTGGACTTGTCCTAGTTAGGGCCACCCCCTTAAAAGGGACTAGAGTCCTCTCCAGGACTTGGCCAGGACTTGTCCTAATGGACTTGTCTCAGTTTTGTCCCTACTAAAGGATCTAGAGGTGTCCCCCACCCTCATGGCACGGTCCGTCTGATAATCGGCTCTGAATACCATTCAGGTAACGCCCCCAGACCCCGGGCCCAATAGCGTTAAATGAATAATAAATGATCCGGTCAATTTCTTAGATCGTTTTCCTCATTTGGTCTAAAAGGGCTAACCCGGGTTGACAAGACATTTACGTCTCACATTTATAAGGTGGTAATGTGATTCCCCCACAACCAACATGGGATATCACATTTACGTGTAATGTTAGATGTATTTATTTAATACACGCCAGGCATGTTATCCAGGTAAGGACTAGGCATTCAGGAACGAGGCGTTTCATTCTCATTCTAGCCGATAAGGGTATTTTTGTACTTATTTAACATGCCTAATTTCATTTGCACGTCCTAAACGCCAATTTTTGCAACTTGTCGAG
Source organism: Gentiana dahurica var. dahurica (assembly GCA_024500145.1). Taxonomy (NCBI): domain Eukaryota; kingdom Viridiplantae; phylum Streptophyta; class Magnoliopsida; order Gentianales; family Gentianaceae; genus Gentiana; species Gentiana dahurica. Next base: position 94,565,691 of record CM044901.1, on the reverse strand, counting down.
GATACTATTGGAAATACCTAAAAACATTATTATTATGTATTTGTTTTATTGTGACTTGTTGGCCAAGTAGTTGTAGGCCTATATATTTGTACCACTTCTACTCAGTTGAATCAATGAATCATAATTATTTCAGTTTTGATATGGTATCAGAGCGATATCAATTTTCTTTCTCTCTCGTATCACGCTAATTTCTCTTTCTGAATCCTAATGTCCTCTAAAAAAATTTCTCAGCCATCATCGCAGCTTCCTCCCCTTCTTCTTCCTCGTACCTGCTTCAAACCTATTTTCTTGAAAATTTCTGCGGCTGCTTCTCCATAAACAGCACACCAAACAAGACAAAAGAAATCCTACCTTTTGTTCTTCGCACCAGTATCCAACAAAAAAAAACTACAAAACATATCCACCGTCTTCTTCCTCCCCATGTCGGAAATTACTACAACCCCATGCTCCTGCTCAAGCTCTAGCCTCCTCCTTCACCATGTGGCATCAGCGTCTCGGTCATTGTTCTTACTCCGTACTCCTTCAAGCTTTAAAAAGTCTCCATACCTTTACTCCTACTAAGGCATCGTCTTCTGTCTGTGCCTCGTGTCAGTTAGCTAAGAGTCACCGCCTTCCGTTACACATTTCCGATTTTACATCTACTTCTCCGTTGGATCTCATTTATTCAGATGTTTGGGGCCACAGTTCTAAACCCTCCATTTATGGCTCACATTTTTTTTTCCAGTTTTCTGGATGATTTTACGAAATACTTATGGCTTTATCCCATAAAAAATAAATCTGATGCTGAAATGATCTTTCCCGACATTCTTTTTATGATTGAATGCCAGTTTAACACTAAACTCAAATCTGTCCAAACTGATTGGAGTGGTGAGTATCATCGTGTTTCCACTCTTCTTACCTCTCTTGGTGTTCGACGTCGCCTTTCCTGTCCCCACACCCATGAACAAGTTGGCACCATTGAGCACTGCCACCGTGAATTGTTGAAGTCGGCCTTTCCCTTCTTGCCCCAACCTTCCGCTTCCCTATTGGGAGGATGATTTTATCACTGATACTTATATTATCAACAGTCTTCCCACCAAAGTCCTCCATGATAAGTCTCCATTTGAAATGGTCCACCATCGCCCCCCTGACTACACATTTCTTCGCGTCTTTGGCTGTGTGTGCTTGCCCTATCTTATTCCCTACATCCACCATATGACTGATTTCCGCTCTAAAACATGCATCTTTCCCGGCTATAGTCCTTCCCCTCACGGTCATAAATGCCTTGACCTTGCCTCTGTCCGTATATATATTGCTCGCCATGTGGTTTTCGACGAATTCGTCATCCCTTATACACCTTCCCCTTGGTTATCTGTCCTATTTTCTTGGTATTAAGGTGCTTCCTACCTCCGATGGGCTATTCCTCACTTACGCAAGTATATCTTTCAGCTTCTATAGCGCCTCTGTGGACAACGCCAAGCCTTGTTAGACACCTATGTCGGCCTCTACCCGGCTTACGCTTGACGACGGCCCTCCCTCCGCCGATCCCTCGCTTTCCCGCACTATAGTTGGCGGTTTACAATATCTTAGTTTCACTCGGCCCGACATTACCTTCGCGGTTCACAAGGTTAGTAAGTATATGCATTCGCCTACCGAAGTTCACTGTGTTGCAGCCAAATGATTCTTGAGTATCTTAAACACACTATCTCCAATGGTCTCTTCTTCTCATGTCGATCCTCTATTTCTCTCCGGGCTTATTCTGACTCCGATAGGGGCTGCAGACGGTGATAATCAACGTTATGTTGGGGCATATTGTGTCTTCCTTGAAGATAATCTAATTAGTTGGTGTAGTAAGCAACACTTGACGGTTTCAAAGAGTAGCGCCGAGGCCGAGTATAAGACTCATTCTAACACCGCCGCAGAAGTTCAGTGGCTTTGCGGTCTTCATCGTGATATGCATGTTCCCTTGTCTTCCCCACCGACTTTTTGGTGTGATAATATTGGTGCTACCTAGTACCTACCTTGCTCACAATCCGATGTTTCAAACCCGCACAAAACACATCGAGATCGACTTCCACCATGTTCGCGAATTATTTGCTTCCCGCACCAAACCGTTAGCCGATCTCCTCACCAACCGTTGGCTCAGCCTCGGTTTGCCAATTTGAAGACCAATTTCCGTGTTTAGCCACTTCCCACGGGATTGCGGGGACGTGTCGAGCACACTATTAGAAATATCTTAAAAATTATTATTATGTATTTATTTTATTGTGACTTGTTGGCCAAATAGTTGTAGGCATGTATATATGTGTACCACTGCACAGTGGAATTAATGAATCACAATTATTTCAATTCTGATACAACTCTCATCATTTTGGCCCTTCCTCCAAACATTTTGTTCGTTAAAAAAGTTCCAAACTTTGATAGGCACAAAGCTACATATCTTTTAATTTACCGAGCATAGATGAAGTCATGGCTAAGATGTACGTTGAAGAATGAGAAGATTAAGAAGTTATCTAATTTCAAGTGAAATGGATAAGTACTTGATATTGTCAACTCTTGCTTAATATATAATCTTGTGGTTATCTTGTTTAAGCTTAGACGTTTAACTTCTCCCCTATGCTTACATTCTTAATTAGTTGTACAACTTTAAATACTTTTGATGTCTGCAAGTTTTATTTATTATCAATTTGAATAATAATTAATTAAGAGTCTTTCTTTAAATCACAATTACTCTACTGGGATAATGCACTACATACACACCACAATAGAATCAAGCTTACGAAAATCGATTCTATATATAGCCAAGAATCAACTTTGTGAAAGTCGTAACTAGAGCCAAGAATCGACTCCTAGCAGAGTCGATTTTCGAAAATAAGATTTTTTGACTCTACAATTGACTTCCACAAGGTTGATTTTATGAAAAAGATAATGCGGTGCCCTATAGGAGGGACGCAACGGATAGATCGACTGTGAAGAAAATAATAGTCGTGGTTAATAAACACCTGATCTCTCAGATGGACAATGGATAGACTTCCATTTGCTGTAAAATAAAACATAATATTGAATATTGATGACAAAAACACTAGAAACTCGTGAGGGTTGACATTAATTTCTGTCGTCATACAAATTTACTATGTCCTTGAGGTCTTACCAATGATTATCGGAAGATATTAACGATGACTAGTCATTTTATTGCTCACCGTACAGGTCACTTAGCAATTTTATTATCTTTAGGACGAACATGTATTGTTGAATATTAATGTGAAGTATGTACGTATTTTCGTATATTTAATGTACGTATTTTCGATAGTTAGGGACCGTTATAAAATATTTTGTGACCCCTTTTTTTTTGGATACTGAGTTTTTATCCAGAGAAAAACATCCGACACACATAAAATAAGTATATAAAAAAAACTAATTTTATAAATGAGTCTGACTTCATCTAACAACAAAATACAAAACGAAAGCTAAAAGAATGTGAAATGATTATTCAGATGAAAACATCAGGTCTGTAGCATTAGCTGAAGTAACCAGGGCAAAGCTGTCACACAGCTGTCTAACGTTAAGTTAACAAATGAAAGTATTATAAACATTGATTGTTATTTAACTCTAAATATAATAGGAGCCTATAAATAGGATTATATCATCTTTGTAAACCTAATTTTTACAAAATCAATGAAAGTATTATTCTCTCTTGTTTCTTTTGAAATTTCGCTTTTCTAATTCTGAATTTATTTCTTCTTCTTCGTGTTCCAGTTGGTAGAACTTAAATTTCTACATGGTATGAAAGAGAAACCGTTCTTCGCTTTCTCGCATTGCGTTAATCCTGTTGTTTTAGGATGATTCTTGAGAGAATTCTGTATATTTATTCATAGAATCTTGAGAGTATTCTGCATATTTATTCATTTGAGAATCCAAAGATGGCCACTAGTGGTAATACGAGTCAAAGAACCAATGATGTTGTGATCAATGAAACCAGAGGGCCTAAGATTCGTTAGACGAGTCAATTTTATCTCCATCCCAATGAGTATCTCTTTCTTGTCTTGTTGTACCACTTTTAGGAATGTAATAACTATCATTCTTGGTCATGATTTATGTGCATGCAAGGGCGGACCTTTCTTAGGACATAGGTGGGCTAAGTCCATTCGGATAAAAAAAATATTACACTATAAAATTATGTAGTCGGGTTTAATCCATAAAATATTCTTAATCCAGCCCACCTGACGAACTTGATATAATCTATTAGCCCACCCCGTATCTAAACCCTGGCTCCGCCCTTGTGTGCATGATGTTAGAAACTAAAAATAAATTTGGATTCATTGATGGAACCATTGAGAAACCAGATATTAAAGATGAATTGTATAAGGTTCGGAGTCAAATATAATAAGGTGGTCATGTCCTGGATTATTAAGTCTGTATGTACTATATAGATAATGCACAATGTATATTGTGGTTGTGGTGTATGGTGGGGTGGTGGATGGGGTGGGGTAGGTTAGGTAGGATTTGTTAGGTAAAGTAAGGTAAGTAAGGTAGGGTAACGTGGTAAGGAAAGTTGGGTAGGTGGGTGGTAAATTAGGCTGAGGTAGTAAGGTAACGAGGTAGGGTGCACGCGATGGGGTGATTGGTAAAGAAGGATGGGTATGCTGGTGAGGTGGAGTGTAGTGGGGCAGAGCTACACCACCCACACTACCCTTTCCACCACATTTCGATTAAAATCATTTAATTAATCAAATGTTAATTAGTTAATTGATTGGATAAAATTATTTAACAGATTAAATGTTAATTGATTAGTTAAGACGCAAGTTGTTAGTTTTTAATTTTATCTTTTTCATAAAATGTTATTGTATGAATTAGATGTATAGATATAATATGATTATATTGACCCCGATTGATCATGGACTTGACCAATAGGATAGATGTGAATGATTTAATTTTTCTGTTGGTTTATAAATCGTCCTAGGCCGTTATGAAGAATGTGACCTAGTTTATTTTCTGCATTATCCCATTCCCGTTAGCTCCCCCCGTGTGCGGCGGGTGTATTTATTTTATTAGATAGAATTAATGTAACAAGAATGGAGCAGAAGATGGAGACCAAAGAAAGAAGAATAAAGATCCTATTGGAGAATGAAGCATTAAAGATCCTATTGGTGGGTTGCAGCTACTCTTAGATTGTGATCCGCGGTTTCGTCAGTTTGTATTCGAAACCGCACCTAGGAAAAGTCCATGATCATACCAGTTACTTTACGCATTTATTTATTTTGTGCTTGTATTTATTTTATATGATACGATAGATGCATAACTAGGCACGAGCTAGATGAATGTATAGGATGTATGTCTATAGAGATAGATATGCATAATGAGACCATAATTAAATTAATTAAGAGAATTAATTCAAAATTAATTAAGTGAATTAATTTAAAATTACTCCACAACAAAAATCGAGTTATAATATGTCTCACAATATTATAGTGACGGTGAAGAGCCTTTGTTCAGATCCAACTGATCGGCCCACGTCTGGAGTTGACCTACCTCGGGTATCTCATCATTATCGAGATGTGATCGTTATGAGATCTCATGAATACTTGGGTTACGACTCAACTAAATCTTGCGGTAATTGGCCCACGTCTGGACCGTCCGATTTTAGAGACATAAGGTTGACTATCACATAGACGATGTGAATTATCAAAGAGTTGACTAGTCAAACCACAGGAAGTCGCGTTGAACGCGATTGGAAAGAAGTACCTACCCGTCAAAATTGACCCGGTCGATCGGCCCACGTCGGGGATCGAGTCAACTAGATAGGATTCCAGTCACTAAAGAATTTTAGATAATTCTTGAAAGTCAATTGGGAGTAGTTGACTAGTGGGAGCAAAATCATAAATCAAAAGACCATTTTGATTTTGCGTGTATAAACAACAACACTCTTTTATCTTTATTTTGTTTTGTAGTTTTTAGCAAACTTCTATATATATGTTTTCATTTCTCGATTAGTAAAACCAAATTATGACTGTTACCTTTTGAGAAACGTTCTCAAATATGGTTATGTAATTTTATTCCTTTTAAAATAAGCAATGACACGAACAAGTACGTTATAGTAGTTAGAGACAATGAGACTATATATTTGATGGAGTGTTCCAAGACTTTAATTATTAATGAAAAGAGAAGCTCATGATATGATTAGATCACTTGAAATAAGTTTCAACGAATTAATCATATATTGGATACGATCCAATATGATCATTCAGTCATACGATGACAATTAATTCAAACGTTGGATAAGAATGACCACATTAAATTTTGGAAAGGTTGTTTTCAAAACTGTAAGATTTAAGTATCGACTTATTTCTTTAATCATTCCTTAAAGGTTAATTAAATAGTTAATGTTTTGAATACGATTCAAAATGTTAAATAAACTATTTAATAAACTTTAGACTTTCTTTATGAAAGGAAATTAAAGACATAGCTCTTGTGATCATTCTTAAGACTTATGAAGTCTACACTAAGACTTATTTACAAGTGCTTAAAGGATTAAAAAGGAAAGTTAGGGTATGTGTTTAAATAGAGAACTTATTGAAGTTTCTATTCTAGGCAAGTGAGTTGAGATAAATCTATCTAAGTTCAAAGTCGACTCTAAGATATATGATATCTTACAAGTATGATTAAATTAGAAAGATTAAATACAAATATGGAAGGTGAAGCAAACGTTGTAACACTTACCATATTCTGAATCTAGTAAACTGATAAGGGAACAAAAGAAATGTTATTATGTTCTGGTTCTAATGAAGAACATACTTTCAGTTATAGGTTAGGATTTAATGGACAAATTCAATTGTAAAGAATAAATGTTATTCCGATAAAGTTGAAAGGTTACTGAATCTAACATACTAGATTGATGTCATTATATAGTTGATATATGTGATGAAATCTCAACTAAATGATTATATGGCTATTATCCTTAATATTTGGAAGTCGTTCTATACATAGTCTCTATGGAGGGGAATCGTGTGATCAGATGTCATTCTGATGACGTCTGAACCATGTGGTTATGAATTATGTGGGTAATACGTATCTTATCTAAAGATGACTAAAATACCCTTCTATGAAAAGGTTATAAAATCTAGAAAGTTGTCTAAAGCCTAAACATACCGATGTTTGTTGGCTCATGACAATTAATGCCACAAATAACTTTTGTTAATCTTTATGACTATTTTTAGAAATAGTCAAATGTACTCAGTGAAGTACAACGATTCGGAAAGCCCGAAAAGTTCAAGCTAGTGCGAATATGAGATTGATGAGCTACTTAGGAATTAATCTTCAATTTGATTGAAATAATTAACACCTAAAGGGTGTTTCAGAAGTTGTCTAAAATCGAATCAGATTCCCCCTTGAAGGATACCATTTTTGGATACGCAATCAGATTGTGATTCTAAAATATAAACAACTTTTTATATGATAAAGGCGTGACGTAAGCCATGCAAAGTTTCCCTTACCAGTTTCGGGAGAGTGCCCTTATACAATTTATATACTTAACCAAGTTCCAAAGAATAAAGGTTGAATAAATTCCATGTCAGATATGGAAGTCGATAACATCAAATCCATCTTAACCGATGATTTAGGGTTGTTGTGCTTCTAGCAAGTAGGCAATGTCTGAAAGGCTTAGAGCTTAGTATGACATGTGCAACTTTGTGGAATATCTTAGCTTGCACGCTAGATATTATTTACTTGTCCGCGGAGCAAAATGTTTGTCTCCAAACATGCTGTCTTCTGGATGATGTGTTTCTTCCAAAAGAAACAGTGGGAGTAAATTTAGATCTCAAAGTAGTTTGAGAACCACAAAGAGATATTCAACCATAGGAACATGAGCAGACGCCACATAGTGATGAGGTGTAGAACACTGCTCAGTGCACACTAATGTTCTATAAGTCTGTGGATAACCTCAAGCCTGAAAAGGCTGCTGGTATGTTCATCTTGAAGAATGAATATCTCACGACTTATAAAGGAATGTTTGAAAGGCAAGATTGAGAGATATGAACAAGAGCCATAATATTTGAATTAGATTCCATCCGTGACAACCAGGTTGTGAACCTAGTCTGTCTTACCTAGAGGGAATGTCCCTGAAAGGCTGACGTGGATGGTAATATGATTACCATAAGGCTATAGTGACGGTTGAAGGGTACGGGGTGTAAACCTTGTAATTATCTTTATGCTGCCAACTGTGCCCAGTTCTATTCAGGCTAAGTTTGTTATAACTTCGTATCATGGCTATATGATAGCGTTGAAGACGTTGGGAAAACAGCCCGATGTTCATAGACGATAACATGATATGTGAGCCCACGATATCCATTTATGGGCTCGAACAAGTTTCTCTAGACAATTTCTTTGTTTGATAATCAAAGGAGTTTGATTTGGTCAAAAGAAGGGATATGCCCAATGTGCAAGATGGATAGTAGGAGTGTGTTATAATTTTTGAGTAAGGTATTGGATATCTCTCTCGGGAATTATCACCCCATGTCATAGTCAATTAATGTTTGGTAGTTCAAGGTTTTTAAGAAAGCACTTAGATTAGCAGTTCTTATTTTTCGAAATAAGAATCTATAATTATAGATTTAACTGCTGTTAGTTTATAGTGTACCTATATAGATGTGATGCTAAAAGAGTTTAGCATAGGTTGCGACGGGGGATACTGCTAGCCGGTGTTCTCAAAATCTATCTATGTTAGGACGTTAGTCCTAAAAATGAGGTGAAAGATGATGCTTATGGAATTTTTCCTTTGCTACTGCAATATGAACCATCATAAAAGTAATGCCAGATGTTCATAGTCAATGAAGAGTCATGAGCAAGTATGAAAGTAAATCTGATGAATGTTGAGAATATCCTTAAACAGGTTAAGGATGGTTTCCAAGTTTATCAAAACTAGGAATCAGATAAACATAGTTATACAAACGTATATCCTGAGTCTTATGAAGGTGAGTGGGAGCTACAGTATGGGTTTGGAATCACTTTGATTAGGTGATACAGTGAGCTGGAAATGTTCTTGGCTATGGGTCGCTGTAAATTCTACAACTTAGCCAAAGCACAGTAGTGGCCTTAGAGGCGCAGCGGGAGCAGTACATGAGTCTATGAGGTTCATTCTTGAACCATATGCGGTTAATTCCTGAACCTTTTGCGGTTCTTCCACCTTTTCTATATAGCTGATATAATAAGTGGATTTATTGCTTGAAGCAAGGACCAGGGTCTCGTGTGTGCTGAGGCGGTTCCTATGACTTGGTCATTTGGATCATGATATGAAGATAGTCTGAGTCCCCACAGATAGCGATCCGTTCATGGCTAGGGCTGGTTGCGAGTATTGTATGAGATTCTTGTGTTTCAACTTGGTCTTGTGTGTACGAGTGATTGGTTTTAGGCCAAGTGGGAGATTGTTGAAATAGTGTCCTAAACCCAATCGGGTTGGACCGGATCCGACCGAGTCGGATCATTTCTACTATTTCTTTATGTTTATACATATATTAAATGGCTTTTCTGTTGTCATATATTTGTTCTTTTATAGAACCAATTGTGAATTGTTATATGATAACGTCCTTAGTATTAAATTGTGATAGAGAAACCATGATAGACGATTATGGTTGATGAGATCTCTAATCACTTTAATAAGTTTGATACTTAAATGTCTCTAGGCTGATGTACTATTAAACAGGGCATTGATAGTACGAACAGGCTAGCACGTATTGGATGTCTTTTGTCTTTAAGGGCAGAGATATATCTCGTCTATCGAAGTGTAGAGACACTTGGACTGTACGTGGACGTGTATTAGAGAATGCCCCACTTACACTGTTAAGTGTCACACTATGTGACGGTTGTGTAATTATCCTTAGGACCGGAGTCTACATGGCATCACGGTGTGGATTGTCATGCTTTGACGCTATTGAGGTTTCCCCTAGCCATGGGGCGATCAAGCTGTAGTGATTGGGTGTGATACTGAAGCATGCGGAGTATACATGTTTGGTCGTCCGAAAATCGCTTACTTTATCAATAGGGTGAATATCCGAAAGGGCCTTCTTATAAGGAATGTCTTACTTTCGTGAATATTTTCAAAGTGGAAGTAAATGAGTTACTTCGAGAGAGAATGATATACAGATTATATGATACAGTCGTTGATGCTTGACACTCGACAAACGACCGTATGGATATTATTACAGCGATAGTCATTGCATTTGACTTTTCCGATGATTGGGGGTCACGGTGTGTTTCTAGACGATATCTCATGATCGTTAGGCATGAAGAGTATTTTCGTAATTTGCATTTTGTGTCTACAGCCAACATATTTGGAAGCCTATCGGGTCACACACATATGAACCTAGCCGGATTAAAATGTGGTTATAGTTGATGACCAAATAAAGAAAGAATTCATCTCATGCTATAAAGGTTATTGTGGTAAATTAATATGGTGGTATTTATTTATTATAAATTAAATACAAGATATTAATTACGTTGATTAATTAAATATGTATATTGATATGTATATTTGAAATATATAAATATATATATATATATATATATATATATATATATATATATATATATATATATATATATATATATATATATATATATATATATATATATATATATATATATATATATATATATATATATATATATATATATATGACATGTATTTTGTAAATTAATTAATCATAGTATTATATTGATTAAAGAAAATCTCAATTCCCAAATTAGTGGGAAGAGGCGCCATATTCATTGTGTATTCGATACATTTGAAATGTGCAATTTAATTAATAAGATTTTCATAATATTAATATTAGTTATTAATTGATTTTGGAAAAATAGATTTATAATAATAAGATAAAGATATATTCAATATAAGATATTGTCAATATATATCTTGAAAATATATTTAATATAAGATATTGAATATTAAATGAGATAAATTAATTCAAAGGGATTTTCCTTACTTTATTAAGAAAATGTTTTATTTCTTCTCAATCCACTAGGAAGCTAATCCCAATCAGATTGGGAGACATAAGTGGCGCCACTTACCCTATATAAGAAAGGGGTTGGCTGTCTCTTTTGTACATCATAATTCCAAGAGCTAATAGTTCTTGTGAAAAATAGAGAGGTTCTTAGAGAGAGATTAGAGAGAAGGAAAAGGCCGGTCTAGCAGCCGGAATTTTCTAGTAGCAATCCAATGGTGGATTCCGGCGGGTTGGTCGTGTGGACTAGCGGTAGAGGCCGAACGCTTTGGCGGCTCCGTGCACCACTACTCTCTTTAGACGGTCAAAGCGTCGATCTTTTAGATCAAGCAAGGTAACCACTATGTACTAGCTTTTATGCTTGTTGTTTAAACGAAGTCGATCCTGGTCAAAGGAAATAAATTTTTGAATTCTGCTGCGTTCCCGCGTAGATTTCCTAACACTTTATGCACAATATCCTACCCTAGCCCACCCCACCCAACTTTAATTCACTATCGTCATTACTCATTACTCAATGTGCGACCTTTTTATAATTTGTTTCTTTCTATTCTTTCAAATTCCTAACGCATTTATGGAATGAGTTTATTCCATTCAATTTGTATGACTTTATTCCATTCCATTTCAATCTTGCTTAACAAACATGCCATAATTAAGTTTTTTAATATGTCCACTTTGATTTGAACTCTTGCTAACGAAGGCCTCCTTAAATCGGCAAAAGTTGCGTCGATACGGAGAGGATTGTGTACCCAAGGTTGACATCATAGTAAAAATAAACGTCTTATTCGTGAGATGGATAGGTGATTTCGGTAAAGAAATCCAAACAAAAACAATAGAACGTTCCTTATCCACGTGGAAATCCGTCGTCCATTTGAAATTTCGCAACACTTTGTTTCCAACCTGCCAAGACATACGGGAGAAAATCCTGATGTTTATTATCTAATAAATCTAGTGCGTAATTCCCTTTATAATTCTTGATATATATATATTCTGAGATCCATGATGTAATCAGGGACGGAACCAAGAATTTTTGGTTGGGTGAGCTAATGGATTATATCTGTATGATCGGGTGGGCTGGATGAAAACAATTATCTGTGTTAGACTGAACTATATAAGGTTTTTGATTTACCGAAAACAAAATCTGGGTGGACTGCGCCCACACTCAGGCCTATGTCTAGGTCCGTCCCTGGATGTACTCCTTTTACAGCATGTCTGCTATGATAGTGTTTGGGAGGGTAGATTAGGAATTTCCTACATAAACTAAATGAAGAAATGGAAATAAATACACCATTGGCCTGTGTGTACAGCATGGTAGATGTGGAAAACATAGGCCCTAACCCATATAAGAGGAGGGACCTCATCCCCAAAACCTATATTGTGAGGTGAGGGAAGTCCATATCTTAATATGGTGGTGAAACAACCACAATTTCCCAATGTGGGACACTTTAACATCCCCCTCAAGTGTAGGTCGGGTACACAAGGCCAACAAATAGGCCCAACACTTGCACAATAAAGGGTGTCTCTGATACCATATGGAAAATCTAGACCAAACCCATATAAGAGGAGGGGTCTCATCCCCAAAACCTAGGTTGTGAGGTGAGGGAAGTCCATCTCTTAATATGGTGGTGAAACAACCACAATTTCCCAATGTGGGACACTTTAACAGTAGATCAGGAATTTCCTACAAAAACTAAATAAATGAAAACAAATACACCATGGGCCTGTGTGTGTACAGCATGTTGTACACACAGCAAGAATCCTAAGTGAAACAAAACAAGCACAAAAGAACAGAATGACACGATTTTGACTCAAAAATTGAAAGATACTCTAACAACATGCAACCCCAATATGGCTGATGCCTGATGGTGTCCAGATCTAAGATCTTTCAAATTTAGTTTTGCTTTTGAGCAGCGAATCCAGAGAATTATTCTCCCCTAATAGGTATTGTTGTTTAACTTCAAAATCCACCTTTTTTTGGGCCTTATATTTCCTTTACATTTGCTTTGACAAACATATTGTATAAAAGAGATGAATTTAATATATACTGAATTTTATTGATTTGTACACAGTGACTCATCCACCATAATACCATATAATGCATGATACGATGAAGAAAAAAAAAGCAGTGATCATAAATATGTGAGGTCGGCGTGCCCTGGGCCCGGGCAAGACGACCGGCCAGAGAGGAGAGTCATTGTATAATAGTTATTTGTGGGTTATATCAAATGGATTGATGTGATGCATCCAAATCGCGTACCCAAACAGAATAGGATCCTCTCAAACACTTGAGGAAGTATTCTCTCAAGTAGGAGTGATCTAACCACACACCCAAAATATGAAAATCATCTAACCGTCTATTTATTTTTTCCAAACAACGTCGTTTTAATGATAATGTGTAAAAACAAATACACTTTACCCTTAAGTACTTGAGAGGATCCATTCCCGTACTCAAACACACAACTACTATGTGTGTGAGAGTGTAAGAATTAATTATATATACTTCCACTTGATATAACTCACACATACATGCTGCTCCATAATTTCTCACTTGATATAACTCGCACTCTCATGTTGCACCATAATTTTTCTCATGCCAATAACTCATTATAATATGGGCACAAAATTACATGTTTTAACAAATGTGTAAGCAAGTCAAGTGGATTAGCATACGTATCCAAAGTCTGTATTGGAATCAAGTCTATTCGTAGTTTTGAGATTGTTTATATAGAGGACATCTCGTCCGGTTTTCTTGTCCTTTAAGGATTGGGGATTTTTCGTATCTATCCTTTATTTTTAGGAGATAATTGCAGTTATTTAAATGACATTTAATGATAGGATCAGAGTCCTAATGGGAGAATGATCATTATAATCTTCTCATAATTATCGTATATTTTACACATGTACGTAAATTAGATAAGGAAGGCTCTGGCCGACCTTCTTCGAGCCTCTCTAGACCGACTCGGCCTGTACTACGTAGACCCAAACTCCCTAGCAACCTAGCCGACCTGCGGTGGTGCTGTTCTGAAGAACGGGTAAGACCTCCCACCTAGGGTTCAGGTCTATCCTTAGACATAAAGTGAGGCTCCTGACCTTTAATGTTGCAGTTTCTCTGTCTTAATTTATTATTTGACCATGGTACAAACGACACGTAGTAAGGATTATTCCGGGCATCATCAGCATGATTTGGCTCATATGGAAATTAATTTTGTTAGTACAAAAGGGCTTTTCTTTAATTTTTATCCCGGACCCATTAAATGTTATAAACAGCCCTCTACATTTCTATTTCCCTCGTCTTTTTGACATGTTGTTTTTATTTACTTATTTGTAAATCTCTTTTTATTTTTTTATTTTTTATGTTCTCTATGTTGAATTGAAAAAGTAAAGACCTAATATTAAAGCCCAACTTTCCGCTCATGACTTTGTCGTCAAATTTTAACCTAATTAATTATGACTCTGAAATGCAATTGCTCTTATAATGCATTATCAAATCAATAGCTTTGTTTTCACATGATATACACTATGTGGTTAAAGTAAATATTCTGTCCTTCAAAAAGTTATTCAACCTTTTTTTCAACACATTACAAATTTACATCAGATTCCACTTCATCTTGCATGCACTAATTAATCACTTCATCTTTGTGCTAATTAAAGGTCACAACGCTTTTTCATGCTATGGACATGAATCATGTTATATAAATAATAATTTTATAATAGCCATTGCCCATTGGAGAGTTGTTAATTAACCATCGAGTTTAATCGGTGCATTGACAGCAGGATTTAAGGAGACGACAGAGGGGGCTGCAGAAGACGGAGCAGCGGCAGCGGTGGAAGAGGACGAATCAGCGGTTGAAGGAGGAGTGGCCATGACAGCAGCGGCGGCCTAGCGGCGAGGATGGCTGCGGCAATAGGGTTAAAGAAATTTTGGTGGTTCGAGAATCTCTGATACCATGATAGAATTATTGAATAACAATATATTTTGTCATTGAGTAAACATGAACCATTACAGGAGTTTATATAGCTAGCCACAAGGCTATAAACGTAAATACAAAGATAATTAAATATAACTATCATCTAATAGTTTAATAATGTTATTTAATTGAATTTGGCTGTAAAATTCATCACCTCCAAGTAATGGTGTTTTGGTATTTTCAAAATCGGTTTTCCTTTTTTCCTTTATGTTTTCTTGTGTCTTAAGTTGCTGAAGAACTGAATTAGCTCTAAAAGAAGGCTGTAAAAATGCATTAGGTAACCTTAGGCATCAAAATTTAACTAGTTGTGTTTTTAGTAAATTTTTGGCCCGATGTCCCGTATGAGCTCTCGGGGAAGCACCTCAGTCAAACTTCTTGGCGGTTTGGTTTGACTTTTCTAGGTTCGTTCTGAAGATCAAAGTGATGAATACAAAGTTGTTTCATTTTCAGCAGTAGGTTTGAGTTTGGTTTTGTCTTGTGAAGGTATTCATCGTAGTTCTTCGTTTAATTCATAGTTTTGATCTTATTTAATTAAGGTACTATTCATAGTATCCAGGAAGTCCCATCAATGAATAAAGCCTACATTAATAGATTAGGGTTTTGAAAGTTATGCAGGGGTTATGCTTGGGAAATATAAGTACAAGGCAAAATTTTGTGTAACAAGACTACATACCACAAACATTATCCGCAAGGTTTTGAGTAATTAATGAGGTCTATTGATTAAACAGCATTCATAAATCTGGTGATTATAATAAAAATATAACTTAAGAGTTGTGTCTGTCATTTGTATGCCTGTGTGGGAACAACAAGTGTCGAACAGAAATCGAAGTAATTCGGAAAAACATGGGAGAACAAAGGGGAGTATTTTCATTGAGAGAAATGAAAGAAAATGAATGCGTAACATTCATTTGTTATATAATTATCTGACATAAAAAATGCGTAAACAATAACCGGTATGATCATTCACTTTTCTTAACACGGTTTTCAATACTACTTGAGGAATTAAACAATGAGCTCTCAATCTAAGGGTATCTTCAACTTCCATTGGACCTTCATTAGATCTTCATGTTGTCTTCTTCGTCATCCGTCTTCCGCTCCATCTTGTTACATAAATTCTAAATAAAATACACATTCCACACACAGGAGAGATAACTGGACGAGAATAATGCAGAATATATAAATTAGGCTCGCAAACATCGGCCTAGAACATCAAAAACCAAAATAAAAAACAACATCTATCCTATATGTCTATCGTATCATCGTAGGAGTTCTACTAAGAAAGTTTGACTGCTTCTTGACTTTTCTTCTCCAAACTCTTAATATAAGAAGCCTTTCCAAATAACATTTCAACAATGTTCATTCACGGATTAAAATTAATTTTAATATATTCATGTTCAAACAGACTCAATGTAACTGATGCTCTCTCGTTTTCGAGTAGAGGTAGGTTGAAAAGGTAGACATGATCTCAACCAGGGACGGAGGCAGAAAGTAGCTTGGGTGGGCGTAGCCCATATAGTTTTTATTTTCGATACACAAAAAACCTTATACATTTCAATTCAAAACAGTTGGTTGTCTTAATCAGTCCACCCGATGAAACAAATATAGTCAATTAGCTCATCCGATCACCAATTCCTGATTCCGTCACTGATCTCAACCATATATATTGCTAGTACTCAGATAATTTGTTAGGACAATCTCAGAACATAATGAAAGAAATGCTCAAACATGAGGATCTCCATAATTTGATGATCTTCGCTATAACGTATAATATAATTTTCCTATTATTTTGTTATATTAACTAATATGAATTCGAAGCATTCATTGACCCGTTTGTTATATTATATGTTGTTTATAAGGAGTAACCCAATACAAAATTCAAGGATAGCTTTATATTAAGAAATTATACGAAATTGTCATGATCAATGTAACCTTCTTATCCTTGGCCAAAAGCATCTTTAACAGACTTGAAATTGTCACTATTAGCTCATCAAAGCGCACGAGAAATTAAAAAAGTTTAGTGGAATTTCATAGATTTCATGACCTAACTAAAAATTATTTGATTTTGTCACAATCAAAATAAAGCTGACTGAGCTTTTTGAGGGATATTACAAAAGTGGAGGCAGATGTTGATTGTTGTTAACAGCATAAGGTGAAATTTTTTGGTAGTACGTACCTACGTAGGTACATGTGAGGTGGAGTCCAAGCAAAAAAATTCCATAAAAAATATATATATATATATATATATATATATATATATATATATATATATTTGCAGACAACAGCAATTATATGCGCCAAAATTCTTGTTTTTTGCTTTAACAATAATAAAAGAAAAACAACGCCGCGGAGGAAGCTAAAGGAAGGCTCACTTTTAGCACTTTTACATCCACTTACATATTTTATCATCAATGCTGATTTTAAGAATTTTATGTAGGTATAAAAGTGATTTGGAAGGATAACATTACACATTTTACATTAAATATAAAGTAAAAACCTATGGGAACAAAAACAACTTGTTTGTTGATTATTAATTTTTTTATATATGTATTACAAATAAACAGTAAACCTACAATTTCATGTCAAGGTATTGACTCAATGATAAATGTCGTAGTCCACAAACATATTTTGTGAGAATTCAGAGGCTAGAATTCTCTAACTCACTTTCTGAAACCAGGGGTGATTCATGGCCAAAATGAACACAATCATGAGAACCAAATACGGTGCTTAGAGAAATATTGTGTGAGTACTATCGTCTGGTTTTACAATAAAGGCTGAACAGTTCAAGACATAGTTCACTGATTAGCCGAGTAGATCCGATAGCATTTCACTAAGGCAGGTTCAAAGCCAGATGCTGCCTCTCCTGATGCAATATTTTTCTATCAGAAATCTCTTCAGAGTCAACATATGCATTAATATCCATTCATGTGGGGGAATGTTGGAGAAAATAGAGGAAAAATGATTTAATCGTTTTTATTGATTTTTAATCAATTTTTGCAACTACTTTTAAAAGCGATTTCGATAGACTTTTATTAAAGTTATCGAGACTTTAGTAAAATCATTGGAAACTACGTGCTACGTAGTTGACAATAGGATTTTAAATCATTCAATTCGGAGTACGGGTGAATTAGATATTAACGCTTTAAGTTGTAGTGAGATATGGAAGTAAAGTAGTGTAAAACTTTGTCCCACATTGAAACATGAGTGTTCCAATGTCAAGTATTTATATGGTGATAGTAGATGATTGTTATAAGCTCCTAAAGAAATGGAGAGAGTTCAGAATGGTTTTAGACAAACGATGTTCTGCTAAAATTGCCACACGCGCGCGCCGCCGCGCGCCCGTGCCTGTTGACCATTGACCGTAGGCTTGGGCTTGGCCTTGGGCTTGGGGTCAGCGGGGTGGAAACTGGACGAAACTGAGGCTCAGTCAGTTGAGGCAATTCAGCATCAGTCAGCGAAACTGACATTCCAAGGCTGAGTCATTCAGCTGAGGCAAACTCAGCTTCAGCAGAACTGAGTTAGTTGTACGAAAACCCAGCTGAAGCAAACTCAGTATCAGCTGGAGAGAAACTCAGCATTCAGCAGACTGAGTTCAGCCAAGGCATTTTCAGTAGATAGATTGTCTCATTCAGCTGAAACTTTTCATCTTCTTAACAGTCATCATTAATAGTGGGAGTAAATGCATTAATGGTTATCAATGCAGAGACTCTTCCATTGCTTGTTCAAGCCTCTATATAAACAAGCCTTCACTAGATGGAAGATACACTCAAGAACACAATACAAGAGCATGCATACATTCCATTGCATAAAGTTTTTTCTGCATTCAAAGTTGAAGAGTTTCTGGGCATCATCAGAGTTCGAAGTGGTTCGGAAATTGAAGTACCTTATTTCTGAACAGGTAACTGAGTAATCCTGGGAGACAATTGCATAAACCGGGGTACAAGCCGGAGCAAATTTGTCTTAAGGACAGAGTTCCATCTCGCCTCAGTTGGAAATATCCTTTGTCATTTTCGTTTTTTCCAATTATAGTATTGTAATTTTCCTTTCATATTAATAAAAAGTGTTCTTATTATTTCTGTTTATTTATTTATTTCGCATACGATACTACGGCAATAACAGGATATTGCTGGAATCCTGTGATTGAGAGGAGAAAGTATATGGAGGGAATTTCATACCCTAAAAAAGAAATAGATGAAATAAGAATTTATAGACTATGATAGAGCAAATCAAGTGATTGAAAGTATAGATACCGATGAGAAGAGTGAAATGAGAGACACAATCGAATTGAAGTACTAGAAAGAAATAAGAAACGTTGTAGAGTGCGTGGAAGCCGTAGAAAAGAGTAGGAAGCAGAGAAAAATAATTATATCGGGGAACTATAAAAAAACCACGGATTGCTGGGGTTTGAAAGATGAATAACGAAGAGAGCAATTTATTTTGATGGTAATAAAAAAAAAACCTAAAATTGAAAGAAATCCCAATATAGAAGTATAGAATGAAAAAAAAAACCTTTATGAGATCAATCAAAATGGATTAGAGTTGAATTTTTTATATAAGGGTAGAGAAGTCGCTGGAGATGATGGATTTAAAAAAGAACGAGGGGAAGAGGAACGTGATTTGGTGATCCGATCTGTGCCGGAGAAGAGTGGATGGTGGAGGAGGGAAATGAGAGAGACGAGGAGGGGAGGATAGAGTCATAGGAGGAGAAAACCATAGTTTCTAGGATCCAAGATCGGAACTTTACAGTTAATGGGATTGAATTTGGGATTTGGAAACAGAAAATAGGAAAATAGTGTTCTTAATTCATAGGAAAGCTAAAAAGGGATCCAAGATTTTGAAAAGCGAAAGAGAATGACGGGAAGAAAAGATTTGCAAGCTTTATCGGAGAAGGTGAAAGGAAGGTGGGAGGCCGGAGAAGAGAGAATTGCTGCGGAAGAGGTTTGCCGGAACGTTTTTTTTTTTTCGTGACGTAAAAAGAGAAGCAGGAAGCAGGGAAGATTTGTAAAAGAAAAAAAAAGATGGAGAGGGAAGGCTGCCGGAAAAAAAAGATGAGGGATGGGAGAAGAAAGGCTGTCGAAGAAGGGGCATGGAAGTTTTTTTTTTTTTTTTTTTTGAGAAAAATTGAAGGAATGGAAACAAGAGTAGAAAATGCGTTCAAGTGGGAAAAAAATAAAAATAAAAATATATAAATGCAAAACAGATGGGTGAGTGTTCGTTTATATCAATGTTACGAACCCCCACCCAGACATTTTTCCGTAAAAATTGCTCAGGACCGAATAGACGTTAGTATGAGAGCTCTGATACCATAATAGAGAAATATAAAAGAGATTTATTGTATTGATTGATAAAATTGATAGAACAGTACAATATTTATAGCTTAATTAATGATAAATAGAAGTTTATCTAAACCAAATAGTATATCCTAATATAATTCAAATTCAAACATAATTATCTAAACAACTCAATTTTGTCATTATATCTAACACTTAGCCCCTCCTACCCATGAGTTACTACATAAGTATATAAAGACATTCATGTGCTTAATTTGTTGAGCCCTTTGGATAGAAAAATTTTGTTTGGTGATCGAAATAGTTGCTTATAGTTATAGGTTGCCTCTCTATAATCCAGAATTATTGCCATGCTTGGTAAGTAGCTTCTTCATACTCCACGCTTTATTCGGGTCAACAATGGTTTAGCGCACATATTAACCACTCTCACCTGCAATTAATTCCTCCATTCATTTTTTAAGATATCTAGATGACTCACATAAGTTTCTTCACATACTTCTTAAGAGGAATCAGTGTCTTGCTTATGTTTCCTCTTATTTATTTCTCCTACTGTTAGGATCGAGGTTTATCATTCTACTAAAACCAATTGGTTAAACCAATTGGTGGTAGTAATGGTGCTACTTTATTTCCTTATCATTTACGAGTGTGGGCAATCTGTCGCAACACCCCCCTCAAGTGTTGGCAATCTGTCCAACACTTGCACAATTTTTTCCAAGAGTGTGGGCAATCTATCCCAACAATTACACAATTTTTTTTAAAATAATGTTCCAACAAGGGTTCGATATCGTGACATTTGGCTCTGCTATCATGTTAATTAGGATCAAACGCTTATCATTCTACTAAAACCAATTGATTGTAGTAAATGTGCTACTTTATTTCGTTATCATTTAAGAGTGTGAGCAATCTGTCCCAACACCAACAATGTACGTGTTGGTAGAATAGGTAGCTTTATCCCTCCCTTCATATACAAGTGTTCATGTTGTTTACAATTTTTTCTCGTATGCCAAAAAAAGAGGTTATTTAACTATCAAAACAACATATTCATGAGTGTGGATTGCTTAGGTGTATTTAGAGGTTTTTCCAGATTTGTTCACCACACATTAGGTTGTGCCTCCTGTTTAGGTTTGTGCCTTCTTCTTGGTTATCTGTTAAAGTTGTTTCGGCGAGATTATAACAATTTGTATCAACATCAATACATGGGGGACCTGATTGTTTTTTCTCATTTTTAAGGACTTTTCTTCTTCCATGTATGTTGATAAGATATTAGGTTGTGGTTCGCGCGTGCAGGCCCGCTTAGACCCAACTTTCACAGAATTCCTTCAAGCAATTCGTGATGGTGTTCACTAAACTGGTGATATTGAGAAACACTTAGCCTTGATTATTTTCGAGCAATTTAAAGTTCAACAAACCACCTTTTGTAAAAAGATATGGTTTTGCAAATGATAGAGTGAGTACCTCAATGAAGTGAGTAACCTTGGTGACATGTAAGTTTATTTTAACCATGAATCTTTGTTTGTAGTGTGAATTCATTGAGTACATATATTCCGATCTTTTGTCAACATGCAAACTTTAGTGCAATCATGTAAGCATGCTACCATAGCAACTACAACTTAGACTTGATATCCTTTCAAGACAAAATAGAAAGGTGTTTGCAGTCGGAGTTAGGGATGACGGTTATGGTATTTCTTTGACTCGGCCATAGCCAAATGGCCTTCCCGAACATATATATTTTCCACCTGTCCCATCTCAGCCTTTGTAGAGTGGTGAGACCCCACTCGAAAATAGTCATTCATGATTAGCCTCATTATATCCGACCCTTAGCCTAATTTTGGTCAACATTCCCTTGATGTCCTGCAAGTTTAGCAAGTTTCTACATATTGGTGTGGGGATAACATTGGAAGTTGTGTTGAGAGTTGGATGACATTATTGACACAAAGTTGAGATGATATCTATCAAGTTCGAAGTCCATTGGTGTATTCAAAAATCAAAAAAAAATCAAAAATTAAAAAAAAAAAGTATCCAAAAAAAATTGTAAATAAAGTTTAATAAATGGTGAGTCTTGAAGCAATTTTGAAGGACAAGTGTATCAAGTTCAAGTGACTCAAGATTTGGGAAATTGCATTGATTGGAGCGGTGTTTCTTATCTCTTTTGTTCTTTGTTGAAGTGGCCACATCGACGATTTTTGCAAAAGAAGAAGAGATACCAATTCAATATTTTTGAAGTGAAGGTGTAGAGGCTTGCAATCTTGCTTGTTCTCTTTGATATATCCTTTTTACCCTTCGCTTAGCCAACTACCTGGGCCTAACGTTACAAGCTTGCAAGTCCTACCCGACCTATTTTCTTGACTCTGAATGCCTCGATTAGTGGAGATTGGTATCATTCTTAAGCCTATGGATTGCACCAAATAAGTCATGCATGCATGATTTCATATTTGATTGCTTGGTAACAAAGTTGAGGAATATTCACACACACTCCACTACTTTCTTAGATAGTGGTTAACATTTGGTTATATGCATAATTGGTTGCATCATCTAGTTGAGCTCTTATTTATTGATGTTGTATGATCCTATCTCTTGACTTGAGTTGTTTTGTCGCTTTATTTGCTCGATGACGAGCAAAAGCTAAGTGGGGAGTTGTTGTTGTAAGTCAACTAGTTGATGCATTTCACGATGTTTTATCTCCATTTCTCATGCATTTATTTATGTTTCGTATCAATTTGGGTTATTATTTGCTTAGTTTCACCAAATGTGTAGATAGTAATTATTATATAAAATGTCGTGTTTTGGTTGGTTTTGTACCGGTTATAGTAACCGGAGCGTCGTGTCGGGTTTACGCTTGGTATTTTTGTATTGTGTTGCAGGATTATAGGTTGACCAAGATACCGAGTGATTCCATGTGTTGAGTTAAACATGTCTTTTGAGGGCTAGAAGAGTATGCCGGAAGCTTTGGATTCAAAGCGGATCATTTGTCTTTTGTGTTTCTACCGTAGTATATTCAACGGAAATTTTATTCTTCTTAGAGGCATTTTTTGGAGATTACTTCTTCATGAGAGTTGTAGATCAGGGAACGAGCTTTCCAATGCATCTTGAATCACATCAATCGTAGGTTTACAACTCAAGTTATGGCGATTTTACTGAACTGCTGTGAAATTGGCGCATGCCACTTATTGTGGCGTGTGCCGAACGTCATTGTAGCTATTCATAGAGTTTCTGCTTTTGTGGTGCACGCAATCTTTAGTGGCGTACTCCAAGTGTTGCAGATATCAGTTATCAGTCATATATACCTATTTTTAGATCTATTTTGAACTTTACCCATCTTCTTCCCCTGTTCTTCTCTCTTGGTGGCACCAAAAAGCCCCAAGGGGCTTTTCTAGCCAAATTTTCATAGTTTAGCTTTTAATTTCATTGTAAACATTAAGAATTGTTAGTTGATTTTTAGAGTATTTGTTGGAAGTGGTTTATTACTTTTGTGTATCAAACTCCATTGAAGTTTTTTGTTGTTGAATGAAGTTTCCTTTTTCAAGTTTTAGCTTGTGGTTGGTATAATTCTTAGTATTTACTTTGATTTAATTGTTTTCATTGTTATGAATTCTTGCTTTGATTTGTTGGTGTTTATGTTAATGAGTGGATATTTCTACACTAGCCAAGATTATGTAGTTTTGATAGTTTGATCTCTATTGGTTGATTGGGAATGTTTGTTCATGTTTCATAGCTTCATGTGTTGTTGTTATATTTTCCTATTTTCATTTTATTGCTTTTTGGTTTTGGATTGATCACCTAGAACTTGTACACACACACTTAGGTGAGATCGAAGGAGATTCTTTGTGTGGGAGAAGGAATAGGAAAACCGGAAGGTAAAATTGATCTTAATTGGAATTCGATTTCTTATCCGGGGGTTGTTGTTTATGTCATTGCATTCAAGTGTTTATCATGTTGATTCATTATGTTTAGGGTTCTTAGACCATGGAGTAGGTATAGTTTAGTTTTATTCACTCGTATGAGGGGGAATTGCTAGCTTAGGAGTGCACCAGTAACACACACTTGAAACTATTGGAAGGTTGGTAGGTAGTTCATTCCCATGATGCTAGTAGATGTTTGCTTGATCATTGCATTGTCTTGGCTAGTATTTTTATCTTTTATTACCCTTTTAGTGTAGTTTCTAGAATATTTACTTTCTTGTTAATTTACGGCTTAGATCAAGGTAATAATAGATTTTCGGTGTTTGACCTCACAATCCTTGTGGATACGACCTTGGCCACTTACTAGACTACAATTGACCTGGTACACTGCCGGTGAGATTGGACATCTAGAAATGTTTGATCAAGTTTTTTGGCGCCGTTGTCGGGGATTGTGTAACGGTTGATACTCATTAGCTTAGAAAATTCTTGAGAATAAGTCAATCTTTTCTATTTTTTTTTTGGTGCTTACCTCTTTGGTAAGTTACCAAGTGTTATTTGATTGTGTTCTTGTTGTTTCTCTCTTGTGGTGGATGAACAGTTTTCGTCGAGGAAAGGCACCCGACACTCCCATCATTCCGGATATCAATACGTATATTAGGGATTTGGTTAAAGAGAAGAAAGGTAGTCAAGCTCGTCGTAGTTTGGAACTTGGTGGAGAATCTTCACAAGGATCATCTAATCAAGAAGTAGAGATGGATGAGTATTTTGAGAATGCACAAGTTGGGAAAGAACATGAGGGTGCCCAAGGCAATGAATAAAATCCCAAAAATTCAAATTCACACACAAAATCCCAACAACAATCCACCACTTCCACCAATCAATAACCAAAACCGCAACAACAACCCTCCAAATCCAAGACCTATTTGTGGTCAAGCCGTGAGGAGAAATGAAACCAGTAGTCCAATTCTTTTACCAAATGTTGGTGCAAACAACTTTGAGGTAAAGTCTCATCTTTTTGGATTGGTGGAGACAAGGTCTCAATTTTATGGTGTTGATGATGAAGATCCACATCGACATATTTATAATTTTAGGATTATGAAATATGGACAAAATTGGAATTCATAGTGAGTTGACTAGGATGTCATTGTTTCATTCTCTTTGGTTGGTAAGGCTAAGTATTGGTTTATGTCTCTACATCGTCATTCTTTGACAAGTTGGGATGAGATCCAAAATGAGTTCTTGAAGCAATATTTTACTCCGGGGCGGAATTTGGAATTAAAGGTTGAGATTGCTAGCTTCAAGCAAGGAGAGAGTGAATCACTTGGGGTTGCTTGGGAAAGATTTAAGAGGTTGTTGAGGGCATGTCCCGATCATGGTTATTCCTTGGATATGCAAATCCAATTCTTTTGTCGTATGCTAAGGAAAGAGTCATGTGTGGAAGTTGATCAAGCATGTAATGGTTCCTTGATGGTGAGTGTGGCACAAGATTTTTATGATGCTATTGAGAAAATTTTGAAGAATAACTGAATGTGGGGAACCGGCTCAAGTAAAAGGAAAGTTGCTTTTGTGGGAGAATCATCTTCATTCAAACTGAAGTGTTGAAACAATTGGCATCCCTTAGTAAGAGTTGTGAAATTCAAGTTAGCAAGAGTTCGGGTAGTGGAAAGATTATTGATGAGTCTTATGAAAGCTTGAGGAATGATAGTGTACCGTTGGGATTAGTGAAACCCTGTGAGTATTTAAAGGAAGAAGTGAGCTTTATGAAACAACACTGGAAGCTCAACAATTCTTACGCCAACGCATACAAAAATATCATGAGAGATCATCCCACTTTCCATTGGTCCGAAATTCAACAAATCATGGACCCGGACCATCTCTTGAACAACAAAAAAAGGCATCCATCAATGCTAATGTGCAAAAACAAGGTGGATACCAAAAAATCTCTCTTACCAACAACCACCATGCCTGTTTTACCAAAAAGTTTCTACTCAATATGCCCCCGTTCAACAAAGTTCTCGATCAACGGAGAGGTTTCTCAATGGAAAATTTTGATGGAAAATTTGATGGGTGTAGTTGCTACTCAAGCCACTAATGTGCAAACAATGATGACTTCTATTAGCGTGATGTCCCAAAATGTTGGCAATTTGAAAACATCCATGGTGAGTCAAAATATGAGAATGAAAACTATGGAAGCATCAATACGAGGTATTGAAGACCATTTGAGTAGAGAAGGTGAACGAAATAATAGTCGACCACCGGGCGGTTTACTAGCAATACCGAGAGAAATCCAAGGGAGGTAAACTTGGTCATTACTCGGAGTGGTCGGGTGTGTGGAAAAGAGATGGTTGAGAATGATATGAGTGAAGAAGAGGAGAGCATCATTGATGATTTCTTGAGGGGAGATGGTTTTGAGGAAGAAAAGGAATGGATAAAGGTTCCAAGAATTTTGAAAAATCCAAGATCTAGTGATTTGAGGACTTTATTCAATGAGAAAGAGGAATTGGTGTGCGCCAATGATGAACCGGCGCACGCCAGTGAGGTTCAAATTGATTCATGATTGAATTCAGAGAAAATGACGCATGCCAATGGCAAATCAGCACATGCCAATTGTAAACAGAAGGCTAAGGAAGTTGAACAAAGCAAAATGGCGCACGCTAAAGATGAATGGCGTCCGCCAGCAGCCCAAATTTTGAGAAGATATTCTACCACTTCATCG
The DNA here is from genome assembly GCA_024500145.1 of Gentiana dahurica var. dahurica. NCBI lineage: Eukaryota > Viridiplantae > Streptophyta > Magnoliopsida > Gentianales > Gentianaceae > Gentiana > Gentiana dahurica. Next base: position 94,538,856 of record CM044901.1, on the reverse strand, counting down.
ATCGACAAAGGTAATGGAGGAATGACTTCTAATCCTAAAATTATCGATCTTGCATCACTTCCTTATCACCATCGAGAGGAAATTAAAAAAAAGCAGGTTAATAAA
>CM044901.1:94399810-94528707 GCA_024500145.1 Gentiana dahurica var. dahurica | reverse complement strand
TTGTTAAGGGTGATTTTATACAATTTATAATGCTATATTCTAGGATATTTTCCCCCGTATTTGTATAAATTTGCATAAGAAACGAGTGTTTAATGAATGTATTGAGTAAATGAGGTTTTAAATAAGTTATTCGCAAAATTGGTTGATTTTGGTGTTTTTATATGATTTTATGATTATTTGGACATTATTACATTTTTGCGATGTTTTTATGTGTTATAGATACATGTTTGAGGCTCTAGAGATGATCAAAAGTTGATTAAGTTCAAGTTAATTGATGATAAAAGAGATAATGAAGGAATGACTTAGAGGAAAAAGAGATAAAGATCAAGAAATCAAGATTCGACCATCCTGAACGAGCGTCCAGGTCCCGTCCAAAGTGGACGGGCGTTTGATAAAGCAGACGGGCGTCCGGAGAAGCAATTTTGATACAGAGAGTTTGGACGCTATCTGAACGGGCGTTTGCAGCTGTCCAGATCTACCTGGACGGGCGTTCACAAGAGCGGACGAGCGTCCGTCGGCCGACTTTGCTGAACCGACTTCGAATCTATATATAGCAGCTGTTTCTCCACACAAAACATACCATACACTCATTATTCAAAACCCTAAACCTAGGGGCGGCTTTAGGCTGCGTTTTTCTCCTTTTTATTCCAGTTTTTATGCACTTTAGATCTAGATTAAACTAGTTACTTTTTATGCACTATTCCTGCAAATTTGAGTTGCTGAGGATGTCCAGAGGCTAAAAGCTTCATCAAACGAGAATTGTGAAGCCGTCCAACGATTGTTGATTTCGTTTTCTTCGATTGTACTATGAGTTTTTATTTAGGGGGAATGAGGGAGAAGGACAATAATATTTCATCAATTGAGTAGAAGGACAGTTTTTTGAAACTTTTGCATAAAGGACAAAACTATTTATTCACTGTCGAAATTCACTTGTGAACGGAATTCACTGTTTAAATTCACTGACAAAATTCACTGTCGAAATTCACTAATTTTCAAAATTCATCGTCGAAATTCACTAATTTTCGGGATTCACTGTCGAAATTCAATGTCGAAATTCACTGATTTCGGGATTCACTGGGAAGATTCACAGATTTTCGGGATTCACTGTTTGTCCTTCTCGCTATAAAAATTATGCAGTTGTCCTTCTCCCTATAAAAAAATATGTAGATGTCCTGTTACTTAAAAATATTTCAGATTGTGTCCTTATCCCTAATTTTCCATTTTATTTAAAGGTTGTTTCTTATTCATGTTTAATACGTTTAATTGCTTTTATATCGGAAGATCTGCATGTGTGATTGTTTATTGTCGATGGAAATCTTAATAAACCCTAGATCATCATGAATAAGAATAGTAATTCGAATCTATCATAACGGAAGTTAATAGGTTTAATTGCTAGATTATAAACATAAAGTTTACACCTTTGGTTAGAAAACGCGTTAATCTTGCATTGGAAGATAATATATTAATAGATGAACTTTCTAAGGAATTAGGGTTCATGTTTAGATAAGGTGAATCACAACCTAGATAAAAACCACAATATAATCGAGGTAGGAAGTCAATGCTTGTTGGATAGGTGGATCAATCCTCGTTTGTCTGTTATAAACTTGATTTAAATCCTTGAAACTTGAATTTGTTTATTAGTTTAGTTTTACTTGCATCTTAGTTTAGTTAGTTTAAATTGGTTCGCAGCCCGTATCCTTCCTAGCTTTGGATTATATCCTCTGTCTAGTTTTATTTTCTGTTTTGTTTGACGTTTATTCCCTGTTTAGAGTAGTTTCGTGACATAGTTAGGTTAGACAAAAAGCTAGAATCACAATCGTTTGGTTCCCCGTAAGATCGACCCGGCATCAACCTCTTTACTACGATCCTTATACTTGAGGTTAACCGGATTATTACTTGTTTGTTTTGTGTTAATAAAACCCGTGACAAGTTTTTGGCGCCGTTGCCGGGGAACCGGACGGTTGTCTAGTTTTTGTTTCTGTTTTTTCCGTTTGTTTTTCCTGATTTATTTCGTTTTAAATTCCTGTTTTAGTTGATAATTGTTTTAGGTAGTTGTTAAGTAGATAATTAGAGTTTAAGACTGTCCCTTAGTAGTTTCCTTTGAGATTAAATCATCTTTCTCTCTGTTTTTCTGTCCTTCTGTCGTACCTTCTTTTTGTTTCTGCAAATTACTGCTTCTGTTCTAGTTTTCCCGCTACCAAACGGGCGTCTGGGAACTTGGACGCCCGTCCGCTGGAAAATTATCAATTCTGTTCTGTTTTTATTCACTTAGACGAGCGTCCATAAGATTTGGACGCCCGTTCAAGTATTCTGCCTTCCAGACGAGCGTTTGGACCACTAAACGCCCGTCTAGTCCAAATTCCACCCGGACGCCCGTCCAAACCCTTGGACGTCCGTCCGGTCCCTTTTTCTTCAATAATCTTGTTTCTTTTTCTTCTTTCCCTTTCTTTTCCTTAGGCTTTTAATTTTTAGTTAGGCTTTTAATTTCTTAGTTTTTAGGCTTCTTTTCACTTGTTTTTGGTCCGGTTTATGCAAACTCGGAGTCAAAAGGGACCGTTATTATACACCCCTGACCCCGAGCGAACCATAGTCCGGCCAAACAGGCGGAATTTCCGTTCTGCGGTTCTGGCAGACAGAGCCGAGCGAGAGCTTGAAGATCAACTAGCAAGAGAAATCACTGATTTTGTGATAATGGCCGCTAATAATAGACGTACGTTGGCAGACTACGCCATGCCAGGCGAAGTCAAAGTCAACCCGGCTATTGTTATTCCAGCCATTACTGCACAAACCTTTGACCTGAAGCCAGGACTTATCCAGATGATGCAGAATGCATCTATTTTTCATGGTTATCAATCAGAGAATCCCATACCCACTTACATACATTCCTAGAGATATGCGGGACTACACGCATCCAAGGAGTAAGTGAGGATGCTATCAAGCTGAAACTTTTCCCATTTTCTTTGAAGGGAGAGGCTAAAGAGTGGTACACCTCTCTTCCCTCTGAATCTATCACCACGTGGGCTGAACTTGAAAGAGAATTTTTAAGTCAATACTTTCCGCCTTCAAAGACAGCCCAGTGTTTGAACGACATTTTCACATTCTATCAGAAAGAAAATGAGTCGTTCTTTGAATGTTGGAAGAGATTCAAGTCTCTTCTCAGAAAATGTCCCCATCATGGCTTGCCACTGGAAAGGCAAGTCAATACATTCTTCAGTGGATTGACCGAGCTTACAAAAGGCATGGTCAATAGCTCTTCTGGTGGAGCATTTCTGAAGAAAACGCCTGATGAGGGATGGGCATTGTTGGAGGACATTGCAAAGTATAACTATGCCCCCTCTTATCAAGCAATTCAAGCACCTCCTCCTCCCAAGGTTGAGGAAGTCAATTTACAAAGTTTGATCGCCATGCTACCGAAGCAGATGGTACCACCTCAAGTTTCAAATCCATTAAATCAAACTTCTTCTTTTCCACAGAACCCTCAGGTTCTGTACTGTGAAAATTGCTGTCAGACGGGCCATATGAATGGCCAGTGTCAATTTAATCCCCCTGCACCTTATCAAGTGAATGCTGTTCATGATTATGGGCAGTACAATCAAGTCACATGTCAGAATTGTGACGAGGTGGGGCACACTTCTAAATTCTGCCCTATGAACGGACAGAATGCGGAAGTGAATGCATTTTATGGCCAGAACAATCAAAGGTTCAATCAGTTTCCTGGCCAGGGCAATTTTCAAAACCAAGGGTTTAATCCATCTTCAAATTTCATTCCTAATTCGAACTTTAATTCGAATCAGAATTTCAACAGAAACCCTGGGTTTAATCAGAATCAAAACTCGAATTTTTCCAATCCTACGCAAAAATTCAATCAAAGTTGGCCTTCCAATTCAAACTCTCAATTTCAAAGTCGGCCCAGCCAGCCCTATGCTCCAAATCTCCAAAACTCTCAAGGCCTCTCCCAACCTACCAATCTTGAAGCTAAGTTGGAGGAGCAAAGTAGATCAATGAAGAATCTTGAGAGACAAATTGGGCAACTAGCTGAACAGTTAGCTTCTAGACCCCCAGGGCAGCTGCCCAGTTTCACTGAGAAGAATCCGAAGGGTGGTCAAGTTGCTCAGGCTGACTTGAACAAAGGCCCATGTACTGACCTCGTGCCATCAATTCAATACGATAAAGAGGAGGCCAGAGCAATGAATCTGAGAAGTGGTACTCAAGTTAGTGGTCCTTCCCATCAGGGAAACCACTAGCCCCTCCTGCCATTAATAAGGCAGGAGGGGAAGCTGAGCACCTACACTCCCCTCAACTGCAAAAGAAAACTCAGGTGGCTGATCCCCTGAGAGGTGAAGAATTTAGTGATCCTCAAGTGGCTGATCCCTTGAGGACTGAAAAAGCAAGCGAAAGTCAGGAGGCTGATCCCCCGACTACTAAGAAATCTGAAAAAGCTGTTCGTTGGAAAGATCTGGAAGACAGAGCTGTTAGTACATCCTCAAAGAAGGTTTTCTCTGAGGATGACCTTAAGAAACTTCCATTTCCACCGAGAAAGAGCAACATTCCTTTGATTGAGGATAAGAAGTACGAAAAGGTGCTAAACCTTTTGAAAAATACTCAGGTGAATCTTCCATTATCGGATGTCTTAGTCGAGATGCCTAAGTATACAAAATTTATCAAGGATGTTGTGTCTTCGAAAAAGAAATTAGCAGGCATGGAAAGGAAAATTGGTGAGGATTGTTCCATGATTAATTATGAAAACTTACCAATTAAAAGAGGTGACCCTGGCAAATTCGTACTTACAGTATTAATGGGAGGTCTAGTCTTCCCAAATTCTTTGTGTGATCTAGGTGCCTCTATAAGCCTTATGCCAATGTCTGTATGCAAACAGCTCGGTTTACAAAGCCTTCTAGAACCCACTACTATGAGTTTACAATTCGCGGATAGATCTTCTAAGAAAGCTTCAGGGATCCTGAAAGACGTTTTGGTTCAGATTGATAGATTTACCTTTCCAGTTGATTGGTATGTTTTAGATATAGAGAAAGACGAAAACGTCCCCTTGATTCTTGGAAGACCTTTCTTATCTACAGCTAGAGCCCTCATCGATTGCGATGGTGGGCAAGTGACTATCCGAGTTGGTGATCAAGAGGTGAGTTACAATGTCTTAAAATCCATTCAAGTACCCTCTGGACCCCCAACCGGCTTTTCCATTGATTATATGACGGATGATTTTACTGTTTATATGGATAAGCAAGTCATGGCTGTAGACGCAGAATATGAGCGATTGCTTGATAACCTGAATGCTCATGGTATGGTCAATCTAGATCAATTAGCAGCTGATTTTGAGGAAGAATTGTTGGACGGAGAAGCTTTGGCAGTGGGACCACAGAGTAAACTCAGCGATATTGAGTTGAAAAGTGGTGATCTCAAGTCTAGTTTAGAAGACCCCCTGCAGATTTAGTGTTAAAGCCGTTGCCTAAGCATCTTAAGTATGTGTTTTTAAGAGAAGGTGACAAGCTTCCACTGATTATATCTGCCAAGCTTTCTCGTTTGGAGGAAATGAAATTAATCAACGTCTTGAAAAAAAATGAAAAAGCCTTTGGTTGGCAAGTAGGAGATATCAGAGGGATATCTCCGGACATCTGTATGCACAAGATCAAGACGAATGATGGTGCAAAATGTGTTAGACAACCTCAGAGAAGGCTCAACCCTCATATGCAAGAGGTGGTTAAGAAAGAAATCATTAAACTTCTGGACATGGGAATCATTTATGCCATCGCGGATAGTGAATGGGTTTCCCCAACTCAAGTAGTTCCCAAGAAAGGTGGAATTACGATTGAGAAGAATGAGAAGGGAGAGGAGATAGCATTGAGACTTGTCACTGGTTACAGAGTCTGCATCGATTATCGAAAGCTCAATGAGGTAACCATGAAAGATCACTTTCCCCTTCCGTTCATTGATCAGATGCTTGAGCGTCTGGCGGGGCACGCATTCTACTGCTTCCTAGATGGATATTCAGGATACTTCCAGATACCCATTGATCCAGCTGACCAAGAAAAGACCACTTTCACCTGCCCTTATGGTACATTCGCTTACAGACGAATGCCATTCGGTCTCTGCAATGCCCCAGCTACATTTCAACGATGTATGCTGGCTATCTTTGACGGGCTTGTAGAGAAGTGTATGGAGATCTTTATGGACGATTTTTCGGTTTTTGGTCAGTCCTTCGATGATTGCCTCGACAATCTTGATCAAGTGTTATCCAGATGTGTGGAAAAGAACTTAGTACTGAACTGGCAAAAATGCCATTTCATGGTAGATGAGGGAATAGTTCTTGGCCACAAGATCTCCGCCAAAGGTATAGAAGTTGACAGGGCAAAAGTGGAAGCTATTGAGAAAATGAGCTATCCTAAGAATGTGCGTGAAGTTAGAGGTTTTCTTGGACATGTCGGTTTTTACAGAAGGTTCATTCAAGACTTCTCCAAAATAGCCAAGCCCCTGTCCACTTTACTAAAGGAAGACGTTGAGTTTAATTTTGATGAGAGCTGCAAGCAAGCGTTTGAGGAGCTTAAGGATCGTTTAATATCTGCTCCAATTCTTATATCGCCTGACTGGAACCTACCATTTGAGCTTATGTGCGACGCATCGAACTATGCTGTTGGTGCTGTTCTAGGACAAAAGATCAAAGGGAAATTCCAGCCTATCTATTACGCCAGTCACACATTGAACCCCTCTCAAGTTAACTATACTACTACTGAAAAGGAACTACTGGCCGTAGTCTTTGCTATGGACAAGTTTCGTAGTTACTTGTTAGGAGCTCAAGTGATCGTGTGGACTGATCACGCTGCTTTGCGTTATCTGATGACTAAGAAAGAGGCTAAACCGCGCCTACTGCGTTGGATACTGACCCTACAAGAGTTTGACGTTCAAATTAAGGACAAAAAGGGCAGTGAAAATGTAGTGGCGGATCACGCTTCTAGAATGTTACATGAGGAAAAGGATGAACCAGATGATATAGATCTTTACTTTCCTCTAGAAAACATTATGTTGATAGACGGTTGCTCTCCTGATGTTCCATGGTATTCTTCCATTGTGAACTACCTTCATGCCCGTTATCTCGATCCCGAAATGTCTTATCAGGAGAAGAAAAAGTTCTTCTCTGATTTGAAATATTTCGTTTGGGATGAACCTTATCTTTTCAAGATCTGTAAAGATGGGTTGCTTAGGAGATGTGTTCCAGAATCCGAGCAACGCGATATTATTGAGCAATGCCACAGTGGACCCACAGGAGGTCACTTTGGTCCGTGGAAAACCGTTGCTAAGATCTTTCAATCCGGTTTTTATTGGCCTACGATCTTTAAAGATACAGAAGCTTTCTATAAAGCTTGTGATAGGTGCCAAAGGACCGGTACTCGACAAGGTGTTTTGACATGCCTTTGAAACCCATCCTCGAATGCGAAGTCTTTGATGTATGGGGCATCGATTTTATGGGACCATTCCCATCATCTTGCGGTAATAAATACATCTTAGTCTGCGTAGACTACGTGTCTAAATGGGTGGAGGCCCAAGCCACTCCTCACAATGATCATAAGACGGTGATGAAATTTCTAAAGAAGAATATCTTCGTGAGGTTTGGATGTCCACGTGCCTTGATCAGTGATGAAGGGACGCATTTCTGCAACCGACCCCTAGAGAAAGTACTTGAGAAGTATGGTGTTCGTCATAAAACTGGCACACCATATCATCCGATGACTAGTGGTCAGGTTGAAAGGAGTAACCAGAGCATTAAGAAAATCCTGGAGAAAACGGTAAACAGTCATAGGAAAGAATGGAGTTTGAAGTTGGACGATGTGCTTTGGGCATATAGAACTGCCTATAAAACCCCTATGGGGACATCTCCATATCAAATGGTCTACGGGAAACCATGTCATCTGCCTGTCGAATTAGAGCATAGAGCTTATTGGGCTACAAAGTTTTTGAACTTTGATTCCCAATCTTGTGGACAACATCGACTACAGCAGTTACATGAGCTTGACGAATTCAGACTCCAGGCCTATGAAAGTGCCAGGATTAGTAAAGATAAGATGAAGCTACTCCACTATGCTAAGATTAAGAAGAGAGAATTCCATGTCGGTGAACAAGTTCTTCTATACAATTCTAGGCTACATCTGTTTCCTGGATAGTTAAGGACACGTTGGTCCGGCCCTTTCGAGATTCTCCAAATCATTCCTGGAGGCATTCTAGAACTTCGTGGTTATAGTGGTGACCCGTTTCGAGTAAATGGCCAGAGGTGCAAGCACTATATTGGTGAACCTAAAGAGAGACCTTCGAATGTCCGTTGCCTCGACATCCTAGGGTGTGGTGCTACGGAAGTCGAAGAATTCGGCGAGTCTTCACTCAACCTGTTTTCAGAGGATGGTTGTAGTGATCCTTCTGAAGAAGTTCTAGCTGGTAGTTGGGATATGGAAGAATTGGAGAGGGAGCGTCAGTTGAAGCGTCATCAGAGGGCTCAGAGAATGAAGAGGTCACCCATGGGGAAGTTCAAGCGTATGTGGAAAGCTATTAAAGATTTCACCCCATGTGTGAGATGCTGTTTCTGCAGCCACACTACTGATCAGAGCTTACACGAGGTAGTGGCTGGCAGAAAAGTCAAATGGCCTGATCCAGGCTGAGCTTAAACAGTGTCGAGCTAACGACATTAACCAAGCGCTACTAGGAGGCATCCTAGATATCCCTTATTATATTAGTTAGGTTCTGTTCACGATGTTAGTGTTTTATTTATTTAAGTTTTAGTTTAATTAAGTTTTAGCTGACTAAGTTTTTCTATTTATATCTGTCAGTCAGTGTGCTTTTTAGATATGGATTACGGAGTTCTTCCTGAGGAGTTCCCGATCATTAGTCGGATCCCACTGATTACAGTAGCTGATGGACCAGGAGGCACTATAGTCTTGCACGTAGATTTTGAGCTCAGTACCCGTACGAAGACCATCACTTATGTTCTCATTGTACCCCGCTGTTCGGGAGGTAGTGACTTCACCACTGAGGAGCTACAGGAAGCTATAGGACGTCCATATACGATCCTAAATGACCCTATGCTGACAGATCTAGCGCTGGTACTCCAAGATTCACATTTTAGAGGTTTAGAGGTAGCTGGAGATGATTGGGGCGTGCAAGACGACTGTGATTTCCCTCCTGCTATTGATATGCTTCGTCGTCTCATCATTTTGGTGGATTGGGACGAGATTTATGCAGACTAACGTTAGTTAGGTTTGTTTCGTCGAGCAAACGACGTAAAACAAAAGCGCTTCGTGGGAGGCAACCCACTGCTTTCTATTTGTTTTTATTTATGTTCTAGGAATTTTATGTACTTTATTTGATTTAAGGGTGTATTTTCGAAATTTTAATTAAGTTTAATAAGAGATGTACTTTTGGATTTGGGTTGTATGGAATTTTATGATTTTTTTTCATTTTTGCCTGCTGGGACGCCCGTCCAGAGACTGGACGCCCGTCCGCCATGACCAATCCTTAGACGGACGTCCACTACGCCTGGACGCCCGTCCGATATTTTCCCTCCAATCCTGTATGTGATTTAAATTCTTGGACGAGCGTCTACTGAACCAGACGCCAGTCCAGTTCATCTGATTTCCCAGTGAACGCCCGTCCACTGAGTTGGACGAGCGTCCAACATCTGCCTATATATACCCCCTGCTTCGATGAACCCTCACTTTTCATCTTTTCAAATCGCAAAACCGTTTTCTCTCCCTCTTTTTGGCCTAAAATCTTCATTTCTAAACCATTCCGGGCGATTCCAAGTGCTATAGACCGCTATTGATATCCTCTTTTCGATTTTCATAACCACAACTCCCAACACGCTTTATTTTTGGAGAATCAGCACCCTCCTTAGTCCGACTTTTCAGAAGAATAATCCGATTTTTGGAGTCAAATTTGTGTTGTTTGGACTAATCTTCACATCAATCCGCATCTACTCATCTTACTCGGTAAGTTAGTTACAACTTTTCCAGTTTTTATTCACGTTTTTGTGAGTTCGATCTTTGGGTCGGCTCGTTCCCTTGAATGTCATCTTAATTCGTTTTTTTTTTTTTTTCTGGTTTTGTGTTTCTTTCTGCTCTGATATGGTGATGTGGTGTTGGGGTGGATGGTGAATTGGTTGGTTGGTGATGATTGTGGGTGTGGTTTAATTTGGTTGTTTTTGAAATCCCGCTTTGGATGTTAAACGGGTATCTCTTGTTGTGAATTGGGATTGTTTTCGTGTAGTCTAGGTTTAGAAAATGGTTCATAAAAAGGGAGTGGTTAAGAGGCATGGTAAGGAAGTGGCTAGGGAGGCCGGAAAGAAACGTAAGGAGTTTGATCCTACTTTAGTTGATCCTAACCGGGGTGTGACTCTACGAGAACAACCTCCTAGAGCCACCCAAACTAGGGCTACTTTGAGAGATGAGCCGACCTCTGACTCTGAGACTGATGACGATGTGCCTTTGGTACGGATGCCTAGAGTTCAGAAAGGGGGAGCCTCGTCTAGGGCTGAGGAGACTATAGACACTACCCGGGAAAAGGAACCGGTTGTACCTAGGGCTGCGCCACCTAGGAAGAGAGCCAAAGCCGTACTTCCTATGCCCTTACCTCGTCGGTTCGTGAACCCTAGAGCTCACGATGTGTATAAACAGTATTATTTCTCGAGGACGATGTTGACTGAGCGGGCGATTTTGGAGGCCAAAGTCGATCCGGGGTTCGTTAAGTTGCTCAAGGATCGGAAATGGGAAGCTTTGATGACTATCCCGACTACCCCGGTCAATAGCTCCCTAGTTCGGGAATTTTATGCCAACTGTTCGGAAACCGACTTGGGGACGAAGGTAGTTGTGGTGCGAGGGGTAGAAGTTCCTTTTACACCGGAGGTGATCAATACGAAGTACAACTTAGCGGCTTTTGAGGGTAGAGATTATAAGGAGGAGGTTTTGCATAGACAGAGTTTGGGGCAGGATCTTTTGGAGGAGTTGCGGTTACGAGTGTGTCCGGACGTGGCGTGGACGTTAAGACCGGGAGGCGACCGGAAGGAGTTGGTTACCACGACCTGGACGGAGGACTGGAAGGTCCAGTGTCGGTTTATTCAGAGTCGGTTGTTGCCCAAGAACAACCTGACGCACTTTCACATAGGTGACCTCGGCATGTTATACGCATTGACATTTGGCCTAAACGTGGATGTGGGGCAGGCGTTATATGATGAGGTGGCTATTAATCAGAAGATCTATACCCGATGCTTGATTATCCCTCACTTAATCCACAGTCTCTGTATCGATGCCGGTGTGCCTGAGTATGGGGCCGATCATAAACCGAAGAATCCGAGGCCGATACAGCGTGAGAAGGGTAAGCCTTCAGGTCCGTCTGAGATGGAGACACCACAGGAGCCCGGTTCATCTTCGGCACCGCCTAAAGCGTCTACGGTTCCTGCTTTACCGCCTTCGGTCCGGATGCGGCTACGTATGGCCAACAGTGTGCGGGATTGGCTGGAAGACATCAGGACGTCTCAGAACAACATTTTGACGATCCTGAAGTGTATATGTGAAGGCCGGCAACCGAGGGATGACAGAGTTTTCAGTCCGAGCCTCATTGATTTCCATTATTCTTCTGAGATTGAGCAGGCCATTGCCGATGTTCTTCATGAGTCTGAGTCATCTTCCGACGAGGAGCAGCCTGATTCAGCAGCTAGGGCTCCGTCACCTCATTCTGATCCTCCGGTGATGATACTCCGGCTCCGGGCCAATCTTGATTTTCTTGGTCTATTTTTTTTTTTCACTTTTGATTTGCACTAGCTACTGTGGTTGTATATTTTTGCTACTTTTAATTACGTGGTTCATTGTATTTCGTATTTGGCTACTATTTCTTATTTCCGATGGATCGTGTAAGCCATAAGGCACCCGTACTTTCATTTCGACTTTGTTTATACTTTTTGGTTGTATTGGATGCTTTATCTTTTGATTACTCCTTGAATTTGATATATCTTTTCATTTTGGTATAACTCCCCGTTTTCCCCGAGATGGTTCCATGTTTGTCAAGACGTACAGGTATATTTTTAGCGGTTTCGTTGAGCTACATTGTCTGGTTGCGCATTCTAAAGTGTAATTATGTAGGCTCCGGCCTGACCAACGATTCGCATTTCGATTTAAATCAGCTAAGTCTTTTCCTTTTTCTTTCGCTCTGCACAACATGAGGACATGTTGATTTTTTAAGTGTGGGGGAGGGGAATGTTCGATATGTATCCACATTTGCTTAATGAGTAATGTTTCTATGCAAATGAGCTAAAATTTTCGAAATTTTTCGACACTTTTGTTTCTGTTTTGTCCCGAGTAGGCCATTCGATTCAATGTTCGCTATTTTTATAGTCATTTAAGCTTTATACCATATTTTAGTAAGTTAGTTGTTTCACCAAGATTTATTTTCCACGTGCCATAGTGAATGATGAGCTAATTTATAAAGTTATACCCCGTTTTGGATTAGTAGTTTTTGATTATCTTATAAGTCATGTGCTTAGTGCTACGTATATATCTTGAGATTTATGATAGTTTGTATTTAGCTCCGAGTATGATATACTGTGAATATCTAGAGGTTTGAATGTGATAAGTAACACGTAACTAATGTCAACATGAAAAAGTTGAAAAAGTATAAAAAATTGGGTGTGTCGGAAGCTAGTCGATGAATTGAGTGCGATAGGGTATACCACGTATGTCCTATACCACTATGATGACTAAAAGCTCACGACAGTTAGGGGAAGCTGCCTTATGATTGGAGTAAGGTAGGGGATTATCTCGAAATGTCATATTCTACTATGAGGGCAATAGCTTATCCTAATGTGTGTTTAAAGTGAAAAAGTTAAATCAACTAATGAAGTGTTATGAAATGTATACAAGACTAAGTTATCGTCTATCTTATCCCCAGTATAAACTGAAAGATATGATGTAGGGATTATCCTCTGAGTATTTCAGAAAGGCCCTAGATTCATTCGATCATTCTTTTCGGGATATGTCACGTTTGTAGGGTACATCTTATGAGTGTCATTTATTACTAGTCTACGAGGGGGTACTAGCTAGTTTTGCTTTGAGTTTCTCGAGTTTGGATATAGTGGAAGTTTTCTATGGCTATGCACACACACAACGGTGAACTTCTGATTTATTGGATATGTGTTATATATGTTTAGATGTTTGTTCTTTTCTCGAGCCTAATTTTTGTTTTGTTTTGCTCGGGACGAGCAAAAGCTTAAGTGTGGGGGAGTTGTTAAGGGTGATTTTATACAATTTATAATGCTATATTCTAGGATATTTTCCCCCGTATTTGTATAAATTTGTATAAGAAACGAGTGTTTAATGAATGTATTGAGTAAATGAGGTTTTAAATAAGTTATTCGCAAAATTGGTTGATTTTGGTGTTTTTATATGATTTTATGATTATTTGGACATTATTACATTTTTGCGATGTTTTTATGTGTTATAGATACATGTTTGAGGCTCTAGAGATGATCAAAAGTTGATTAAGTTCAAGTTAATTGATGATAAAAGAGATAATGAAGGAATGACTTAGAGGAAAAAGAGATAAAGATCAAGAAATCAAGATTCGACCATCCTGAACGAGCGTCCAGGTCCCGTCCAGAGTGGACGGGCGTTTGATAAAGCAGACGGGCGTCCGGAGAAGCAATTTTGATACAGAGAGTTTGGACGCTGTCTGAACGGGCGTTTGCAGCTGTCCAGATCTACCTGGACGGGCGTTCACAAGAGCGGACGAGCGTCCGTCGGCCGACTTTGCTGAACCGACTTCGAAATCTATATATAGCAGCTGTTTCTCCACACAAAACATACCATACACTCATTATTCAAAACCCTAAACCTAGGGGCGGCTTTAGGCTGCGTTTTTCTCCTTTTTATTCCAGTTTTTATGCACTTTAGATCTAGATTAAACTAGTTACTTTTTATGCACTATTCCTGCAAATTTGAGTTGCTGAGGATGTCCAGAGGCTAAAAGCTTCATCAAACGAGAATTGTGAAGCCGTCCAACGATTGTTGATTTCGTTTTCTTCGATTGTACTGTGAGTTTTTATTTAAAGGTTGTTTCTTATTCATGTTTATTACGTTTAATTGCTTTTATATCGGAAGATCTGCATGTGTGATTGTTTATTGTTGATGGAAATCTTAATAAACCCTAGATCATCATGAATAAGAATAGTAATTCGAATCTATCATAACGGAAGTTAATAGGTTTAATTGCTAGATTATAAACATAAAGTTTACACCTTTGGTTAGAAAACGCGTTAATCTTGCATTGGAAGATAATAGATTAATAGATGAACTTTCTAAGGAATTAGGGTTCATGTTTCGATAAGGTGAATCACAACCTAGATAAAAACCACAATATAATCGAGGTAGGAAGTCAATGCTTGTTGGATAGGTGGATCAATCCTCGTTTGTCTGTTATAAACTTGATTTAAATCCTTGAAACTTGAATTTGTTTAGTAGTTTAGTTTTACTTGCATCTTAGTTTAGTTAGTTTAAATTGGTTCGCAGCCCGTATCCTTCCTAGCTTTGGATTATATCCTCTGTCTAGTTTTATTTTCTGTTTTGTTTGACGTTTATTCCCTGTTTAGAGTAGTTTCGTGACATAGTTAGGTTAGACAAAAAGCTAGAATCACAATCGTTTGGTTCCCCGTAAGATCGACCCGGCATCAACCTCTTTACTACGATCCTTATACTTGAGGTTAACCGGATTATTACTTGTTTGTTTTGTGTTAATAAAATCCGTGACAATGTTGAATTATTGGAAAATCCCGTTTGGACGATAAACGGGTGGTTTTGTTTGCATTGTGGTTTTGGGTTGTTGTTTGTCTAGGTTGTACAGCAATGGTGCGTAAAGAGGTTCAGAAACGACATGGTAAGGGGATAGCAATGGAACCGAGTAAGAAGAAAAAGGTTATAGATCCAACCTTAGTACTTCTCACACAGGGTGTTGAGATTAGAGAACATCTTCCTAGGGCTACACAAGGTCAATCTAGGGTGCCGTTGAGCTTTGAATCTGAGTTAGACACTGATGACGAGGTACCTCTAGTGAGATTACCTAGGGTTGAAAGGACTGAGGAAACACCTAGGCCTATGACTGAGGAAGCAACTGGGAGAAGGGAGCCTGTTAGACCGAATGTTCGACCCCTGTCCCTATTCCATTTGCTCGGAGGTTCATTAACCCCAAGGCCCTAGACGTATACAATAAGCATTATCTGACGAGAACTATGTTGATTGAAAGAGCCATTCTTGAGACTAAAGTAGATCCATCTTTTGTTAGGATGTTAACGGATAGAAAGTGGGATGCACCGATGAGAACCCCTAGAACCCCTGTCAATGCTACCCTAGTTCGTGAGTTTTATGTGAATTGTTCTGAAACGGATCTGGATACTGGGGTGGTTATGGTTCGAGGAGTTAAGGTGCCATTTACACCGAAGGTTATCAACGAGAAGTACAAGTTAGAACCATTTGAGGGGTTGGATTATAAGGAAGCGATTAAAGCGAAGCGGGATGCGGGTGAGGACCCTTTGGAGGAGCTTAGACCGAGAGTGTGCCCGGAGGTGCCGTGGACACTTAGACCGAGAGGTGATAGGAAAGAATTGGTCACCACTTCTTGGATGGAGGATTGGAAAGTCCAGTGTAGATTTATACAGAACAAGTTGTTGCCTAAGAACAACCTGACACATTTTCACATTGGCGATCTTGGGATGCTCTACGCCTTGAATTTTAAGTTAAATGTTGATGTTGGACAGGCGATTTTTGATGAGATAGCACTGAATCAGAAAGTCTATGCTCGATGTCTAATTTGCCCCCATTTGATCCATAGTCTCTGTCTAGATGCTGGGGTTCCCGAGTACAAAACCGATCACAAACCTAAGAATCTGAGGTACTTGCGGTGAGAGAAAGCGAAATCTTCAGGCCAGACTGAGTCTGAGGCAGCACATGAGCCCGGATCATCTTCAGTACCGCCTCCAGTATCCTCCATTCCTTCTTTATCTCCATCAGTTCGGATGCGTTTGAGTATGGCAAACAGTATAAGGAACTGGATGGAGGACATCAGAACGTCACATAACAATATTTTGACTATCCTACGGTGTATGAGTGAGGACCGTCCTCTGAGGGACCAGAGATGCTACAACACAAGCACTATGGATTATGTTTTTTCTGACGACATCGAGCAGGCTATTGCAAATGTTCTTCATGATGAGTCGTCTTCTGATGAGGAGCAGGTTGACACAGCAGGGAGGACTACTACACCGCAGACTAGACCTTCTACTAATACTCCTACGGACGGAGCGCCTCCTGCTGGTGATTCTTCGGCACCAAGGCGGACTTGACTTTCTGCGAATGATTCTGTTTTGTATTTTTATCCCTCGAATTTGACTGTACTTTGCTACTATATTTGTTTTTTTATTTTTATTGATGAATCTTGTAAGCCATACGGCGTATCGTTGACATTCGTATGGTTTCTATTATTCCGTGTCGTGCATGAATTGTAGTTTGATTCGATTTCACCTTATCCTTATCTTTATTTTTATTCTGCGATGTGATATAATCCCCGTTTTTCCCCTAGATTTTCCCGTGTTTATCGAGTAGTGCGGGCATATTTTTTGCTGTTTTGTCGAGCTAGTATTGGAATCATGCTGAAACGAATAATCCTTGAGTTTACGAACGTTGGTTTCTTCATGCTCCTGCCTGACCAACGGTTCGAGTATCTATTCAAATCAGCTAAGTACTTTGTTTCTTTTTAATTACGCACAACCTGAGGACATGTTGTCGTTTAAGTGTGGGGGAGGGGAATGGTTATGTGTATCTTTTTGCTTATATTGTTATTCTATGCTGAAAAGAGCTAAATTTTTCAAATTTTTGTTTTGTCCCGGTTGAGCGAATGCATATTTTTGTTCGGTTTTTATAGACTTTTACGCTGTATATTGTACGGTTAGTAGGTTAGATGTTTCACCGACATACATTTCACGAGCCATATTAAACGATGAGCTAAAATATAAAGCTATACCCATTTGGATTAGTAATTTTTGATTATCTTATAAGTATCATGTGCTTAGTGCTAATGTACGTATCGTGAGAATTATAATAGTTTGTGCTTAGAGCCGGAGTATGACATACTGTGAATATCTTAGGTTTGAATGGGATAAGCGAAACGTGAGTATTGTGCTTTAAAAAGTTGTCTATACAAAAAAATGAATTAATTGGGTGTGTCGGAAGCTGGTCGATGATTGGAGTGAGGTAGAGCGTACCACGAATGTCCTATACCACTATGATGACCAAAAGCTCACGACAGTCAGAAGAAGCTGCCTTATGATTTGGGTAAGGTAGGGCATATCATGAATGTCCTATTCTACTATGACGGGCAATAGCTCATTCTGATGTCCGTATAAATGTGAAAGTTAATTAAATCAACTTACGAAAGGTATTGGTATGAATAGATATAAGACTTAGTTATCGCCTACCTTATCCCCAGTATAAACCGACAGATATGTTGTAGGGATTATCCTCTGAGTATGTCGGAAAGGTCCTAAATGTATTCTATCATCCTTTTCGGGATATGTTACGTTTTGTAGGGTGCATGTTATAAGTATCTTTTATTTCTAGTTTAAATGGGGTATTTGCTAGTTGCTTTGAATAATTTTCAAGTGTGGACTTAGTGGAAGTTTGCTATGGCTTTGCACACACACAGGGGTGAACCTCTAATTTACTAGATATGCTGTATTCTTGCTGAAATGTCTATCTTTTCTCCGAGCCTTGATCTTGTTTTGTTTCGCTCAGGACGAGCAAAAGCTAAGTGTGGGGGAGTTGTTTATGGTGATTTTCTATGATTTATATCGCTTTATTTTGTAACAAATTCCTCTATACTCCGATGATTTGCATGAAAAGTAAGTATTTATTAGATTTATTAAGTAAATGAAGTGAGGAGTTGTTGAATTGCAAAGTTGAGTTGATTTCATGGTTTTATTGATGATTTTCTTTCTATATGAATGATTTTACACTTTGCATGTTTTTGTCGTCTTGAAGGTACACAAATTTGGCATAAAAGGAGCTTAACCGATGTTCAACTGAAGATTTGAATAGAAGAAAAGAGATAAAGTTGAGATTGGATTGAAGATTTAAAGTAAATTGGAATGAAGTTGTATCAAACGGACGTCTGAAGCTCCGTCCAGATGGACGGGCGTTTGAGGAATCGAACGGGCGTCCAGGAAGAAATAGTGGATTCAGAGTATTCAGATTTTTATCGAACGAGCGTCCAAAATTACATAGGACGGGCGTCTGATCGGACTCGGCCCGACTCGAAGAAGTTCATACAAGCTGAACGGGCGTCCACCTAACTGGACGAGCGTCCACACGCCGACTTAAGCTAAACGGACTTATATCCCTATAAATAGCTGCATTTTTTTCAACCCTAGGATGATCAAAATTACCCTAGGCGGCCACATAAACTCTAAGGGGCGTTTTTCTGTGGTTTGCACGTTTCTTAGATAAATTTTATGCTTTTAAATTCCTAGAGAGAATCCTTTATTTTTATGTACTACATAGAAGCTATTCCGAGTATTCAAGCGATGCTTAGAGGCTTGTGAAGCCATTCTATCAGCATCTTGATTACACCTTTGGATTATCTTGTGAGTTTTTAATAAAAGTTGTGTATCTTTATTATGTTTTACTTGTTTTTATGCAATTTGAATCGAGAGATCTTTGCATGCTTGACGTTTAATGTTTGATGAAAATCGTGATTGAACCCTAGATCACCGTAGTAAAGATTAGATCTTTAATCTAATCAACGAGAGTTGTTAGGTTGAATTTCTAGATTAGAAACTGAGAAATTTCACACCTTGGATATAAAAGCGTTAATCTTTAGGATCGAAAGATAAAAGATTGATACACGAACTTTTCTAAGAGATTAGGAGCTCATACCTTTGTTAGGTGATCACAACTTGTATTAAAAATCACTAGATAATCTAGAGAAGAAATTGAATGTTATAGAATTGGTGGATCAATTGCTTGTTCGTTCGTTAAATTATTGATTAAAATCGCTTGAACTTGAATTGCTTAGCTAAGTTAGAACTTTTTACTGCATGTTTAGGTTTTAGAATAGATTATTTTAGATAATTTGGTTCGTAATCACGTTGCATGGCTTTAGATTTCTAATCTTCTGTCCAGTTTACTTTTGTTATTTTCGTTTTTAGTTTGTTACGTGTTAATCATTTTAATTTTCTATAAATTTTAGTAATAGTAGTTGTAACATCCTTAGGTTAGTTAGATAAAAACTAGGTAAACAACCTCGATTCCCTGTGGACTCGACTCCGGTATTAACCTCTATACTACGATCCCCGCACTTGGGGTAAACCGGATTTATTTTTATTACTTGTTTATTTTTTAGTAGATAAAATCCGAGACACCTACGTACCTAGAGTTCTAAATTTGTGAGCAGTGATTAGGGACATGACTGAAATCATGGGACGATTTACAGTTTGTAATGGAGTGGGAATAGTGGAGGCATTATTATGGCAGATATAGTGTGCTAAATGACCTGACCGGTCATCTCAGAAACATGAAGTCAACGATGATGATCTGCCCCGAGCTGAGAGTTTAGGACCGAGGTGATCATGCACCATATCGCTAGAACGAGAGTTGGGAGACACTTCATATCAGGCTGAGACATCCTCATCAAGGTTATTTAGATTATGAGGCCTAAAATTAGGCAAAAATTATATGGCCTAGCTATATGGTAAGATGATCTGATGTAGCCCATTAGGTGTCACGTGTGTGGCGTCGGGTCATACTCACGTCAAAAGCCTTATAGACCTAAGCTAGAACAGAGGTCATATGTTAGGTCCGATTGGAGATGATGTGGCATTTCGTAAGAAGTGGGAACCCAGAGGTCTCTTACATGAATACGTTTTTCGGTTTGCCATTTGAAATTCAAATTTCCATCAACAAAGTAACTCACTTCTTCTGCTGAAACCAAAATCCTCCCGAAAATCTTAACGGCTTCTATTGAAGATTAAGGTACCTAAATTCTTGAATTTTTGGGTCTATCTGAAAGTACTCAACCCGCTCAAAAGAAATGTACAAACTCATCTAAGGTTGTGCTGGTACTTCCTGGTGTGGAGGATATTCGATCATTCCTTACCGTCGATGCTGCCATGGAGGAAATTTGCTGGACTTATGATATCGACTTGAAATATTCAGTATCGCCTCCTGTCATCTGATGAGAGGGACAATAAACCTCCTGAAGGTTTTATGACCGTTTACAAAGAAAAATTGGTGGGAGGTCTCCAATGGCCTTTGAATCCAGACCTCATACGTGGCCGGAGACTTGTCCGGTGCGAAGGTTTTTTCAGTATCCATTCTTTTATGCTTCAACTTGTTTATATTATGTTGTAACAATAGACATGTTTATAAAGTTATCTTGTTTAGAGTCTGTTTGTATTGATATATATTCCACAATTGAATTTACAATTGAAACAATCAACACATACAAGGTTATCATTGTACACCATACTATTATTTTATGAGTTAAACACGTACTTAATAATGTATAATGTTAAATTACGCTGTTAAATTTCAATTAAGTATATCAATTTAACCAACAGCAACACGTGCAACGCACGTGCATTTTGGTAGTTATTATGTAAAGTATAAAGTATTTGGTGAAGAGGATAACAGGCCGGGTAAAAAAAAGTATTGGGCTTCCTGCATCACTATGTATTATTTTAAAGTTTATATTGTACTATCATATTTTTCGGGTAAATAATTCAAATCGAATTGATATTAAGATTATCGAGTCGAGCAATATTTAAATTTTACGAACAAGAATTAGTGCATGAACTTAAAATAACTAACGATTATGTTCGATCTCAAACCTCATCGAACCGAACTCAAACCAATCACGAACCCATTTAGTTCATTTGTACCCCTAATCGTGACAAAATACTTGTTACGTAAATCATTATGGATTTCATAAAAAAAAATTATGTTGTCACTAAAGCCTATAACAAAGTATGTCCGACATCACACAAGTGAAACATTATCTTATGTGACAACCCATCAAGTTTTTCGTAACATCATCTTTTTTTCCTCACTAATCAGTACACATTTTCGTGACAAACTAAAACATTCTCACTATAAGCACCCTTATGTGAAAACTCCTCTTTGTCACCAAAAATCTTATTTTGTAGCGGGCTACTGGTATGGACAGGGCAAATGTGTCGCTAATAATCTTTTTAGAGACACATTTGCATTTTTTAACGACACATTTACTCTATCCATACCAAAAAACGCCTTGTTCATACCGTGAGCCCACTTTTTTTTTTGTCATTTTCTATATTTACATCATGGTTGTTTATTGGTTACCAAAAAAAGTTAAAATAAATTGCATCCTTTGTCCCATTATGCATCTCTTGCGTAAGTGGTAGTCATATTCATCTAGACTATCGAAAGATTCAAAACTAGTATATATATATATATGTCTTTTATCGGCACCACGAAAATACTATCGGCACCTTTTTTTATTTTTCATGTATTTTTCCACAACGCTAATCACTCAAGGCATCACCTATAAATAATCCGTTTAATAACTTTTAAAAACTATATACTTTAGTCCCTCATATTTAAGAATTAAACACTTTAGTCCCTCACTTTTTAACTTCTACCCTTTACTTTTTAAAAATCCTTTCAACTTCCCCTACATATTCATTACTTCTCTGTTTTTTTCCACTTGAAACAAACTTCTTCTACAACCCTAAGAATATCGCCAGATTTGAGGGCGGAAATTTCGCTGGCGAAAAGAAATTTTCGCCGGAAATTTGCTTTGAACAACATCACTTTGAACTCCCACCTATAAGTATCTTGATTTGTTTGTATTTCGGTTGCAATGTGGTAGAAATCGAATGTTTTAATGGTGTAGTTTTTTTCGATTTATGTGGTGTAAGCATCGAAGATTTGCATTTCGATTTGTTTCATCGTCATGTGTTTCATTTTTGGTTGAAATATGGTTGAAATCGGAGTTTTTTTTGGGTATTTTACGATAAACCGGCCGTTTCCCAATCGGAGGAATGGGGAAGATGACCGGGTGCTTGAAACGTCACCAACAGTGACGTTGTGGTGCGTATACAACGTTAGATGCGATGGCGTTTTGATCATAAAAGTCCACTAGGGTAATTTAGTGCATCGTCGGCGTGAGTGTCATTAATATAGTCTTCAGACGTCGATGTGGTTGACATCCAAGGAAAAGTCCGTTTATGTGACGATACATTCTAATTAGAAACGCGAATGAAACTGAAGTTATTGTGCAAATTTAACGTCAAATCTGCTGACGTTATAGGTTGGATTTCATTATAATGGCATAATTAAGGTGCACATAATAACTTTGAATTTGTGTGTTTCTTGACTTTGTAAACAACTGTCCACCAATGAATTAGTGTACTCCCAACTATGAATTAGTGTATTTCTTCACATTGTAGATAATTTTCCAACTATGAATTTTAGCCATGTAAGTTTGTTAAAATGTAAAGTATACATAATCTAGTTACATTTTTACTCATAATAGGGGCCTTAAAATCTAGTTTTGGCAATATAAGCGTGTTAGTTAAAAGTATAATTAGATGTGTTTTGCCATTATATATGTGTGTTGTGTGGACCCGATAATATAAACCCATGGGAACTCTTTGATTTAACAGATTGTGATCTCTTACAAACCATTGGGATCTCTTTGTTGTTTTTGTTGACTTACCTAAATCGGTTTCATTAAGAAATGACCAATGATATCCATTTGTTAATATCTCTCATAAGTTGATATGCCAAGGATATCCATTTCTTAATGGTCCGATTTAGGCTAGCCATTATCTACGTAAAATGACGATGTCCCCATCAATTTGAAAACTGGGCGTCCATCAACGAATAATTAAAAGAACTCACAGTAGAAGAACTTCAGGTATTAAAACAACACTTGTTGATCGTACAAGAACTTCAGGTATGTAGTATGGATTAAGGCACTAGTCGTGTCTTGTGTGATTGGTTATGTTTGGTTTGATCTATGTTGTTTTGTTTTGGAATGGCATGCGGACTGATTCTGATTAGAATTCTGATTCCTTATTCCTTTTTAATCCACAGTGAAGAAAATGAATAATGATCATTTCTTCAAAGTTCTTATGGCGGTTTCACAGCAAGTTTGACATGTAATTATTAATTAACCTATATTTTTATCGCTTATTTGATTGAAATAACGTGATATGTTTCTTTCTTCATAGACACTACCACGAAAATATGTTGATAATTTGAACGACACCATATGGAACCTAAATAGGGCTATTCTTATTAGCCGATGAGGGACATGGGAGTGAGGGTTGGACCAACGGACAATAGACTTCTTCATGTCTTTGGAGAAGGTTGGGAGTTGTATATGGCCGCTCATCGCTTGAATCAAGGGGAATTTGTGATGTTTGAACACATAGGAGATTTCACTTTCGACACTATTGTGCTATGGCACAATTCTTGTGAGAAGACTTTTTCTGAGTCCGAGAGTGAAGAAGAGGATGCAGATGATGGTGCAAATGATGGTGCAGGTGGAGACAACAACAATGGTAACCAAAATCCCAGTTTTGAGACGACGCTAACAAACACTATATTTTCACATGGTTATGTGGTGAGATATTTTCAATAGCATCTTAGTTATTTTCTTGTTTTATGATTTTCCTTAATTGTATTTTCTAACACTATTTAATTTTGTTGTGATTGGTAGAATATTCCACTACCATTTGCTACGACTCACAACATGCTGCGATGCAAGACCGTGAAGCTGTGAAGTGCCACAGGGGATTCCTAGCCGGCTAGACTTGTAGCGCGTGCAGAACCCTATCGACAAGCTCGCATCACATGGTTAAAGATTTTATTGACGGACAATGATATCAATGTTGAAGATAGATGTACCTTTGAACTTGTTGACAGCCGACAAGAGATTATATCGTGTTAGACGTGGGTATTAATAGTTTCTGAAATCTATTTTTATAACTTGTTAGATGTGGGGATTAAAACTTATTACTTTTGGTTTTGAACATTTTAATTCATTGTATTAGATGTTGAAGTATGTTTGGATTAGTTGGAGATGATTTTTGTTTTGGGACCAATGTTTGGATATTTTTGGATCAATATTTGTCGTTATGTTTGTTTGTATAATGTTAGGCTCATTGTTTGAATCATGTTTCTTTAGTACTGGGTCCAAAACGTCAACAGTACTAACGTTGATTCATCCAAATCAACGCCAGATATGGTGATCTTTTGAATACAGAACCATATTCAGTTCTACTTTCACAAACGTCACCAAGGGTGACGTTATGTTTCTCAATAAACGTCAAAAGAGATGGCGTTTTATGAACAAAATCATATTCTGTGTCCAAAACGTCACCTAAATAGACGCTGATTTGCTAAAAAAGGTCAAAGTTGTTGGCGTTCTAAAAACAGTGACATTTTAAGTTCTAGAGTCTAAACACCAGCACATTCGACGTTCGACTTGCACATGAACGTTAGTAATACTGACGTTTTTTAGGATGTCGACCGGAGAATCCAATAGGTGTTGGAAACTTTAAAAATCTTCATTTTTTCTATAATTCATGGGGTTTAAAGTAATTGAGAATGGTGTTTAAGTATTATCTTATTAAATGCTCAAAA
This sequence comes from Gentiana dahurica var. dahurica, assembly GCA_024500145.1. Classification (NCBI taxonomy): domain Eukaryota; kingdom Viridiplantae; phylum Streptophyta; class Magnoliopsida; order Gentianales; family Gentianaceae; genus Gentiana; species Gentiana dahurica. Next base: position 94,503,991 of record CM044901.1, on the reverse strand, counting down.
TTATCAATTTTTTGGGTGATGAGTTTGATGTGAAGATGAAGATGGTTGAAGAATATGAAGATGGTTGAAAAATTTTTTGATGATGAAGATGATTTATTGATGATGAAGATGAAGATGTAGATGAAGATGAAGATGAATTTGTGGATCTTGATGATGCTTTGGGTGAAAAATAAGTTGGGGATTATAATGTTTCATTTTAATTATCAAATGACTAAATTATATTTTATAATATTTGTGGTATTAGAAGTAAATTTTTCATTTTTTGGTGGTGCTTGGAGTACGTAAATAATAAAAATATTCAATGTGGTGCCAAGAGTAACTTATAGGGTGCCGGAAGTATTCGTGGTGCCAGAATCGAAACTGTGGTGCCAATAAAATATTTAGAATTTTTTTTGTCATTCTCTCTAATTCCGCCTAATTAATATTCTTAATACATTTGGAAGCATTCAAAAGGACTCATATATTTAAGAGTATTGATAAATCGTAAGAAGTGAAAAAAAAAAAGGGTTATTATTTGCATCACAAATGATTTATCCGTTGTCCTCAACCTATCGGTGCACCATATCATTTTTACATAATTGACCTTATTAAAATCGAATATATAACCAGCATGTGACTTCCCGCAAAGTTGACGTAGGGTTCACACTTAGAAAGTCGCGTATTAGCTATAGATTCGATTTTCATAGGGTCAGTTATACGGTTATACATAGGTACTTTGGTATACCGGTAGAATCGTTGTGGTGTAAATATAGGGCCTGGTGAATATTCGTGGCCTTAATGCCTATGGCTTAAATATGTTAGCTGTTACATCCAACATTATATTTTGATTATGTTTGTCTTCATCTTTTGTTCTAGGATTATTTTTTAGTTGAAAAATGTATAATGGGATGATAATAATGTTGACTTTATGTATAATTTTTATCATCAAAACTGTCATATTCCATATAAATTTTACGACTACTTTAGGATTGTCTTCTAATACTACCTCCGGTCCATAATATAAGTCATCCTACACTTTTCTACTTGTCCCATAATATAAGTCATTCTACATTACCAATGCAACATTTATTGCTCTTTCTCTATCTTACCCCTAATTTATTATGAATTCAACAACTTTTCATTACTTAACAACTATTGTATTAATGATAGTCAAGGGGTATTTTAGACATTAACCTTCAAATTAATGACATTCAACCAATTCCTTAATCTGTGTGAAAACTCCTAGGATGACTTATATTTTAGACCGGAGGTAGTACAACATATAAAAGCATTACACTTAATGTAGTAAAAAGGCAAATCGGAGAAATATAAATGTAACAAGCCGAGAGGAGCCTCCTCGAAAATACATTGAATACGTACTAAAAGGAAACAAAGCAAATACATTGTGTAAAGCAATTTAAAGAGAAGAGAGAGAGAGAAGGAATGTATGACACTCCAACTCGTTACACAAACAAAGAAAAAAGGAAAACTTATAGAGCATATAAGTTAAACGGGTGATGCTTTTGCCACGTGTCAGGTCTTAATTGATGGTAGCACCAAAACATCATCATCATCAACAGGTTCTGCCTCGTTGCAAGTTTTTCGACCAGGGTCGCACGATCCACAACCCTTATTCGAGCAGTCATCATCTTTTGGATCGCATGGCCTAAGATAACATCTTTGATCCAAACAAAACTGATTTGTGTCAGGGTCACAGGGTCCACAACCAATGTTATAGCATATATTTGGATCTTTATCGCATGGTGTTTCTTCACATACAAGAGGTGGTGGAGGAGAAGGCTGTGGTGGAACAGTACACAAGCTTGTGGCCTTAACACAAGGTCCACAGCCTGCGTCGTCCCAACAAGTGTCTTTCGTATTTGTACCCATATAATCATATATATTTTTATTTATTGAACATGCCAATTCTGTACATTCTGGTGCTATTGGTTTAAAGAGAGAGAGCTTTCTTGATCGAAACGACTGATTCATGACGTTGCTGTTTCCCTTCGGATTCCATTTCATGGCCCTATTGAATGGTCCTGCAAGTCCATTTCTTTTCTTTACTACTCCTGCAGAACCATAGTTACAGCAACCTGCAACACCACCTTTTGGCAATTGATTTAACAGTAGAAAATCATAATCAACGGTGAAAAAAAAATAATAATTTACATTCGTAGTGAATATATCATATCATCACGTCACCGTTCATTAAGTCAAATATACAACCATGCATCAAGGCATGAAATTCTGATGCTAACAATAAGTTTATATAAAGAAATATCAATCACAAAATTATTGCAAAAGTAAATGTTTAAAAAAATTTATAAAAAAAAAAAGGAAAAAAATAGAAGAGAAGCTAACCAACAACAACGAAGAGGACCACGAAGAAAAATGTGAACACTTGCTTAACCATCTTCTTAATTACTTCTTCTCTGACCTTGCTATATAATCAATCAAGTTATATTTGATTATTTTTGTGAGTTTTGATCCATTTTATTGTGTAAACATATATAGGAAAACCAAGATCGATTACAATACCAGATCAAACCGGCATGCATGCATCTTGAGTAAAGGAAAATCCGTCCATGTTTAGACAATTGCAATTCAAAATATTTCAAAGCCAGCTAGGGTATCTTTAGGTTGTCCTAAGTAAGTTAAAATATGTCTGTTATAAACACAGATAGGAATATGCAGTTTAAGAAAGAAACAAACACAGATAACAATGCAAACGTGAAAATGGCGGAATTGCTGAAACACAGAAACAAGAAGAACACAGTGATTTAACGTGGTTTCCGGCGTTGTGCCGACTACTCCACGGACAGAAAATGAGATGTTTATTATGCACAGAATTACAAGGTTTTCACAAGTGTGTGAATAACACTTTGAATGACACACATTGCATTGATTACAACATTGGTATTTATAGACACAAGTCCCAAACACTAACCGCCATAGATCTTTGTCGGAACTACCATAAATACCCCAGATATGGACCCCAGCTCCAGCTGTTATCCACCAGACGAAACTCAGTTCAATACTGACTTCCCAGATTTGTAATCAACTGCCCAGATGTAGAACTCAGCTATACTCAGCAAAACTCAGTAGTCCAGAAACTGACTGCTGACTTCAGAAGAAACTCGGTTGCACTTCATCAAACTGACTTTCACAGAACTGAATATACTTAACTGAACTGACCAGCAATCTCAGTCTCAATTTTCCCAGATTAGTTCCACCAGATATTTCTCCGTTTAGAGATCAAGTCACCAAAACTGACAAATCTCCACCTTGACTTGAACTCTCATTCAACGTCACCAGAATTGCATAATCAGATGTACTTGCACCAGATGCACTCGTTAATGCCAGGATGTACAGTACCAGACTTCTCCTCAGAATCCACTCAAGTTGATCTGTCCTCAACTGAGTATCCAGACTTCAGTTTACAAGCTTTGAATATTCAGCAAGTCCAGACACAAGTGAAACTTGCTCTGCTGAACTGGTTTAGTGAAAATATCAGCAGGATTTTCTTTGGTGCTGATCTTCTTCACTACAACCCTCTTCTCATTTCTCAGAAAATGATACCTCACAATAATATGCTTGGTTCTCTCATAATGAACCTGATCCTTAGCTAGACAAATTGCACTTAAACTGTCGCAATAAATCTCGGCTTGATCCTGATGTAGCCCCAAATCACCGACTAATCCCTTCAACCAGACACCTTCTTTGGCTGCTTCAGTAAGAGCCATATACTCAGCTTCAGTAGTTGATAAAGCCACTGTTGCTTGAAGAGTTGCTTTCCAGGTGACAACTGAATTCCCCAATGTGAAAACATAACCAGTCATAGATTTTCTACTGTCCACATCACCTGCATAATCAGCATCACCGTATCATGTGATCGGTTTCTCAGTATCACCTCCATAAATGAGACCAACATCAGCTGTACCCTTAAGATACCTGAACATTCTTTTCACAGCTTTCCAGTGTTCCATTCCAGGTTGAGCCATAAACCTGTTAACAACACTGACTGCCTGAGCCAGATCAGGCCTAGTGCACACCATGGCATACCTCGGACTGCCAACTGCACTAGCGTAGGGAACTCTTGACATATACTCCTTCTCCTCTGCTGACTGTGAAGCAAAAACTGACAAATGAGCATTTGATGCCATAGGAGTATCTATTGGCTTAGCAGCTGACATGCCAAACTTTGACAAAATCTTCTGTATATAGCCCTGCTGAGATAAAAACAGCTTCTTCTGATTTCTATCTCTCCAGATCTCCATCCCCAAAGTTTTCTTGGCTGCACCCAAATCTTTCATTTCAAACTCAGGACGTAGAAGATCTTTCAGATACTGAACATCAGCCTTCTTCTTTGAAGCTATCAGCATGTCATCCATATATAACACAAGATAGATGTATGATCCATCTTTCAACTGACTGTTGTAGACACAGCAATCATAAGGACTTCTGATGTAACCCAACTGGATCATATAACTGTCAAACCTTTTATACCACTGTCTAGGAGCTTGCTTCAGTCCATACAAAGACTTCTTCAACTTACACACAAGATCTTCCTTACTAGGAACTTGGAAACCCTCTGGATGAGTCATGTATATCTCTTTGTCTACCTCACCATGTAGAAAAACTGTCTTCACATCTAACTGCTCAAGTTCTAAATCTTACTGTGCCACCATTGCTAGTAACACTATGATTGAAGTATGTCTGACTACTGGTGAGAATATCTCATCAATGTCCACCGCTTCTTTCTGACTGAACCCTCTTGCAACCAAACGTGCCTTATACTTAACTCTTTCTGCTTCAGTTATCCCTTCCTTCTTATTGAAAATCCATTTGCAAGTAACAACTCTCCTTTCAGCTGGATGTTTAACTAGATCCCAAGTCTGATTCTTCAGTAATGACTCCATTTTATCTCCCATGGCAGAAAGCCATTGAGATGCTTCAGAACATGTCACTGCTTCCCTGTAAGTAGAAGGTTCAAAACCATCCACTTCTTCTGCAACTTGAAGTGCTTATCCAACCATATCATCAAACCCATACCTTCTAGAAGGTATCCCAACATTGGATCTTCTAGCTCTGCTGACAGCTATACTCTGCTGACCCACGTTCTTAGTTTGACGCTCAACTGACATTTGCTCAGCTGACTGGCTTGGATTCAGCTCTGGTTCAGCAACCAGATCAGATGAAAACTGACTTGGATCAGTTGATTGTTGCATTCCAACTGACTCCACCTGAAGCTCCACCTTACTGTCGGTTTTCTCAGCTTCAGCACTGGTTTCAGATTCAGTTATCCTCCCCACTGATGAACTGAGTATAGAATTTTCATCGAAAACTGTATCTCTGCTAAGAATAACTCTGTTTTCTGCTGATGACCAAATTTTGTACCCTTTTACTCCATCACCATACCCCACAAATACTTCTTTCTTGGCCTTTGGCTCCAGTTTCCCTTCACTGACATGATAGTAAACTGTGCTTCCAAATATCCATAGAACTGAATAATCTGCAGGCTTGCCTGACCACATCTCAACTGGTGTTTTGAGACTGATCCCTGTGTGAGGACTCCTGTTGATTAAGTAGCAAGCTGTTGTAACAGCCTCTGCCCAAAATCTCCTTGATAAACCAGCATGAGAAAGCATACATCTTGCTCTCTCCAGAAGAGTTTGATTCATTCTCTCAGCTACACCATTTTGCTGAGGAGTATTCCTGACTGTATGATATCTGGGAATACCCTCAGTTTTGCACAATGTATCAAACTCGGTCCAGCAGAATTCCAGACCATTATCTATACGAAGCCTCTTGATCTTCTTCCCCAACTGATTTTCAACTAGAGCCTTCCATTGCATGAAGCTCTTGAATGCCTCACTTTTGTGTTTCATCAGCACCACCCAAGTCATCCTTGAATAGTCATCTATGAATGACACAAAGTATCTGTGACCACCCAATGACTCCACCTTTGATGGCCCCCAACAATCAGAATTAATGTAATCAAGTGATGACTTTGTATTGTGTATTCCTTTTGAGAACTTGCTCCTATGTAGCTTCCCAAACACACAATGCTCACAAAAGTCCAGATTCTTGACCTTACATCCCCCAAGAAGATCTTTCTGAGAAAGAACCTGCATCCCCTTTTCACCCATGTGACCCAGTCTCATGTGCCACAGTTTTGTAAGCTATGACTGATGAACCTCAGCTGATGCCACAGCAGCAGAACCAGCAACAACTGACCCTTGTAATATATATAGAGTCCCTTGCTTGATTCCGTTGAGAACCTCAACTGAGTTTTTATAGACACTCAGCATACCACTTTCCCCCTTAAAAACTGAATCCCCTGCTGTCCAAAGAACTGAGAGATACCAAGTTTTCAGTCATTTGTGGAACATGTCTAACTTCACTCAGTTTACAGAATCTTCCATTCTCTGTCCTCAACTGAACTGAGCCAATTCCAACTACCTTGCAGACCTTGCTGTTTGCCATAGATATATGACCACAATCTATCTGCTGATAACTTGAGAACCACTCTTTGTGAGGGCAAATATGAAAGGATGCCCCAGAGTCCAGAATCCACACATCAGTATGATGTGTTGACTCTCCTGCCACTAGGACCATGTCCCCATCTGAATCATGCTCAGCTGCTACAGCAGCTGTGCCAGAACTGTTCTCCTGCTGTTTCTTCCTCTTTGGACAATTGAACTTCTAATATCCCTGCTCCTTACAATAATTACAGACATCTGTGGATTTAGGGCCTCTGGACCTTGTCTTCTTGGAACTTTTCTTCCTAGACTGACCATGCTCTTTTCCATTACTACAACTGACTATCAGTCCTGTAGCCTGACTGTCTGCTCCAGCTGCCTTATGTCTCACCTCCCTAGAATGTAAAGCTGACCTTACATCCTCTAAAGCAACTGTATCCTTCCCAACTATGAAAGACTGCACAAAGTTCTCATAGGAAGCTGGTAACGAAACCAGCAAAATCAAAGCAGCATCTTCATCCTCAATCTTAACATCAATATTCACGAGATCAAGTAATATTGTGTTCAGCTGATCAAGATGATCTCTCAACTGAGCCCCCTCAAGCATCCTCAGGCTGAACAGCCTCTGCTTCAGCAGCAACTTGTTGGTCAATGACTTAGTCATATACAGCCTTTCAAGCTTTAACCATAACTTGGCAGCGGTGTCTTCCTCACAACTTCTGTGATAACATCATCAGACAAGCACAACATGATGGTTGAATGTGCTTTCTCCTCCAGACTGGCATAATCTGCAGAACTGGCATCCCCTCTACTTGATAAAGGAGTCCACAATCCTTGTTGCTTTAACAAGGCCCGCATCTTGATTTGACATAAACTGAAACTGTTCCTTCCTGTAAATTTATCAATCTTCACGTTCATTGCTGACATCCTTCTAAATAAAGAACTAAACCTTTGATCACAAAATCCTAGCACCGGTTACCGGTCTTGGTGAAGATCAACTCTGTTCACCTGCAACTCCTAAATCTAAACCTTTCTCTGATACCAGTTTGTTATAAACACAGATAGGAATATGCAGTTTAAGAAAGAAACAAACACAGATAACAATGCAAACGTGAAAATGGCGGAATTGATAAAACACAGAAACAAGAAGAACACAGTGATTTAACGTGGTTTCCGGCGTTGTGCCGACTACTCTACGGACAGAAAATGAGATGTTTATTATGCACAGAATTACAAGGTTTTCACAAGTGTGTGAATAACACTTTGAATGACACACATTGCATTGATTACAACATTGGTATTTATAGACACAAGTCCCAAACCCTAACCGCCATAGATCTTTGTCGGAACTACCATAAATACCCCAGTTGTGGACCCCAGCTCCAGCTGTTATCCACTAGACGAAACTCAGCTCAATACTGACTTCCCAGATTTGTAATCAACTGCCCAGATGTAGAACTCAGCTATACTCAGCAAAACTCAGTAGTCCAGAAACTGACTGCTGATTTCAGAAGAAACTCAGTTGCACTTAATCAAACTGACTTTCACAGAACTGAATATACTTAACTGAACTGACCATCAATCTCGGTCTCAGTTTTCTCAGATTAGTTCCACTAGATATTTCTCAGTTTAGAGATCAAGTCACCAAAACTGACAATGTCAAAGACGGCTAGCGTTTCTATAAGATGTCTTAGTTTAGTTAAAATCTTGTCAAAGCTGGCTAGCGTGTTGTACTTCCATATGTCTTTCTTTATACAACAAAAGGTATCAGTGTTTACAAATGAACGGTGGAAGAGTATTGAAAAAACAAGTGAACAGCCGCATGTTCCTTTTTTGGTAGATATCATACGCATCTTTTACCCGTCCTTCTCCTCGTAAGACTTAGTAGTACTATATCATTTTACTTAAAGTCCTTTCAAAAAGGACTTATTTCATACATACAGACACATAAATTTAAAATAAAGAAATTTAAAAAAAAAAAACCTTCAACATATTTGGTCAAAGAATAATTCATTTTCATCGTTTATAAAAGTATAGGAAAAATAAAGAAAGTAAAACAAAATGAAAATAGGGCCTTTAGTTATATGAGTTTGTCAACGGAAATTGTTGCAAGCATAAGCTTATCACATAATTCATGCCCTGAAAAAGCTTAGACTATACAAGTTGGGTGAAAAACCAATAATGCCCTTCCCCCTTCTTGATTTGGGGTGATTTACTTAACCCTAAAAATGTAATTAACCCCTAGTTAAAATTCCGATTAATTATTCTTAACCCCACCCCCAATCCCACCCCCTAAATTAGGGCGGGTAAAATAACCACCATAATTTACACGCCAAAATCCGATCAAGCCCCTTCCTATTGCGCCAAAATCTGATCAACCGGACTTCCTATTTCCTATTTCCCCCTTTGCAAAGCCAATTACTCTGCTCTGTCTCTTTCTTTCTCAAAGCCAATTACTCTGCTCTGTCTCTCTCTCGGTGTCTAGTCATTGTCCTCGCCGGAACAACCCTCTCTTCTTATTCTCCGTCAATCATTGTCCGAGCCGAGCTGGGTGGTAATCTAAAGGGTTTCTTGGCTCTCCATATCGGTATTTGAATGTAAATTAAGCTAATACATTCAATTGCATGTATATGATTGAGTTTGTGGTGTATATGATTTTGGAGATTAGGAAGGTGTGTATGTGGTGTTGAATGATTTAGGCAAATTGAGTTTGTTAGTTTACTTACCCTTGTGGGATTAGCTTAAACCGTGTGTTTACCTCTTAATTGAATTGAAAATGGGGGCGACCCCGATTGAAAATGGCTTTTTGATCTGAATTGAATTGGTTATATGTTGAATTATTTCCCGGTATGACTATCTATATCTATCTATTTGGTTATATTTTCTAGCTGCATTTCCATGTGAATGGTAATCGTATTAAAAGATTGATTATAGTGTGACACAAGTTTAAACTTGTTAATGGCTATGTGAACTTCTATCTGCATTTCAAGGTGGATTGATTATAGTGTGACACAAGTTTAAACTTGTTAATGGCTATGTGAACTTCTATCTGTATTTCAAGGTGAATGACAACGAATTAAAAGCTTGATTATAGTGTGAGACAAGTTTAAACTTGTTAATGTCTATTTGAAAGGAATTGAAATTGATTTGTGATTTAAAATAAATTAAATGCAATGCTACATTCAAGAGTTTTGGATTTTGTGTATGTGTATATTGGTTTGTAATTATTGTATTGAATAAAAAAAGGATCTCGGTGAAGCGTGATGGAAGATAAAGTTTGTATTTTTATATTTTACCCTGTGGAGGTTGAAAAAGACGTCAATGGCCTATGGTCTTGGAAGTATGTAGGATGTGAATCCGAAGAAGTCTCGATGATTTTGAGTGTCAAAAAAACATTAAATTTGAAGAATTGTATGACATGGTGTAAAATAAGTTGGAAATCGATACAACATTCTATGAGTTTGAGATGAAATATATGGTCCCCATTAGTAAAGCTAGACCGATGGTGCTTGATTGCAATAAGCTTGTGAATCAGTTTATATCTGTTTGTAATTTAAAACAAGAAGCTTTATTAATATGTTTGAAGGAAAAGGAAAAGTGTACCGAGGTTTATGAAAGTCAAGAAACATGTGTTGAAAGAGATGAAGAAACAGATGTTGATGTTTTGGGAAATAGGTTGAAAGAGATGTTGGATGTAAGAAGAGAAAGAATAGAGACATGTGTTGAAAAGAATGTTAATGAAGAGACAGATGTTGATGGCTTGGGGAATGGGATGAAAGAGATGTTGGATGTAAGAAGAGAAAGTATAGAGACATGTGTTGAAAAAAATGTTAATGAAGTGACAGATGTTGATGTTTTGGGAAATGGGATGAAAAATATGTTGGATGTAAGAATAGAAAGCATAGAGACATGTGTTGAAAAGAATGTTAATGAAGAGATAGATGTGGATGTTGTTGGGAATGGCATTAAAGAGATGTTGGATGTAAGAATAGAAAGAATAGAGACATGTGTTGAAAAGAATGTTAATGAAGAGATAGATGTTGATGTTGTTGGGAATGGGATGAAATAGATGCTATTGGATGTAAGAACATAAAGCATAAAGACATGTGTCGAAGATTCTCATTTGAACACGGGGGGTGACAACATGGACTTTAATGAGCAACTTGAAGACTCCTTATTGTCGAATTTGGGTGAAGATGTTTATTTAGAAGAATCATATCAGAGAATTAGCATGAACGGGCTGATGAAATGTCAAATGAGAATGTTGATGGCTTTGTTGTGAGGAACGAGATTGTTGATCCCTTGAATGCACCCCCAAGTATGGTTAACGTGCAAAGAATTGAACATGAAGACTTTTGTTGTACCCGTACTGTAGGTGATACTTTAGTGAGCATTCCCGAAAATGAAGACTTTCGTGTGAATGATCCGTTTAAATGCAAAATTTTTTTGCTATTCAAACTTGAGAAGTTGGCTACGAAGTACAAGTTTGAATTAAAAACGCAAACTTCCAACAAAAGCGTTTATTCAGTTTTATGTGAAGCCGCCGGATGCAAATGGCGTTTGCGAGCCACCAAACTTCAAGCACCTTCTGAGCGATTTGTAGTGGTAATGTATGCAAATAAGCATAGCTGCCCACCTATTGCTCCTCGAAAAGACCATAGACATGCTACACAGAAGGTAATTGGCACATACTTTTCCACAAGGTTTAAAGATGCCAATTGTATTAACGCACCAAAGGACTTGATGCATGATTTCCAGCAAGAATTTGCATATGATGTAACTTATTTCAAGGCATACAGGGCTAAGGGTTATGCAGAAGGATTGATAAGGGGTAATCCAAACAAAAGTTGGGGAGAACTACCCAAATATTGTTATAGGCTGAAGGCTAGAAACCCGGACACTGTATATCATATTAAAAAATGTGATGGGAATGTTTTCAAATACTTTTCATGGCACTTGGTCAAAGTATTGAGGGTTATCATTTGGCGATGCAGAAAGTCATTTCTGTGGACGGCACACATTTGAAAACGCATTATAAAGGGACCTTACTTGTGGCAACATATCAAGATGAAAATCATCAAATATTTCCACTTGCTTGGGGTTTTGTTGCTTCTGAAAGTATAGAGTCTTCGATATGGTTTTTTTATCAGCTATAACCCATCACTGGGGACACGAATGATCTTACGATACTTTCTGATCGTGCCGATAGTATTAAAAAATCTTTCAAGGTGGTGTTTAAGAATGCACACCATGGGCATTGCATGTATCAGATGCAAAGGAATTTGAGAATTAAATATCTGAGACGTGGTGCGGGAAAGCTCTTTCAGAAAGCTGCAGAGGCCTATTGATGTAAGTCAACCGAATGATGTATTTTTATCCCAATTCTTAAGCTTTTAGTGGCGCTTTTATATCAAATTCATGCAAATATGTGATGAAATATATCAAAAGTTGTAAATAAGTTTTAATTATCTAACCCCATATTTTAGGCTTTTATGCCAAGTTTTGTATCGGAATTATACGGGGTATTATTTTTTTGGCTTTGTTTTGTGTTAAGGCCATATTTATATGATTATTAAGGGTTATATTTCATTATTATTTCCCCACATTTGCATATTTACATGAGAAAAAAGGGTTTAAGTGTAATTATTTAGTAAGGATGATTTTAATATGGTTATTTGCAAAATTGATTATTTTATGTGTTAAATTAATGGAATTATTATTATTTGAGTTTTATTACATTTTGCAATGTTTATTTATCCTTTAGGAGGCTGAATTTCGAGTGCTAAAGAGGATAAATGAAGCTCAAGTCGAATTATTCAAGATAGAGTTGGAATTGGCTTGAAGAAAATGGATAAAGGTGAAGAGATCCGATCCTAAGCATTGCAAACGAACGTCTGCATCCCGTCCATTCCAGACGGGCGTCCACTGATCTTGGACGAGCGTCCAGAAGTGAACTGGCGTCCATGCAGCGTCCAGAATCGTATTTTACATTCAGAGTCTTCAGACAAAAGCCAAACGCACGTTCATGCTCCGTCCAGGCATTCTGGAAGGGCGTCTGGTTGTTCAAACGAGCGTCCGGTGCCGACTTAAACCCTAACCGACTTAGCACTCTATAAATACAGCAGCAGCCCCAACCCTAATTTCATACTTTTTCATAGCCTCAATTTCACAAAAAAGCTGCGCCCCAAAACCACTTTTACACAGAGATGCAAATCTCCAATCCAACAATCTTCTCCAATATGATTGTTGGCTAGAAACCTTGCAGTGAGTCGACGGAGGAAGCTTATCAACAACAAAACCAACTAGAGGAGTTCGATACTTGATGTGTAGTGAGTTTATTTCATAGTTTTTCATTACTTTGGATCTGTTTTGTATTGTTTAAGTTTTGTTGAATTAAGATTTGATGAAACGATCTATTTTTAATTGATGCTTGAATCAATATATGAAAGTATGTTATTTAAGTTTGATTTCATTCAAAGTAATGCATCTAATCATGTTGTAAGAGATTAAGCATGTTTAGTTGAGTAAAAAGCTTGGAAACAATCTCGTGATTTCGTTTTGATTGCATGTTTAGTTTGTTTGAAAAGATAAACGAAACCTTAGAAATTTGATTGAAGATATTTGATCGAATTCGTGAAAAATCACTACTAAAAACTATGTCTTTAGATCACCATCTAGTTGGGGGTTGTTTGTTGATGGGTGGATTCGTTGCCTCACTGTGTTTTCCTTTAATTGTTTGAATCAAATCGTTTAGATTAAGTTTAGTTTAAGTTCTAGTTTTATAAACCATAATTTCCTGCTGTTTTCCTGCACTTTTCTGTTTATGTTCGTAGTTAGACGCTCGTCCGAAATATCGAACGAACGTCCATTAGATTAAGCTTTCAGACGCTCGTTCACTTTAGTGAACGCTCGTCCGTCTTTCTGTTTTCTTATTTTCTGCTTGTTTTTATTCCTGTTTTAGTTTTAATTCTTAGGTTTAGGTTTTAGTTAGTTTCAGCCTTAGTTTAGATAGATAATTGTGACATAATCGATATAGATTTATACTTGAATTCGATAAACATTCCATTCCCTTAGGACGACCCGATAAAATCCTATACTACGATCCTTATACTTGGGGTGTTTCGGTTTATAAATTTTAAAACTAGTTTTTTTACCGAACATTTTGCAGATACCCAGGTTAGATATTAGTTTTGGAAGAGCTTGGAGCAGACCATCGAGCATTAGGGAGGTTTCTTGTTGAAGAAGTTAAAGCACAAGCCAAGATTAGAAAGTTGGCGCACGCTGAGTACACAGACGGTGGGCGCCGGAATTTTACAGTTGGAAGTCTGAGCATCATTTAATGATTCTGACTCACCCAGATACCTGCCAGAAGCCGGCGGACACCGAGTGCACATGCGGCGGATGCCGAAAAGCCCAGATTTCAAGTTTTAAAGCTTATTCTTGACTTCATTTGGAAAGGAGGCTGAAAGAACATAACTCTTTCTTTAGACTTGAAGGCACTTCCACTTTCAAGTCTCTTCTAGCCAAAATTATCATAAATTTAGCTTTTAAATTGCAAGTGTAAACATTAAGAATTATTGACTTGATTCCTTGGATGAATTGTTGTTGGAAAAGGTTGTAGCTTTTGTGATACACTCTCTTCATTGGAGTTTTTGAAGGTTGAAATGCATGTTTTCCTCTTCAAGTTGTTAGCTTGTGATTGGTATAATTCTTAGCCTTTACTTTGATTTAATTGTTCTTATTGTTATGAATTCTAACCTTGATATGTTGAAACTCATAACTATGAGTGGATAGTTTCATACTAGCCAAGATAATGTGAAGTGAATGTGGATTCTTTTGATTGTGAATGAGTTGGTAGTTTTTCATTTGAGTTTCTTGTAGTGTTGAGCCTTCTTCTACTTGATATTGTTGATAGCAATCTAGGAAGTAATTAACCCTAGTTTTCACACACACACTTGGTAGAGACCGAAAGGGTATATTGAGTGTAGGAAAGGGGTAGGAGAATCGGAAGGTAAAACCGACCTTAAGTGGAATTCGGTTTCTTATCCGAGGGTAGTTTCGGCTTGTGTTCAAGTGCATATCATGTCTAATCATTAGACTTAGGGTACCTAAGTCAAGGAGGAGGCATAGAGTAATCTCATTCATTCAAAAGAAGGGGGATTGCTAGTCGAGGAACACACCGGTCCACACTTTTGAACATCTTTGGGAGGAAGGAAGGTAGCCAACTCTTTCATAGTTAAGAAAGTCCATTGGAGCAAAGCATTGTCTTGGTTAGTCCCATTTTTCATTGAGTTTAGTTATATTAAGTGTCACTTATCTTTTACAAAAATTGCGACTTGGATCGAAAATATGAACCTAATCGGTGGTTAACCAATACACTCCTTGTGGGATACGACCTTGACTCACCAACTAGGCTACAGTTGACCCGGTACACTGCCGGTTTGACTGAACACCCAATAGGGACACGTCACATATACAGAAGCAGAATTCAAGTTGCATTTCGACACTTTATGTAGTATTGTCCGAAAGCTAACGAATATTTGAAAGAAGCAGAATTCCCTATATGGTCTAGAGCTAAATTTGACGCATTTCGTTACAACATAATGACCACAAACCATGCTGAGTCTGTGAATGCTAGGCTACAGCGTGCTCAAGAATTCTCAATTGTTGGGTTGATTGAACATATCCGGGAGATGTTACAAGATTGGTTTGCTAAAAGAAATGAATCATCTACAAAATGTCTTGATGCTCTTACTCCTGAAATTGAAATCGAAGTGAACAAAACCTCGAGTCAGCCAAACGATTTCAGTTAATCCACTTTCCTCAGATAAGTATGATGTTCGTGACAAGGATGCTGTTATTTCTTACATCGTTGAGTTAGATTTGAAGATGTGTACATGTAAAAAATTCCAGTTGGACATGTATCCATGCGAGCATGTAGCTGCTGTGTTGAAGTACACTGGGTAGCAAACCTCCAATTATTTCACTTGGTATTATAACGTCAGTTGTTGGAGGCTAGCTTATTCCAAATGTGTGTATCCACTTCAAAATGAAGATGAATGTGTGTATCCCGATGATGTGCTTAATGATGTGGTTTTACCACCGAAGGTGGCAAGGAGACAAAGTGGACGGCCATCAAAAAAGAGGAAACGCTCAGCTGGGGACAAAAAGACGAATTATGTTTGTGGCAAATGCGGTGTCAATGGTCATTACGCTTCCACATGTAAGAGTTTGATTAGTGGAGAAATGCTCGCAATGATACTCCTAATTTGCCATGATAAGGTATTGTATGTATTAATATTTAGAGTTCTTTTTTTATTCAATCTTGTTACATTGCATTAAGCTTGTTACCTTTTTTCTTTGACAATGTTACAGGAAGGTGATGTGATACATATTGTGGCTGTTTAAGTATTAATGTTGATGAAGAGGATGAGAGTTTACATTTTGTGGCTATTTAAACATTAAGGATGATTGGTTGATGTGTGAGCATCGAAGACGTAAATTATGTTGTATTTTGAATAATAGAAAGTGATGTGTTGATGTGTTTGTTTGTTATTTTATTTTGAATAATGGCAAATTCTATGTGTTGGTTGATGTTTAAATCCGGAAGATGTAGATGATGTTGTATTTTGAATGATGGCAAATTGATGTGTTGGTTGTTCTCATTTGTTTAATGTGAAGGAAAGTTGTTTGAGTGTCACGATGTGGTGTTTTGCGTCCATTAAGGGTGTTGTAAAACATTCACTCTAGAAACAGGTATAAACTTGTGTCGGCCCTGGAAACAAGTTTAAGCTTGTGTAGCCCCCGAAAACAGGTTTAAACTTGTAAAACATTGATGTGTTGGTTGTTCTCCTTTTTGATTAATGTGATTACCATTCAAATCCTTCAAATAACCAATAGATAAGAAAACCAAATCCAGAGTACAGAAAAATATAGAATTCCAAGAACTTAAGTTTTTATTAGGTAAGATGAAATACGAAATAAAAGGTTAGACAAGTAATAGTCAATAATACATGTTTCTTTTGAGAGGAATCGTTCCCTAGCCTGATCTTCTCAAGTAGTGTCTCCAGGAGAGCAATCCTTTCTCTATCATTGAGTAACATTTGAACCATGGAATCTGAATTGCGACCTCTCAGTAACTCAATGACGTTGATCTCAACTTGTTCAATTTTTTTTGCATCATTGTCTCGCATGCACTTTATCATTTCAATATCATTTTGAAGGACACCGATTGTGTATTCAAGTTTATATGTTTTCTTCATCAAGTTCACAGAGGTAACATGTTCATGTGGCCCAGTAGATGAAGACACCTTGCCAAATGGCCCAGTAGATGAAGACACCTTGTCATGCCATTTGAAATAGTCATATTTACCTTCATCATCCTGTAAAATAAGAAATTCCAATTATTATACAAACACATTATCCCTTGAAAGAAATGGAAAGTATAACCAAAATAATTAGTCATACCGGCCAATAAGGACAACTATAGAACAGTCTCCCTAGGTTAGCCTATGTTCCTGAGGTCACCAATTTTGCAGGAACACCATATTTGCATAACAATGTACGCACATGAAATGGCCCAGATTCATTTACCTTGCTAGAAGAACTAGAAATCGGAGAAGTACCCTTCATATTTTGCTTCAGGTTCGGTTCAGAGATTGCAGGCACTGTGAAAAGGAAAAAAAACATTGTGCATAATTGAGTATTAATTGGCATGTCTATATCTCACTAGCCAACCCTTCATTTTACTCCCGATTGGCCTGTTTGTATTGCACTGTCTATATCTCAAATAAATAACTAAACGCCCCTAACAAGTACTCCCGATTCACAATAGGGCAATCTATGAGTGAATTTTACTGCTTATTCGTTTCAAAACAACATAATTCGTAAGTGCATAATAACTCACCAAAATTAGCTCTGTTAAGTAATTGATGTCTCGGTTAATTCACCCCAATATGTTAGAAATTAGCTCAAATTCACAAAAAATGTAACAAAATTCATAAGGGCATACATACAAACTCGTGTGACAAACAAATCCGCAAACAATTGAAGAAGACCAATAGGGAAGCCCCTTGAAGAAAACCTAAAACAAAATAGCATAGTAACTCACCAAAATTAGCTATGTTAAGTCATTGATGCTCTATTAATTCACACAAATATGTTAGAAATTAGCTCGAATTCACAAAAATGTAACAAAATTTTGGAAAACTAAAGAGTTGCCTCGGAAAGCCCCTAGAAGAAAAGCAAAAACAAAAGGGCAGAGTAACTCACCAAAATAAGCACTGTTGAGTCATTGATGTTCTGTTAATTCACACAATATGTTAGAAATTAGCTCAAATTCAAAAAAAAATGTAACAACATTCTAGAAAAACTAAAGAGTTACCTCGGAAAGCCGGTAGTATTAATTATTTTATTAATTGTAGAGTGTGAATGTTTGGTTTCTTTAATGGAGATTTAGAAGGTTGAATGGTGGGAAGAACAAACGAGGGAAAGACATCAATGAAAGGGGCGGGGATATAGTTGGGTTAGGTTAGAGGGGTTAGTTGTGGGTGAATAATTCGAATCAAATAAGGGAATTGAAAATTTCAATTTTTTTGGCGATTCTTAGCGGAAAAGCAAAAATTTTGGTTGCAACAATTGAGAGGGGAGCAGCTTAAGGGCGGGAATTGATGATGATGGAGGGGGAGAGTACGGTTCCGATCACATAATTAAAAAAATTAGTCTAGTTACATCATTATTAATTGATTATTAAAAAAATAGTTAATACATCTTCTTACTACTAATAATAATAATTAAAACAAAATTAAATGGACTACTTATCGTGCGACATACTCACGTATTTGGCTTTTTGCAGCGCAAAATAAATGCCGGGACTATAGGAATTAAGAGCCGTAAAAACAATCACGACACATAAAATGGTGTTTATTTAAGTGTCGTGAATATTGGCGTCGGCAATGTTTGCGACACTTTTTTGTTCCGTCGGTAAAGTTTTGTGGCAATTATATGACACTTAGTAAAAGTGTTGGATTTTATTTTGCGGCACCTTGTCGACCCTTTCCTAATATGTCGAACTTCATTTATGGCGTTTTTCTGGCATTTTGCACTTTCTTTGTGGCAAATGTACCGACAATTTTTCATTAAGAATGACACCTTTTTATGGCACTTTACCAACATTTGTTCCATGTGCAGCAGTTTTTTAGTAATTTACCGACAGTTGTTTTTATTGTTATGATTTTTGTAACAATTGTATGTTACATAGCCAAACTGTCCATTTTGGTTTTATGACAATTTTTTGAATCATAATACATTTGTCGGGGATCTATTTACCAACTTTCTTACACACTTGACAAAATTGTTGGGCATGTTTAGGTTATAACTTACCCATATATGAGTAAAGTACTATACATGGCCATCAATGTCATAAATTTCAAGAACCTCAGGTGTTTATATTGAAAGTGTTCTTGAAATGTTTATATTGAAGGTGCCGCAAAATAAAATCCAACACTTTTACTAAGTGTCATATAATTGCCACAAAACTTTACCGACGGAACAAAAAAGTGTCGCAAACATTGCCGACGCCAGTATTCACGACACTTAAATAAACGCCATTTTATGTGTCGTGATTTTTTTACGGCGCTTATTTACTTATGCCATGAAGGTCTATGAATGGTTCCTCCTAAATCCACAGAGGATATAGGCTCTATTTCTCGCACTTGACCTTCACTACACCCATGCCAGGTTCCCTCTTAACTTTCCTCATCCTTTAGGAGTAAAGTCTCAGCTACTTCAGGGTCTAGTGCCACTTGCTGATATAATTCCAACACAAGTTCATCTATGGCATCTAGAATGTAGCATGCTTCTCCTTCATCTTTAGCATATCTCATTGAATTCATCACATTGAACAATACCTTGTCCTCATTCACTCTCAGAATCAGCTCACCCTTATGAACATCTATCAAGGTTTTACACGTAGCTAGGAAAGGTCTTCCTAAGATCAATGGAACATTGTGGTTAGCTTCCATGTCTAGCACCACAAAGTCTATAGGGAATACAAACTTATCAACTTTCACCAAAACATCCTCCACCACTCCACAAGGTTGCTTCATTTACCTATCTACTAGTTGAAGGGTTATAGATGTCTCATTCAACTCCTTCATGCCTGATTTATGAAAGATGGAGAGTGGCATTAGATTGAAACTGGCTCCAAGATCATACAATGCTTTATTTAGGCATACTTCTCCAATTGTGCACGGTATGAGGAAGCTCCCAGGATCTTTACACTTAGGTAGCAGTTTGCATTGCAAAACTGCCGAGCATTCCTCATTAAGGCATATAGTCTCAAGGTATAATAATTTCCTTTTGGTAGAAATTGCTTCCTTCAAGAATTTAGCATATTCTTGCATTCCGGCCAGAGCTTCTACCAAAGGTATATTCACTTGCAGCTTTTTAAACATCTCTATAAATTTCTTATAACACGCATCATCATTATTCGGCTTATATTTCCTAGGTGGATAGGGTAAAGTAGCAGGATTAATAGTTATAGTTTGTGAAGACTTACCTGCTGACTACTGCTGCTTTGCCTGCTGCTCTTCTGAATTTTCAGACTCCCGGTTTACCGACATAGTGTCCCGGGTTACCGGCCCCTCTTTTTCTCCAGATTCTGCGGTGTTCTGCTACTGACTGCTTTCTGACCCTACCTGGAAAGTTGGTATAACAGGTCCAGGCAGTTCCTTTCCACTTCTAGTCATGATTGCATTTACGTCCTTCGGATTCTTCTCAGTATTTCTTGGCAATCCTTCCGAAGGACGGGCTGACACTTGTTTTGCAATATGCCCCACTTGGTGTGACAGATTTTGCACTAGGGCTTCTTGATTGGTTAGTCTTGTATCATTCTTTTGATTTTTTTTTAAAGCAACTTTATTTTATTAAAATGAAAAAGAATAAAGTGCTACAAAGTCAATGCCACATCCCGGCCCGCCCCAAGTACGTGATAGAGTGCATAGTATGGCCTCCTTAAACCCTATGCGTGGCAAACCCAGTGTAGGAAAATCCAGCACATAGGGAATAGTACTCGCACTATGCACCCCCGAAATCCCGACACCATAAAAATACAGTAAAATACATCAAAATTGTCCTCCACTCGAGACTTGTCCTTGCCTAAGCACAAAAGATGGTACAGTTGAATCCGCAAAGCAATTCCAAGGAAAAATAGCCTGTGTATCCGACCAAGGTATGAGCCAAAGCCTCCGAACAAGCGCATGAAGCACGAAAACTGTCATTCTCCACCTTGTCCTTGTTACTACAACCCAACGGATGGTTACACCTGGCATAGAAGAAAGATGATAACCCCAAAAATAGCCAAAGAAGATAATAACCCCAAAAATGAACAAGGACACCTGGATTGCACCCCTAACAAGATGGTAGGGGTGCCTCCAAAGTTGAATGCCAATCCTGGTCCTTAGCAATGAGCCCTTTCTGTCGACCGCCAGAATTCTGATTATATGCGTCACCTTCAAATAAAAATTCCGGTCCAAGCTAGCCGAACATGAATCCTCAAAATGCAAACGCCGGTTAAAGCATAGAAATCAGAGAGCCATAAAAAATAAATCATTATAAAAAGAATCCAATAAGGGAACATGTACACCTGAATTGCACCCCTAGCATCATGATAGGGGTGCTTCCGGATATTGTCGCCGGCCATGTCCCTGGAAGAGGTGCCTGAATCTGCCCGCAGCATAAAAGCACAAAAATCAGTGAAAAAGTGTACTATGTGCCAAGAAGTGAAAAGACGATGGCTAGAAAACACCTGATTTGCACCCCAACTAGAATAGGAGGGGTGCTTCCAGGCTGGAGGAGCCATTCAGAATCAAACATGACAACGCCGATGTGGAAAAGTCGTCTCCCCTCTTTCACAAGTGAAGAGTGCTTCCCTAGTTTTCTGCAACATGTCGAATAAGAGGAGGTCCATGTAAATCATCACTAATAAGATGTTGAATATGATCGTGCACGTCACTGAGATGATTAAACGTCATATCGTCTCCTTCCATAGCTACAAAGCCGTCCGCCACTCTATTACATTCCCGAAACACATGAGAAATATTGTGTGGTATTTCTCAAGACAAGCCGAAATCGACCAATCGAGATGCAGAGGGGCCAACCTCCACTGTGATTTCCGGATATAACACGAGAAACATAAAAGGAGTCAGTCTCAATATCAAGAGGCAAAACATGTGGACGCAACCGAATACCAAAGAGCAGCGCCTTTACTTCCGCATCAAGAACATTTCCATGGCGAAGCAAGCATGAAACGCAACGACAAAGTTACCATGCGAATCCCGAATAATTCCACCCCATAAGCAACCCCATTCTCGACACTACCGTCTACATTGAGCTTCACCCGACCGACATGGGGAGGATTCCACCGTAATTGGATCAATCGATGCTTGGGCCGAGTTTTTACCTTGAAAGGCTTGAAAAAGGAACATCCCAATCAATCCCAAAATGTTTACGATCAACAACCTTGCGGAAAGCTACCTGCCTAATCATTCTCTCAATGAGAATGTTGGTACGCTGAACAGACGGACAAAAATCTTCATGTCTACACTTATTCCTCTCCGCCCAGATGCCCCAACACACAATAACCGGTACAAGAAGGCGCATATTATATATGTGGGCCGAAGAGTTAATCCAGAAATTAAACATAGGAACAATCCCAGTAGTAGGAGTGAAACGAAGGCCAAATTGATTCATAAAGTGAGTCCAGATAGACCGGGCAAAAGGACATTCAATGAAAATATGACGAAGATCTTCCCCTTGCCGGCACGCCAAACACTTAGAAACCAGAGTAATACCACGCTGTTGAATGTTTGAATCCGTAGGAAGAGCATTATTGATTAATCTCCAGCATAAGAAAGAAATCTTGAGAGGTAACATATTGTTCCAAATTAACTTGAAGAGAGGACGAACTGGTTTGTGAGACCGTAGCATATTCCATGCCGACTTAGTACTGAAATGCCCATCCGAGTTTAAAATCCATGTCAACTCGTCGTCCTGGTCAGGTCGAAATGGTATCCATAAAATCTCATCCACAACATGTAGAGGAAGATGCTCTTGCAAAAGAGGAACATTCCACTTCCCATTCACAAAGAAATCCTTCACCTTCCTAAATTCATTGTCCGGAGGATCCCCCAAATCAATGTTCATCCATTTATCTCTCCAAAAATCTATATTGCCGGCATTGACCTTCCACGTGATAGCATATTCAGCAATATCACGCAATTGCCAAACTTTCTTAACCATCTGCGTCGGATTTCCGGGAAGGGAAGCTTGCAGGGGCGACCGATCCGCAACATATGTACTATAGATGGTCCGGGCCCAAATCCCCTGCTTCCTCCGAAGACGAACCCACAATTTGACCGCAAAGGAATCCATAACATCGAAAAGATTTCGCACCCCTAAACCCCCTTCCTCCGTAGGCCTACAAACATTTTCCCACGACGTCCAATGAATATGGCTCCCGTTGGGGCCACCATCCCAAAGAAATTTATTAAAAAGACGATGTAGCCGATGAATAACCTCTTTAGGAGGGACCAAAACTTGAAGGATAAAAATCGGAATAGAAGTTAACACATGCCTCAACAAAATAAGTTTACCTCCAACGACAGCAGCCGACTTCCCCAATGAAAAAGTCGATGATGAACCTTGTCAAGAATGTCTTGATAGTAGTTGATTCTATTCCGTCCCCTAAAAAGAGGAGCACCAAGATAGCGAAAAGGCATATTCTCCTCATAAAACCCAAAGCATTCTGGATCCAATGAAGTTGAGTGGCATGCAACTTATGACCAATGAACGTGCTCTTACTCGCATTAATTCGTTGTCCCGAAACAATCTCATAATGCTGAAAAACCTCCTTAAGACGCTTAAGACCTTTCTTATTGCATCGAGTAAAAAGAATCGTATCATCCGCAAAAGCCAAGTAATGTATCCCCCGTACTTTCGAATGATAGTGCATACCCGGGTTGGTGTTCATGAATTCATTAATAAGCCTCCCAAAATACTCTGCTGCAAGAACAAAAAGAGCGGGAGATAGAGGGTCACCTTGTTTGACACCACGAGTCGCGTGAAAGAAGGGTGAAGGAATGCCATTCGGAAGGACATAGAACCAATTATCCGCCAAAGTCCGGAAGATGAGATCCACACAGAGCTCTTGAAAGCCAAACATCCTCAAAATCTGCATAATGAAACCCCATTCCATTCGATCATAAGCTTTCTCCATGTCAAGCTTAAGCAAAATGTTAGGGCTGCGAATCTTCTTATTCACATCCTTACACAATTCTTGAGCTAATAGAATATTATCCGTAATGGAACGACCTGGCACAAAGCCCGACCGGTGATCCACTACCAGATAGGGAGATACGATTCAACCGTTGTGTGATTATCTTAGTGATGATCTTGGAGAAGACAGGGTATAAGCTAATAGGACGGAAATCTTTCCAACAATCCGCCCCCACCTTCTTTGTAAGAAGAATAATCGAGGACGTGGAAAAATAGCGTGGAAGGTGGCCACCGAGGAAAAGGTCAGAAACCGCATTAGTCATGTCATGCTTAATGATGTCCCAACACGATCGGAAAAGGTGAGAGGTGAAGCCATCAGGACCCGCAGGACTATCCGGATCAATGGAACGAATAATATTGTGAATTTCCTCACTCGTAGGGGTCTCAATAAGGCTCGCATTCTGATCCTCAGAGATTTGAGGAAGGACAAATGACTTCAAAGGAGCACCAATCCCCGCCCGACTAGCCGTGAAAAGGTTTTCAAAGAAGGTCTTCGAAGAAATCCGTATCTCGTCTTGATTGTCAATCCAATTACCATCCTCTGCCTTAATATGATGGATATAGTTATGATTCCGCCTTTGCTTGCAAATAGCATGGAAGAACTTACTATTGGCGTCCCCCGCCTCAATCCATTTAACAGCTGCCTTCTGCTTAAGAAATCGAGTCTCAATATTGTTGCATCTCTCATAATCCATAATAGCCCTATCGAGATCCGCATGGATATCAAGAGACCCGACATGATCATGCCTCAACGTTTTAACGTTGACCTCCGCCAACGCCTTCGTGTATTATCGAAAATATTCCCAAAAACAGTGCGATTCCACTCAGGAAGCTTATATCCAAGCTTCTTCAATTTAGTTGCCATGAGCCACATTCCTTGACCAACTTCCGGTTCAGCCCAAACAGATTTAACCACATCATAAAAAGATCCGTCATCCGTCCACACATTAAGAAACCGAAAGGAAGACTTACGAGCGGTGATAGAGCCACAGCAAAGGGCAGTGATCCGAGTGGACCCTTGGCAAGTGCAAAACCTTTGTCATATTAAAATGGTCCAACCAAGCCTCATTAAAGAACACCCTATCAAGACGTTGCCACATACTCCGATTATGCCATGTAAATTGCGAGCCTTCAAAGGACGCCTCGGTAAGATTAGCCACTTGAATGCACTCATTAAAGTCCAACATGTCATTAGCTCTAGGAGAGGCTCCACCCTTCCTTTCCTCCAAAGATCCGAACAATATTAAAATCTCCCCCTAAAAGCCATGGCTGAGTATTAACCTCTGCCCGAACCTTAACCGCATGCCAAAGAGGAGTACGAGCTTGACGAGAGTGCTTCACATAAATGCCAGACACCAAAAAAATATCTCCATTCTGGTCCGTGACCTCAGCCGTACACATTTGATCACAATCCGTGGTCAGCGAGCAAGTAACTCCAGTCCAGAGAAACCAAATTTTACCTCGCAATAGAGATTGAGAGTAGTCAAATCCCAGTTTAAGCCGAATGGTGGAACAAAGATTAGCAGAACACAAGGGTTCAATCAACACTAAAATCTTAACATTATTACGTTTACAAATATTTTTGAGACAAGTTTGAGAAGAGACATTACCAATACCTCGAACATTCCAGAATAAAATGTTGATCGGACTAAACATTGGAAGACCGAAGTTGATAAGCTTGAGATGGAGCCGATTCCGCAGTAGTTGTCGATTTACCTTTTTTCCTCCGTTTTTTAGCCGTAGCGTTGATCATAGAGGACCATCCGATTTGTTCTCTTCGGGGAGCTGATCCTCACTTGCGAACACGGCCGTGTCAATGGCCTCTCCATCATTCATCGGATTGTCGGCAATAGGAGAGCCAGGAAGATCAGTGGAGGTTGGAACTAAAGCCAATGCCAACCGATCCTCCACTAGACACGGTTCCAATCAGTAAAATATCAGGTGCAATCTCCACAATATCAGGTGCCGAGCTAGTTGGTTGATCCCGCTTAATGCCCGATCGCTTAAAATGTTGCTCTAGCGTCCCATGGAAATCCTTTAATTCGGTGAGGACCACGTGCCGGGAGGATCCATGGCCCGCCGAATGAGGACGATTTTCGTTTTGTCTTTAACGGTCTTCTTTAAGAAGAGAATGGTGAGAAGTCTCCGTTAGTTCCTCTTCAGTAAGTGACTCCAAAATGGTAAATGAATTATGCGTAATTTTGGTATTAACAGGTTGCGGACTTGAGGCTAAAGGAAGAGAAGTATTGCTCGTAGATGGTCCAGGAGTCGTAGTCACACTATTTATGTGCATATCAGACGGATTAATCGGAGTTATAGTACTATGTTGTTTCACTTGATAGACTTGTTGAGGCTTAGTCGGATTTGTTTCAGAATTATGCCTGTCCGTCTTCCTCGTTTGACCATTGCTCATGCCCGAATTCTTCCGCACATTCTCCGGTGGAGGATTTTTCCGCCGACATTTCACCTCAGCATGACCAATGCGATGGCAAAAATTACAATAATCAGGCCAAAATTCTGCGTTAACTTCTTGCCACTGGCCATTATGGACATCTTCACCCAACCAAATACGAGTACACCGTGGTTTTAAGATATCAACCTCAACAAGAACCCGAGCGATCGACGGTCTCCTCATATCGGTGGTAGCAGGATCACTTTGTAATGGTCTACCTATCAAGCCACCTATCTTACTCACCTACTTCGGATTAAAGTAAGGAAGTGGAAGACCTGGGAGTTCAAACCAAATAGGGACCAATGAACAATCAGCATTGCAGTGAAAATCTATCGTCCACTTAGAAAGCACAAAACGATTTGATCCCATAAACCATTCACGACGAGTAAAGAGTCTATTATAATCTTCTTGACAACCCGGATGGACAAGGACGTGTTTAGTATCAAGAAGACCAACTTTGCAAGTAGCTTTCAGATCAAGACGCAAGAAAAACTTACGAATATCCTCGATACGAGGCCTGTAGTCGGGGAATCGGGCTACCAATGCATTCGCAAATGGACGTGAAAGTATCTCTAGTTCATTACGAGACGAAGAAAGTTGGCTCACCTTTGCACGTACCGTACACTCCAAAATCTGGTATCTCTGCCGACGGGCTTGCTGTAGCAGCCGCATAGGATTTTGTAGGTTGGCCAGTGGCGTCCGGAGGCTTAGGACGATCGGACGAGTCAGGTGGCTCCGTCATCGAACCCCACCGGTGCAACAAAAAGCCGGCCCTTGTCGAAAAAGAACCCTAGTTACCTAGAATGCTATTTGAATGCTGTTTGAAGAAGAATGCCGAAATCGCCGCAAAAGAAACGTAGCAGGTGCAGCAGCAATAATGACCGAAATTATTCAGAAAAAATCTTACTTGGATAACCGGAACGCAGCAGCTATATTGAATTCAAAGAATTAACTTTTTGATTAAAAACGCAGCAGATTGCTTCCTCCGAAATACCGCAGCAGCTTGTAAATTGCGAACGAAAATAGACAGCAGCAATTTATTTGCAAGAATTCGTCCCACAGCAAATTAGGATTTAAAGGGCAGAATTCAATAAGTGACACACATCGTTTTATTTAATCATTGAATCATGATCATCTTTCGGATCGAAAACGGAAGATGAATTCATTTTTCATATGTGGTGAAGTTTGTATTCAGTTCAGTCATGAATTTCAGATGTTGATTGACCGTGCCGGTCACAGTTGAGCTTATTTTATCCTTGGCTGCTGCCCAACCACCGGACTTATTGAATTGAGGCATGAATCCACCAGTTTGTCTCGGTCTCTCTCCACCGTTCGAATCACTTTGTCGAAAATCCCCAGCATGGTCACTCGGTCTAAGCCAGGGTGGTCATGAGAACCTGGGCGATATCCGCCCCCATAAGGATTTCCATGCCTCCCTATATAGTTCACGTCCTCGGTGTTGGTTGTTTCAATATCTTGAACTTTCTCAACCTTGGCTATGCGATCTTGCATGCCATCTATCTTTTCATTCATCGCCATTAGCTGATATAAGATCTTTTGAGAGGTATCTTCTCCAAATACGCCTTCAGCTACTTTGGCCGTTTCAACTTGATGCGTTCCCCATTGACTTGTCAATGCGATTTGATCCAACTTCTCTTCGGCTTCTTCATGTGATAGCAACGCAAAACATCCGTTGCTTGATGCATCAACTCTCATTTGTTCACTTGGCCGCAATCCGTGATAGAAACTATGCATTCATACGGGCAAAGTGATATCATGATAAGGGCATCTCCTCTGTGCTTCTTTAAATCTTTCCCAAGCTTCTTCAAAGGTTTCAGTGGGTTTTTGCTTGAAGTTCATAATCTCTTGTCTCATCTGCAGTGACTTCCCTGGTGGGCAGTACTTATTCAAGAATTTCTTCAACAGATCGGTCCAAGTTTGGATTGATCCTGGCGCTAGAGACAATAACCATACCTTTGCTTTGTCTTTTAAAGTGACTGGAAACAATTTCAACTTGATATTATCTTCTGGCACTCCTGCTGGCTTAACCGTGCTGACTATTTCTAGAAAGTTGGTGACGTGTACACTAGGATCTTCATTCATTACTCCATGAAAGGTAGTGTAGTTAGTCACCATTTGTATAACATTCGGTTTAGGGTGAAACACCTCAGCGGCATCATCAGTCTGAACAATTACTGGCACAAATTGCTCAATCGTTGGCATTGCATAACTCTGTAGAGTTCTCCTATCCGCTTGTACCACAACTCCTACTCCATTATGTCCCTTCTATGCCATGTTGGTTTCAGATCTTCATCTTTCTCTTGCTGTGATCTCCTTCATGCGAAACCACGCCGTCCGCCAGCCTAACAGATTTCTCTTGAGTTTCCTTTCTCTTTTGTCTAGCAAATTTTTCAATCTCAGGTATGAATCTCTCGAGTTTGGTTGCTGAACTTCGTGTAGCGTACTACGAGACATAAAAATAAATAAAAAGGTTAGTAACTTGCCTCGGCGGCCGTTACACACACCTGGCAGACTCAAAAATACAGACTCTGACTACTGACCGACTCGAACTAACGGAAACGATTTTGGAAAAATTGGAACCCTCGGTTTATCGGGGCAGACCCTCGGTAAATCGTTCGTACCTATTTTCTAGATTTTAACAGAACGAAAAGAATGGGCCTTGATTTTATTTCGCTTATTTTCCCGCCTAGACAGCTGTCGACATTGACCAGACATTCCTAGGGTCCATCAAGATAATGTCATAATTAACACTTCACTAACAGTCTTTCATGTTAATTTACGATAACATGCAAATAGTTGATCGGGCTAAAATCATGTAAATTAAATCTATCGATCAACGTAGCTGGCGCCGAATATCATGAATTAGTAATTTACTAGGTATTCAGATCTAGTGATATAGACCGTCATAGATCTGAAGAACGCAACTACTATTTCATGATTTCTTCACCAACGAATCGGATCTATAACACATGGGGTAAAATAAACTAACTACTACATAATTAAACTAAATACGCAATTAAAACATACTAGTCGAATAAAACAACGATAGATCTACATCTTGGAAAAGACAAAAAATCATACCCTCGAAGACGAGCGTAGATCTCCTTCAGATCTCTCCCTAGGCGGCGACTCCGTCGTCTCTCCAACCATAACTCATAAAATAAATAAAATAAAGAACTAAGAACTTTTATTGCATAATATTTGTCTTGAAAATTGTACACTTGTGTTCTGAGGCGAAGCCTCTTATTTATAGCTATTTAAACCGACTTAGGAACAACTAGTTCGACCCCTCATCCAAGAAAACGCGTTTCGGAAGGATCTGGATCCTCGGTAAGTCGGCACCGACCCTCGGGTTACCGAAGGTAATTTTGTCTTTTTTCTTCAACCGACTTAACTTGGATGCTTCTTGTAACACCCCGATTTTCGTCATATTGCTTATAAAGGACTTTTTACGCATTTGTTAATAATTATTTAGATTTTTTATTTCTTCCCACTACTAATATCTACTCATACATGTCATATTTTCATACTATGATTTAATCTACGAAAAGGTTAGGGATATATATTTTTTAAAACGTAGAAATGTATTTCAATAGATAATAAGTGACATTTTAATTCATGTTTTTACAAATTAATTTTCAAGACAAAATATCAATAGACAATAAATGAGTATTACATATACTGAAAAAGGAAAATAATCCTTGTGACCATTGATTGGATTCATGTTTAGAATACGTTATATATATATTTTAAATTCCTGAATTTATGAATCATTTAAGTATGCATTTAGAATATAAGAGTCAATTAGCTTTATTTTAAATACGTTACTTTGAATTCAATTGCCTTTATCTTTACAATTGAGCAGCTAATATATATATATATATATATATATATATATATATATATATATATATATATATATATATATATATATATATATATATATATATAATATATATATTAATCATTTTGTTTGATATATATGTTTATTATGCCAAAAAAATAGTAGTTACACGCGTTCATAAAAAGGAAAACGTAAAAGCATATTTATCTTGCACATTTTCTTTTACTAAATAATTTATTATAATTAATAAATGTTGCACTAAATGAGTTAGACTATTTTTCTTTTGACCACATAAAGAAAATGTGGGCAATTTTCACGGCTAAGTTAAGGTAACCACATCAGCGGCTATCATAAATTTTACTATATATATACGCATGGTGCATTACACAAAGATATGAAATATAGACCAAATTAACTAGCCACTCACGTCTCTCCATTTTTTTTAATTTTCTCCTAACTTCCCTTACACTCTTAGTTCCTTTGTGCAACTTTAAAATTCTTTGGGTCGTAAAAATCATCACTTTTTGCGGAGGGTCCGCTACTGTCATTTCGTAGCAGCGTAAATAATGAACCACTTAAGATTGTCAATGTCGGTAAACGCCGGCAGCAACTGCTGCAACAAAGCGCATAGATTCCTCGGCTTTTTGTGAACATGTTGGTTGTGACAATCGGTGAGTTGTATTTTTATAAAAGTCAATGTGTGTGTTTTTTCCAATTTATTTTAAATAAGATACATATGTTGATATAAAATAGTTACTTTTATGAGCTATTATTTTCGTAAATGATAAATGTGTTACTATTAATTTTATTACATTGTTTATCAATAAAAACGTGTCATTTTGTCATAAAGCAAATGTGAGGTCTTATTTTTTATACAAGTAAAAGTGCGTCTTTTATTGATTTATTTTCAATATAATACTTACGTTTATATAAGAATGTCGTTTTCATCAAATAGACCTAAGCTCGTATATGTTCAAAACAACAATGTTTTTCAGTTATTATTATTGCGTATTATATTGATTTATCGAAAGAACTCGAAAGTTGTTACCTAGGCAGTAATCGTAAAAATAAAACTAATTGTAATAATTAATCGATTGGTGCTAGTGCACTTTTTTTTTCCCCTTGTAAATTGAGACTTAATACTTGGACTTGACTTGATCGCTTGCTAGTGGCACGAAAGTGTCTAAGCTCTGGTGGCTAGGGAGATTAGAGTTATTGCTCTCGGGAGAACGGCTAGTCACCGGTCTCGGGGCCTCTTGACTCAAGTCTTTCCGACAGGAGCTAGAGTGCTCACTCGTAGGAGTGGGGACGGTACTCTTTTTCCCCGAAGATTCATGCCACGGCCGGGAAAGCAAGGACTGACGGTTGTGTCGTGTTTCGGAGGGCGCGGGGTTGGCTGGAGCCCTTTGGGAGGTTCACTGGGTGAAGGTCTGAATCCTTTCCCCGACAATCGGCCGGAGTTGTCGTGCAAGAGCTTGCTTGTTGAAGTGCGGTAGCAAATCGTGTTCACGTGTGGAGTTTGGTTGGTATCGACTCATCGACCTGGCCAGGTTGATGTCAAGTAACCAGATAACTCAAGTAACCTAAGTAACTTAATCTTTAAGTGTTATGAATTGTTCTCAAGCGATCGGTTGTGACTATATATATATATACATATATTGCATATTTTATCTTGTACTAAGACGTTTTGATGCAGGTTGAAAGCTAAAGTAATCCGCTGTGGTATATCTTATTTTAATCTATTTGCTTTTCTACTAACTATTTTACTATAAAGGACACATGCAGAGACACGGGAACTCACTGGGCTAGTAATAGCTCACACGTTTGTGAACCCTTCTTTTTAGGTATGGAAGCGGAATCATTTGATGGCGAGGCAAATAAGGGGACTTTGGAGACAATCTTTGAGGGTGATTTTGATGTGGACTATAATATGGATATGGCCAATTGAGTGACTTTTGGATTTTTTTTATGCTTTGTCTTTCAATTTGTTTCTGTTGTATGGATAATTCAACAGCTATCATTTTGAATTTGTGGCTAATGTAATAAAGGACTAGTTACATCTCTTTTTCTTATGGATCTAGTATGTGTGGCGGTAGGTCGCCGACCCTTCCTTAACAAGATCCCAGTGGGACCTAGGGGTCGGAAGCGGTCTATTACACTTCTAGAATACCCTAGGCCCATTCTTTTCGTTCACTCCACTCCAGATTCGTCAATCATGCTCAGCCCAATATTTCCTATCCTGAAAATCATCAAATAATACACGAAATAATATCGAAATAGGGAAAATAAACGCTAAGTGCAGATTTCTCGACTCACGAACCCGACATATGATATTCAACTCAAATGGTTCATATTTGTAGGTCGAAACAACTATTTTTAGCTCATAATGGATAGAATATTGATGCCGTCGGATAGACTTTAACCGTCATCAGTCATTATCATACCATAGCATCTCATAACACAAAAAAAAAACTATATCACATGGATTCTAACATCAACAGCAAGAAAATTACTCAACTTAAACTTTATAAAACCATAATTGTTCAACGTGAAAACCTTTTTACTTGGAATCTAATGCAAAAGCAAGCAAACACTACTACAAAATATGCCTATTAAGACATTAGATTTAGGACATTTATTCAAAAATGCCCCTTTTAGACGTGTGATGGGGCGTTTGCAAACTTGTGCGTTTTGGTACAATAAATAAGCTGTTTTATTAATTTGTTTATTAAAAAAAATGTGTTAAAGGCGTTCCATAAACGTGGCCCGATGAAAAAATAAGCGGTAAAACTACCGCCTCCTTGTTTCCGAAAATTTTCATACCTAAAATAAGCTCCCCAATTACCTAGCTCTTCAGTTTCATTACCCCGCCTCCTTCTTCCTCACCTCACTTACCTAGCTCTTCTTTTCTCCTCCGCCTCCATCTTCCCGGTGCTTCAAGCTCTATCTTCTGATAATCGGACCCTCGTTTAGGCTGTTCGAACATTAAGCAAGCAGCAATTCGAACATTAATCAGGTCAGCGAATATATATATATATATATATATATATATTTTGCTTTTCAATTTATAATACCCCTCTGCTTATGCTCTGTTTTTCCCTTAATCTTTGTCTGTTTTGATCTATGTTTCTGTAGTGGACAACTTCTTTGAACCAAACACTTCACATGAAAACCGGAAATGGTATATGACGTTAATTTTTGCTTAAGTTGACTAATACTCCTCATTGCCATGCCAACACATATATTGTTAAACACTACAAACTGAGAGGTACTTTACTAAGTATAAGTGGAAAATGCCCATTAATTAACATGGCAATATAAGTTTTTTCCTCTCTTTTCTACATCCTTGTATAAAGAAGAAAGCAAAGTATTTGTTTTCTCTGTTTGTAAAATGGAAAAAGGAATTGATAATGTCATCCCTAAGTGGGTTTGGGTTTCTTGGATTTGCGTTGTTGTTGGAGCAATTGGTGTTAGTATACATTGAGCAACTTCAGTGAAAAAGAAAAAAAAACAAACATAAGAAAAATATTTATTCGGTAAGGAGATCAATTCCACGGTACTCGTGTGGTGTTGAAGATCATCGTAGGCGAAGGTATTATTTGCACTATACATTTACGTCTTTCGGAAGTTGTTTTGTAGTAGCTAAATCAGTAAATTTCTTATTAGATTTTGACGATAGCAATTGTCGTTTTTTCTTTTCGAATCGTAATTCAAGAGATTGGATCCTCTGTTCTTTATCATGAATAAGTATACATGCCTGTTATGTTAGTATTTCCTAATCTTATCAGTCAAGCTGTTAGCCGTATCTCGAGTTGATCATCGGAAGTTTTAACATCAGTTGACCATCATAGTAGCTATAGGTATATTTCAAGAACTGGTTTATCCAAACTGCAGTCATGATGCATTTAGTAGCTTAATTTATCTATCATATATATACTTTATCATCAGATTGAAACTCGGTACCGGTACTATAAGGAATGGTACTATATATTATGTCTGCATACCTTCGTGATATGTATAAAATGATCTTTTGTTGTGGTGCATAAAGCATTCCGCCTGTCACTATTTTTTTCTGTTCTCGGTGTCTGTCATAAAATAATCTTTTGCTGTGGTGGATTTGCAATCGTTGGACTGAGTTGTATAGGGAAAAAACTATCAAGACAGTGAAAAAAGTTGAATGATGTTTTTCAGTAATGCTGTAGTTTAGTTTTCTTTACGTTGGCTTCTTTTCTTTTTACTCTTTCTACTTTGATAGAGTTAGTTTCTTATATCTTTCATTGTTGTTGGTAATTGGTATTTGTTTCATCTTTAGTTCATTGTGCAAGTAAGAAGTATTAAGTAGTTTCTTTTTCTCTTCACATTGTCTGTTATGTATTCCAGTATTTGTATATATGTGTTACCAGTCATCTTTGCTTTTGATAGGTTTATTCCTGCCATTTGTAGCTGGGTATGAATGTCATGTGAGGGGTTTTATTTTAGTTGAAGGCAGCTCTGCTTGTCATGTATTCTGCATTTTATCGTATCCCGGTTTGACATTCTTTTCCTCTGCAAAATTGCTCTCAATAAGAACTTTAATAAAGAGAAGACCATTCTGTGTCAAACGGATAAACGCCTTATCCTTCTATTGATTTTTCCTCGGCTATTGTAATTGTCTGTAACATTAGTTATCAGCAATGGCACCTTCGACACGCATAGGACGGCAGCATGATTTTCAACCGAGGGACGAGAATTTAGATGATCCATTGGACGACACTATCAGAGGTTCTTTCTTATTTGATTCCAAAGTCATTAAATATCTAACATCATATAATTTGTTTGTTTGCTTTCTTATATGATAATTTTTGTTTCTTATGTTGTGTTTTGGTTTTTTTTATTGTAGAAGAAGATGATATTGATGACTCAAGTGGAGAAGACGATGAAAATGGAGAAGGTATATTTCCGAGTGAACATTGTTTTAGGCCATTTTAATATTTCACCCTCGTCATCAGTACACACTACAAGCCATGTTTTGTTTGACATTGTAATAGAAGAGGAAAACCTTGATGGCCCCGTCATGCGAAAGACTAGAGGCACTACATTTATGAAGCATCTTTGGGGCTTGCCTAAAGGTTTTCCAAAGAAGAATTTGGAATGTAATCAATTTGGCCAACCAGTAGGCGAACAAAGGAAGCAACTAGCAGAATTTTTGGGGACTGTCGCAAAAAATGGACTTTTTTGCCCTATTGATGTGGAAAGATGGCCTCAAATGCCAGAAGAGAATAAGACTGAAATGCTTAAACTTGTAAAGGTAAATGTGTGTATATTTTAATTTTTTTAGTAGAAAAAAAGTGTGCATATTTCATACAACATAACATCACATATGCCTTTATACAAATTCAATTATTCAATATTAACTTGTTTCAAACACTAACAATACTTCCAAGGCTGTATCCATTTTGAAAATTACGTCATCAGGAAAAGTTAGAGGTTACACCTGGCATGGACACTTGGATATTGCAAACAATAGGAAAAAGATGGAGGAACTGGAAATCAAATTTGAGAACAAAATATAAATTATCAAGCGTTGCCTTATGATAAGAAAAGGAAGCCGATGGAAGTTAGGGTCCAAGAGAACCAATGGGCTACGTTTAAAGATAACTCCAATCCTGAGAAGGCAAAGGTACTTATATGATTAAAGTGTATTTTGTGATAAAGATACTTTTATATCATACAAGTAAATTATGACTGTTGTTCACATTCTTTTTTTGTACGCTTAGGCTTTGACCAAAAGAAATAAGGTGGTTCAAGTATGAAGAAAATGAATCATTGGACTGGGAAGACGTTTTTTGCTCAACGAGCATATATATGGGTGCGATAGCCAAACTTTTTTTGAACCCTTTCTGTCTTTCTGTCTTTTACACATTCCACTCTCTAATTGTCTTTTTGCTTATGATTTGTTAAAAGCTTGTTGCTTATTTTGTTTTCAAGCCTTATAAGATGAGCCATCTATAGCCGGATGTTATATTCATTGTGTTCATTGCTTAAAAATTGAGTTTCATTTGTGTATATGTTGAGTTTCACTTGAATAAAGTTAATTTCCTTCCCTTCTCTTCTCTTCTATTTTGTGTAGCTAGAGACTTGAGTAAAACTTATTATTATAATTATGTGCTATTTTCATTATCTGCTTTACGAATGTCTTATTTCAGGAGAAAAAAAACAATGCTCAACCTTCTCGTGCGACTATGTTCAAGGAATGTTACACCGATCGCTCGGGCAATCCAAAATGCGATGCAGTAGCAAGTACCATTGTAAGTTGACTATTTACTACAACTATATATATATTTTTTAAGTGTCCTTTTTCTTCTCAAATGAAAGTATAAGAAGGTGATCTATATAATACATTTATGCAACCAAAAAAACAGTGATGGATTTAATCAATTGATCGCGATTCAATTGTAATTCACTCATACATTTATGCAACCATGTACTTCAGGCTGCTATGGATGAAAGGAGTTCACAACTCCAACAGGGACAAGTTGATGAGGTGAGCCCAAACGACATATTTGGCCAAGTTATAGGTAAAGAAAGGAACGGTCGAGTAAGGATGCTTGGAGCCGGTGTGTCCCCGTCAGATGTATGGTGTGATTTTCCAGGTCGTAGTGATAGGAGTCAACTTTACGTGACTCCGCTACATTGTTTGGCCTCCGTTTACCACATTTTCAGCACATTTTTGGATAATTTAGACCACTTTCGGGGTAATATTGTGAGTTCCTCGCACGGGGGTAATTCCGTCATTTTGATAGTTTACCACCCCTTTTTTGATGATACTGACCCCATTCCCGAGCACGTTTACCCTTTGGAATGTTTTGGTTGTTTTTGTCATTGTGATGATGTAGGGTATTGGTGTCTCGAGGACCCGAAAGGCAATGGTTTACAATGAGAAACATGACCGAGGCGAGAAAAGAGGTGGAAAAGGGAGAAAAAGTGAAGAATTGGTGGCACAGGGTCCAAACGCACGTTTGGAACCCTCAAACCAGCGTTCCAGGTCTCCAAACTGGCGTTCCAACCCTCAAACCAGCGTTCCAGGTCTCCAAACTGGCGTTCCAACCCTCAAACCAGGGCAAAATTAGGATTTTAGTCCTCTAAGTTGGCATATTTTGGATTTTAGTCCTGCTAATGCTCCGGTGAGGAAAATAGTCCTCTAAGTTGGTTTTTTTATTTTGATTTTAGTCCTATCCGCCGGTTTATCTTGTTTGGACACCGGAATCATCATAAATAACTTATATGGACGCCACATCATATGCCATGTTGGATCTACGTGGCGGTGGGTCCCATTTCTACACCATTTACTAAAATTAAAAAGTTGATTCATAAAGGATTTGAACCGGTGACCTAGTGGTAACTATCAAGCACTTTGCAATCTAAGCTAGAACTTTAATGTTTATACAATGACAAGATTTATTACTTATGCATGATATGGTTTCCTTTGGTTTAATTTTACTTTTTAATTTGATGTAGTTATTTTTTATATAAAAAAAAAATTACTATCTACGTCCCTAAATGTAAGTGGATTTAGAATTATCATATACATTAAGAAATTGATTTTTTTTTTGAAACACGGTGATTAAATATATTAGACTATAATGTTTGGTTCTCAAAAAAGACTATAGTGTTTGATATACAATTTGATTATCATTAATTAATGTAATAATTATGATATTAAAAAAGTTGACCGAATATATACAAATTAATAGTAAGATAAGAAAAAAATTTATAATTGTTACTCTTCCGGTAATGTAAGGTCGACTTACATTAATAATAATAATAATAAGAAGAAGAATAATAGGTTATCAAAAAATAAAAATAAAAAACATTATGCAAGAGCTCTTATATATATATATCATTTACAGTTAAATTAATTTTGTAAATAAGTTTATTTAAATTAGGCACATACAATGTTGGTAGAAATGTTATTGTGCATAAGTAATTACTTATGTCGTAATATACAACTTGAAGTTATAGCTTGGATGGCAAAGTGCTTAATATTTTACCACAAGGTTGCCGGTTCGAATCCTTCTTCCCTCAATTTTTTATTTTAGTAAATGGATGAGAAATGGGACCCACAAGCCATGTAGGATCCCACGTGGCATCCACGTCATCAATTTTAAAATATTACGGTGTCCAGTCAGCAATATCCGGCGGACGGGACTAAAATCAAAAAAAAAAAGCCAACTTAGAGGACTATTTTCCTCACCGGAGCAGGAGCAGGACTAAAATTCAAAATAGGCCAACTTAGAGGACTAAAATCCTAATATTGCCCTCAAACCAGCGTTCGAGTTGCGAGTCATACAGAGTTCAGCTCCTTCAAACGCCGGTTTAGCAACTACCCCGAACGTGCGTTCCAGGCCATTCAAACGCACGTTCCCTACCTTCAAACGTGCGTTCCAGGCCTCTTAAACGCACGTTCCATACCTGTAAACCAGCGTTTCGCAAGACAAAAGCCCTAAGCTGCCCAGAATTTCAAGCGGAACGCACGTTCCACTCATCTGAAGCCAGCGTTCGAACCAAAATCTGCAGGATTTTCCCTCCACCTATAAATACCCCCCTTAGTCCATTTTGAGATTATTATTCATCTTCTTAGCCAAACTCTACCCCTTTCATAGCTCGAATTT
This sequence comes from Gentiana dahurica var. dahurica, assembly GCA_024500145.1. Classification (NCBI taxonomy): domain Eukaryota; kingdom Viridiplantae; phylum Streptophyta; class Magnoliopsida; order Gentianales; family Gentianaceae; genus Gentiana; species Gentiana dahurica. Next base: position 94,465,225 of record CM044901.1, on the reverse strand, counting down.
TGTAATAGCTTAGAATACTCTCTCTTAGTGTAAATCAACAACATCTTAGCTTAATCTTTCCATTTCTTAGCTTAGATTTTCATTTCAAACACTAAGAGACCACCTTTTAATTACTTCTATATTTTGTACTTTTGGGATCTCAACTCAATTTCCGCAATTTTATGGTATATCTCTCTTCTCTTTTACTTGTTATGGCTCTTATTTACTGTTTTATGCATGTTTTGATTAGTATAATGTGTAGCTAAACATCTTCATAGCCGAATCATGTGAAATTTGGTGAAATCACCCTTTGGGTGATGAAATTGGGAGTGGGTAGTGTTTTTTATTGTTGTTTCTTGCATCTTTCACGTCTTAGAACTTGTTATAACGGATTTGGGCTAGATTGATCAACTAGGTCAAACATCACACACACCACTCTTGAGAGTTGTTCAGAGAGAGGGGTGTGGGAAAAGGGTTCTAGGATCGTGGTGTAGTCTCGGTTTAGTTGTTAAACCGAGCACATCGTGAGGTTACTCGTTTATACGTTTAAGCGGCTCGAGTGCAAAACATGACTTGTTAGGAGAGAGTTGTTCAGACCTTAACATGGCATAAGGTGTTAGAAGAGAGTTGTTCAGACGCTAGCACCGGGTTTAGGAGTTCGCACCCGTGAAATTGAATGCAAGAGCTCGTTTGTTATATTGCACACTCCCGGTTTTGTCTATCCTTGGGGTTGAAATTAGTCATTTTGATCATGGTTCGGCTATGTCCCTTTCTCTCTTTAGACTTGTTAGTTTAATTTACTTTAGTTTAATTGAAGTGTACAAACATTCCAACAACTTGTTTGCCTAGACTAAGCAATAAGTTTACTTTGGTACTTACAAGCACATCTTCTCTGTGGGATCGACCTCGGACTCCTGTAGCTTTGCTCGCAATCGACCCGGTACACTGCCGGTTAGAGAGCTTGTTTAGTCACCGTTGTCTTGAGTATTATAAATTTGTTTGGTGAAAAAAACGCTCAATTAAAATGGCGCCGTTGCCGGGGAAGATGTGTGCTATTTGTGATATCTTGCAAGTGAACCGAAGGCTTGGGCCTAGGTTTTATTTTATTGTTTTCTTGTTGTTTGGTGTTTTGTAGTGCAATTCCCGGAGTTCTTGAGAACCGCTTGAACCTTACATGTCTAGAATGGAGACTTTTGCTAAACAAAGAGGAAGGGGCCTTCTAGTTGGGAATTTGATTGCTAGATTTGAAGGTTTGAGTCCGGAACAAACGGAAATGGACCAAGACACTAATCAAGTTGGTCGTGGAGGCCAAGTTTTTGTGGAACACCCTTCTATCGGGGGAGGTCAAGGAGTTACTAATCGAGCTCAAGGCCAATCCTTAAGTAACAATGTTCAACAAAGGGTAAACTGTCAAGGGAAAGGACAAGGTGGAGCAATGCCACCGATGGACCCGAATGCTATGAATTGGCTTATGAATCAAGTACAAGAGCGATTTCAAGCATTAATGCAAGCTCATATGCAAACTCCCAATCCGGCACCGAATCAAGGAGATGTGCGGACTTGTAGAGATTTGGTCATGCCACGGCCCGATTTGGTGGGGCATAGTCCGATAAGGTTGCCCCCGATCACCGCCAACACTATGAGTATTGGGCAAAATATTATCAATATGATTAGGGACAACTCAACCTTTAGAGGGACGGCAATCGAAAATCCTTACTTCTTCCTGGATCATTATCTCGAGGTGTGTCGGACTATAAGGATGGACGGTGTTAGTGAAGAGGCAATCAAGCTACTTTTGTTCCCATTCACTCTAAAAGACCAAGCAAGGCGTGGTATGACTCCTTAAGGCATGACTCCTACACACTTGGACCGAGGTGGTGCGCACATTTTTGCATAAATAATATCCACCGGGGAAAGTTTTTGATTTGAAGGAGGCGATCATGACCTTTGATGCTTATGAAGACGAGTCACTACTCGAGGCATGGGAACGGTATAAGGCCTTGTTGCGCCAATGTCCCGTACATGGAGTCACTCTTGGGGACCAAGTCCATTGTTTCTTGAGGGGACTTGATCAAGATATGCAAAACCGACTTCATGCTTCAAGCGGTGGTGATATAATGATGTTACAACCTGATCAAGCATTTGACCAAATTGAACGGATTGCGGAAACTTCAAGACTTTATGTTTCCGAGACAAGAAGAGGGCCAAGACGCAAGAAACCGAGTGAGATGAAGTCGGTAGGGGAAAAGATTGAAGATGCACACCATGAGAAATTGTTGGACCAACAAGAGGAATCTTTGCAAAATCTTGAAGATCGAGTAGTGCAACTAAATGAAAAGAGGAGGTTTGAGAAAGAAGAAGAAACAAGAAAGGAGCTAGAAGCCGTGGGAAAAGAGCGAGAAGAGGCTCATTCAAGGAAAACGGAGAGAGAGGATGATGATTTTTATCTTGATGAAGCGTTTCGAGCTAGAGATTGAGTTGGGATCGCCCATGTCAATAGAGGGTCCTCCTGTGGAGCTTGATTATGGTAGGTTTCACGTTCTTCCGATTACACCCTCACTTCCCGATGTGAACATTGATGATGCCTTGGTGGAATGTATGGTGGAACCAACCATTGTTGAGACTCAACATGAAATCTTTGGTGATGAAAGTAGCTCATTTTAGGATGAAGAAGAGATGGAAGAGGTGCAATGTTTGTCTATTACACCGCCCTCCGAAGAAATGCAAGACGATGAGTTGGAGGAGTGTATGATAGATTTGAGCACACTTTTTGAAGAACCGGATTCTGAGTTTGAAGAGAAGACGGGATCGCCCATTTCACCATCACTCCCGATTGAATTGTATGATGATGCAATTTTGGAGTGTGTGATGAAATCTCATGAGCTTGATATGACATCCGTGGTAGAACTACCGGAAGAGTTGGAGGTGATTAGCATACCGGTCCCGGACTACTACACTCTTTACTCCCCGGTAGATGAAGCTCACAAGATTTATGAAAGGGAACAACTACCATGGGATGGTAATTTCAAGAAGAGGATGATGGCGGATTTCAACGAAAGGGGATTCCCAAGAGCCATGTGCGGTAAGTTCCTAGTGAACTCGTTTTCCCCTATGCTTGCTATGCTCATTCTCCTTGAATTGTTGATATTCTTGAGTTCGGATTTCGGTTGATGGTTTTTGGTGATTTTTGATTGAATTAAAAATGTTGTCTTGAGTTGGTTTGAGTCCTTTATGGTTTGAGTCCGTTTTGGTGCCACTTGGTCGAGCCAACGACGTAAAACAAAGGCGCTTTGTGGGAGGCAACCCACCTTTTTGGTAATAATTTTGTTTTTGAAGTGGTTTTTGGGTGCAAGAGGGGAGAGTTTTGCTTAAAAGAGAGTGTGGGATGAGAATTTCCTTTTGGTTCTGGCCTTTGTACATAGACGGGGATGTTTTCATGTGAGCCTATGTGGCCTTATTTTATGCGTGGATGCTCTGTGTTTCTTTTGATTATCTTTACATCCAGTGCACTTCCCGTCTAGTATGGTTGATATGCTTTGATACCTTGATTGTGGCATGGCTTCTATTTTTATATATCTCGTATCTATCACCATCTTTTGGCACGTGGATTTTTTCCCGTGCATGTGTTTGCCTTGTTTTCTGTCTACATGGTGTTCAGGTACTCGAGATGGAGCTTACTAGAAGATGTCACGTGGGCTAAAGTGCACCTTTCTGCCGGGTTTTGGTCAAACAGCTAAGTCTTTTTACTCTTTTTATCTCTCACACACCGAGGACAGTGTTTCGTTTAAGTGTGGGGTGGGAGACTTAGCTGTTTTCTTGTTTTCGTTGTTAAATGTGCTATAAATGTGGTATACTTGGCCTATGATCGGGCTCGAGTCGATTTTTGGGTAATTTTTAAAAATTTTCAAGGGTCTTAACACCGTGTTGTATGTGTTATTTTCACATTTGAGTGGTGATCACTTTAGTCGGGATCCCGAACATGTACATTGTGGTTTGATATTATCTTGAGAATGGAGTCTTATTAATTTCACGAAAGCTACACTTTGTGCACAATTTGATTGCTACCACCTCTCATATCACTAGTCTCGAGGCTAAATGTCATAGGTTCACCTAAGTAGGACACGGGATGACGGTTCTGGCGTTCTTTTTGACCCTACCTTGGCCAAATAAGCCTAAGCCGAACATTTTCCCTTCGTTGCCCATCTCAGCCTTGGTAGAATGGTCTGACCACCATTCGCTTATAGCCGTTTTGTTACTTAGTCAGAAACCTACCCTTGAGCCTTATTATGGTCACATTTCCTTCATTTTATACCCTACGAGTGGACTTAGTCTTCTGTTAGAACACACTTGCTAAGGCAAGTGTGGGGTGGGGGAGATGATGTTTTTGATTGGGTTGTTGTTTCTCGTTTTGAGCTATAAAGTGTTGAGGAGCTCGTTTGGGCTTGGTGTTCGGCTCTTGGGCCAAAAGAAAAGAAAATCTCTTCTTCTATCTCTTCCTTAAAAAAAAAAAAAAAAAAAAAGAAAAAAAAAAGAGGATGTACATAGAAATAAAGGCGTGGAGTCAAAGTAAGGAGCTCAATGATAAATTTTTATGATGTTAGAGTTGGGATAGTGAGATAGGTGCTAGTATGCTTGAACTCACCTCACGACACTTGAAACATAGTTGTTTGGCAATGAGTTCGGGTGCATTAGTATCCTATGGTTCCCAAAGTGTTAAAATGATCAAAAAGGAGTTTGGTGGTTTGTATGATAGAAATGAGTTGGTACTTGAGTTGATTAGGTTCACTCGTACTTCTTTTCTCCAGTTCCCAAAATACCCTTTTCGATTAACCAATTTTCCCTAGCCTAACGTTATAACCTTTCAAGTCCTGCTCGATCGTGTCCAAACTTAGTGACCTTGATTAGTGGAGAGGCTAGTAGGAATGAAACGGTTGGTAGACTTTTGGTTGGGATTCAAGCCCCGACAATCATTTTGAGCACTTGGTTTTAGCTTGGCACCACACACACTCCATTTTCTTGATAATGTTGCACCAATGTGTATATGTTCGTGTTTCTTACTTTGTGGTTACCTTGAGAGTGTGAGTAGTAGCACCTACATCATAAAGTTGAATCCCTTGGTTTGTTTTAAAACGCCTATTTTACTCGAGGACGAGCAAAGGCTAAGTGTGGGGTGGTTGATAGGAGTCAACTTTACGTGACTCCGCTACATTGTTTGGCCTCCGTTTACCACATTTTCAGCACATTTTTGGATAGTTTAGACCACTTTCGGGGTAATATTGTGAGTTCCTCGCACGGGGGGTAATTCCGTCATTTTGATAGTTTACCACCCCTTTTTTGATGATACAGACCCCATTCCCGAGCACGTTTACCCTTTGGAATGTTTTGGTTGTTTTTGGTCATTGTGATGATGTAGGGTATTGGTGTCTCGAGGACCCGAAAGGCAATGGTTTACAATGAGAAACATGACCGAGGCGAGAAAAGAGGTGGAAAAGGGAGAAAAAGTGAAGAATTGGTGGCACAGGGTCCAAATGCACGTTTGGAACCCTCAAACCGGCGTTCCAGGTCTCCAAACCGGCGTTCCAACCCTCAAACCAGCGTTCCAGGTCTCCAAACTGGCGTTCCAACCCTCAAACCAGCGTTCCAGAGTTGCGAGTCATACAGAGTTCAGCTCCTTCAAACGCTGGTTTAGCAACTACCCCGAACGTGCGTTCGAGGCCATTCAAACGCACGCTCCCTACCTTCAAACGTGCGTTCCAGGCCTCTTAAACGCACGTTCCATACCTGTAAACCAGCGTTTCGCAAGACAAAAGCCCTAAGCCGCCCAGAATTTCAAGCAGAACGCACGTTCCACTCATCTGAAACCAGCGTTCGAACCAAAATCTGCAGGATTTTCCCTCCACCTATAAATACCCCCATTAGTCCATTTTGGGATTATTATTCATCTTCTTAGCCAAACTCTACCCCTTTCATAGCTCGAATTTTGTAATAGCTTAGAATACACTCTCTTAGTGTAAATCAACAACATCTTAGCTTAATCTTTCCATTTCTTAGCTTAGATTTTCATTTCAAACACTAAGAGACCACCTTTTAATTACTTCTATATTTTGTACTTTTAGGATCTCAACTCAATTTCTGCAATTTTATGGTATAACTCTCTTCTCTTTTACTTGTTATGGCTCTTATTTACTGTTTTATGCATGTTTTGATTAGTATAATGTGTAGCTAAACATCTTCATAGCCGAATCATGTGAAATTTGGTGAAATCACCCTTTGGGTGATGAAATTGGGAGTGGGTAGTGCTTTTTATTGTTGTTTCTAGCATCTTTCACGTCTTAGAACTTGTTATAACGGATTTGGGCTAGATTGATCACCTAGGTCAAACATCACACACACCACTCTTGAGAGTTGTTCAGAGAGAGAGGTGTGGGAAAAGGGTTCTAGGATCGTGGTGTAGTCTCGGTTTAGTTGTTAAACCGAGCACATCGTGAGGTTACTCGTTTATACGTTTAAGCGGCTCGAGTGCAAAACATGACTTGTTAGGAGAGAGTTGTTCAGACCTTAACATGGCATAAGGTGTTAGAAGAGAGTTGTTCAGACGCTAGCACCGGGTTTAGGAGTTCGCACCCGTGAAATTGAATGCAAGAGCTCGTTTGTTATATTGCATACTCCCGGTTTTGTCTATTCTCGGGGTTGAAATTAGTCATTTTGATCATGGTTCGGCTATGTCCCTTTCTCTCTTTAGACTTGTTAGTTTAATTTACTTTAGTTTAATTGAAGTGTACAAACATTCCAACAACTTGTTTGCCTAGACTAAGCAATAAGTTCACTTTGGTACTTACAAGCACATCTTCTCTGTGGGATCGACCTCGGACTCCTGTAGCATTGCTCGCAATCGACCCGGTACACTGCCGGTTAGAGAGCTTGTTTAGTCACCGTTGTCTTGAGTATTATAAATTTGTTTGGTGAAAAACACGCTCATCACGTAGCGCTATGTATCGGCTCGCAATGGAGAAACAAGATACGGTTGAGAAGTTGGCTGCACAACTTAAAGAACAAGGTGCTCAAATTGCAAAGTTAACAGAAATGATCACACAACAAAATAGAGGTGATCAACAAGTCAACCGTCCTCCATCAACGATATACACACGTATACCTCTACGGGTAAGAAATCTAATCATCTATGCACATTTTTGATGTGATACAACCTCAAATCGTTGATCTTGATAGATGTTTTTTCCTTATTATTTTTGCTAGATCCCCTCCGAGTCCGCTCTTTCGGAATTTTTTTGCACTTGAAATTGCTCTATATTTGGTTATTCAATGTTGGTTCACTTTGTGTGTGCCTTGGTGCTACTGTGCCATAGTAGCAGATTGTATCTCAATTTTCATGAGCAAATCATTTCCAAAATTAAATGCATGTTGATCTGATATAGTGATATGGAATGTTGACGTATTAGTATAAATCAATTGTAGACCTACAGCAAAAAGTCTCTATTACAGGGCTATATATATATATATATATATATATGTATATATATATATATATATGTATATATATATATATATATATATGTATATATATATATATATATATATATATATAAATTGTCTAGAAGCATGGATATCATATTCTATGGTTTAGGGCAAGAAGATCACTGGATTCTTTCTCATTTATGGAGTTGAATTATGTTAACTACCTTCAATTAGCAAATTAGCATAGAACCAACCACGCACCTTCTCTTTTTAATGTTTCCGGATGATTAGATCAAGTAAAATGTTCATGATCTGTCAGGAGAAGTTGAATTGTATCAGTTTGTAACAACTAGTTAAATTCATTTATATGATAATGACCTGTTAGCAAATTAACTTTTTTAAACATTGCAGGCTGGTGCTTTTGTAGCTATCAAAAGCATGAGTGATGCATCAAAAACTGTTGCTAAAGGATATTTATGAAGCTTAAACCCATCTGATGTTGTTGGTGGCACTGCTTTGGAAAAAAATTGGTGTGAAGTGTTGGTTCAAGTCGTGGTTGAAGATTCCGAAGACTTGATTCGTCCATATGACATGTTTTATGAGCTTCGTGATGTTATAGGGTGCTCGGTTGCGTGGCCTTGTCATTTGGTATGTAAGCGATTCTTTGTTTTATGAATTGGTGTTATGCATTTAGCTTTTTCCATTTCATAATTATTGCTACTCATTTTGTAGGTCATTGTTGGGGATGAATGATATTGTTGACAATGGTGGGATAACAATCTACTAGAACCAATGATGAATGCTTGTTGAGGACGAAGGAGATTACTCTTTTGTAGGTTGATATGCCGTAAGAAGTTCTAATGTATATTTTGATGTTTTTGCTACTTGGTTTAACTAATCTTTTGACTACTTGATGTAATGTAAGATCTCTTGATGATCTTCAACTATATGCATTTTGCTACTTGGTCTAACTAATCTTTTGACTACTTGATGTTAAGTAAGATCTTTTGATGGAATTATGATATATATGTATGTCTAGTTAATCTTCTTGGTTTGATTATTGTTAGCTTAAGTACATGTGTTTGGCTATCGATTGTTTGATTCAAAATATCAATGGGTGTGTATTGGAATTGGAATGTTACATTTCGTACATATTAAGGCGTTTCAACACGTCCCATCAAGTCTTTGTTGGGGCGTTTTGGACTGTAAAATAGATATGATAATGACTCGATGAAACGCCTCTAATAGGCTCATTGAGCGTTAAATTTCGAACATGATATGGCACTTTAAACCGCCTTATTTGGACTCGATAAGGGCGTTTGAAATTGCATCAATACATCTCTTATTAGGACTTTGAGTAACGCCCTAATAAGGACTGAATTCTCACCTACTAAGGGCATTTGAAAACGCCCTAACATAGCCCTGATGAGGCGCTTTCCTGGCATACTATAATGACATCCTAAAACGTCTTGAAAGGCTATTGCAACGTCGACAGAAAGGGCGTTCAAGGGAAACGCCCCTAGCTCAGAAACGCCCTAATACACCTGTATATAAGGCGTTTTGGAACGCCCTTAAAAGGCTTTTTTGGTGTAGTGAAAACAAGCCAAAAAGGCCAAGCAACAACAAAAACTACTTAGACCTCCAACCCAAACCTATTTGATCCACAATTAGACTAGAACTAATTGTGATCAAGGGTTTCTAAACGAACCAATCCATGAATTACAACTCAAAGATTCATAACATGATCGAATCTAAAAGATTGTAAAACTAGGTGAAAACGAACCTTTTCTGAACATGGAAAACTTGGTATCATAACGATTGTGTATATTCCTGTGTGACTCTGAATACTAGCGTTTTTTTTTCTTTTTTCTGAAAGTAATTGTGTATATTCCGTGTGACTCTGAATATAAGCAATCGCCTTCACGGTCACTTGCAGTTGTGAAGGGTGGGTTTTTTTCCGATCAGTAAAAGTGGAATCATGGGGAGATTTATTATTATTTTTTTGGGGTCAGAGTCCATAAGGACATGTTTTAAACTTAAATGGTTGAGAATGACAGTCACTACATGTGTTACTACATTTTTGTACATGTGTTACTACATGTTTATCCTTCTCAACAATTTTAGATTAAAACCACGACCTTTAATTTAATTTTTTTTTGAGAAGAAGGGAGGGGGTGATTTATTTTGGATTGGTCATTTGGCCAAAACGGATCAATCGGTATTTTGTTTTTCTTTCTATATTTTTTTGTAACCGACGGCAATAATTAATACTTGGAACACTTTTGTAGTACTCCCTCCATCCGGCAGCAATATTATAATGTAATTCATTATAGGTTTTACGTGCAATTTTAAAAAATGAATAAATGAGTTGTTTTTTAAAATTTCAAGATAAAATATTGTAATGGTGCAACGCCTTGTTTCCGGACACCGAGTTTTTATCCGAAAATGGAACGTTCGGCATGCATAATATTAAATAAATCTAATATTACACGTAAGCCTCTACTACGTCGTATCAAATAAAGCAAACGGAAGCAAAGACTCGGATAAAATTCTCCATACAACCAAGAATAGAAAGAATAAGTATAGGGTAGAAATGTAACTTATTACATCAAGAGAAATCCAAATGAAACTTAAAAAAAATACGAAATCCTCAAAACTATGAAAGACAAAGCCAACAAGTTCAACTAAAGAACTTGAATCCAAAACAGTGACAAAAGAATAATGAAAGACAATAAATAATAAACCGCTCCAACTCCGGCGTCCTCAAACGTCGCCATCGAAGTCCTCATCAAGCTAATGGTCGACCTGTTCATCTTCTCTCTCCCAAACACATAAATAAACATGCATTTGAGGTAAGTACATTGCACATAGTAAGACGTAGAAGCTACAAATTAACTAAGGCTCTTTAACAAGTTTTATTATGATAGTTATCTTTATGAGACCGACTAAATATAGGGTTCCCTTCATGTTCATCAACATGTCATGACTAACTGTTTCTAACTTAGCATATCTTTGTTACATCCGCATTCTAGGGCACTACGCATGATGCTACTCACCACAAAGTATCTGGGTGCAACCTATTAGTGGATCACACAAATAGCCACGGGCTAGTCCCGATAGTATACGCGTTCGGTGAAGTCCTCTACTCCCGGTGCCCTCTAATGGCCAGCAAAGTTATCCATCCACGAGTACCTCTACTCCTGGTGCCTCTAGAAAGGCCAGCAAGTTTACTCGTTTTATCCGAAAGCCTACACATTACGATATAAACTTGTACCTATCCAAGAATGACATGATGTTTAGTCTTTTACTAGTACAAGATGTAATCATCATTAGTTGTTAACTAGCCACCTAGTTGTTTTCAAGTAAGCTCCCTCGCAAACTCAACCCTCTTTCCTAGACCTCTAGACACGGATAAGGCCTAGCAATTACACAGACATTGATAAACTCTAGATCACCAAAGCACAAGCCCTTTCATGCCTTTCCGACGGTCCCGGACTTCAACTCCCTTTAAGAGTACGTCCGGTGCCGGAACCAAACGCATCAGAACTCAATCGGGGCTTGTTCGTTTTCATTTAATCTTATTTAAACTTGTTAACAATACTACAATTCAAGTTAAACATCACAATAACATTAGCTACAAAATTCATTGTCTACTAAATCATAATATATTTTTTCAAAACAATAAATAACACAACACAATAATACCAAACAACTATACCGTATATATTTATTAATTTATCTCCTTTTTCTTTTATAATCCGGTCGACAATAATCATACAGGAGTCCATGAACACAAATTACAAACACAAATAAAATATATTAAAAACTAATCACAAGTAAAATATATATAAAAAAAAAAACTATATCTAACCAAATGCAAAACAAATAATAACACAAACTAATAAAAGTCCTGTTTGCTAGTTTTGATGGCCGACCTCCCTTATTTTTTGTTTATTATCTAGGGGGAAGGGGCTAGAAGGACAAAAAAAAATGATAAATGGGTCCAGAAGGACAAATTTCAAAATCATAGATTAGTAAGGACAAATTGCTAATATAGTGACAAAAATGCCCCTTTATAATTTTAATAGTACAGCCAAGGAAGAAGTAGTAACAACCCATAAAATGTCGTAACATCAAATGAAAAATAGTAACAGCCTAAAAAAAAGGAGTAACAGATCGGAAAAAATCGTAACACCCAATGAAAAAGAAGTAACAACCTAAAAACAAGTAGTAACAGTCTTAAAACAAGTAATAACAGCCCGTAAAATATAATAACGGCCAATAAAGAAGTCGTAACAATCCCATAAAAATGTCGTAACATCCTAAACACAAGTAGTAACAGACTAAAAACAAATAGTAACAGCCCCGTAAAATGTAGTAACGACCCTAAACATTTATAAAAAAAAAAAAAAAAAAACGACATGCTTCATTAAATTGGACTTGGCGGAAAAAAAGCAGCCTGCTTGCCGGAAAAAATACAGCCTGTTTGGAAATTGGACTTGGCCGGAAAATGGAATTGGCCGGAAAAAAAAACAGCCTGCTTATTGATTTCATTTTCGTGGCCAATCTTCCATGGCTCCAATCTTCCAATGATTTTCGTGGCCAATCTTCCATGGCTCAAATAAACAGCCTGATTCTTGGACTTGGACGGAAATTGGACTCTCTCCGGTCTACTCCGTTTCTCGTAATCTCCGGCAAGCCCCCTGCAAATACCCTCTCTTTCATCGTCCTCTCTCCCGTTTTTGAATGTTTCAGCAGCGGCGCGGTGCATCGGCAGCAGCATCAGCAGCGGCGGTGGCGTTTGAAGAGAAACGGCGGCGGCGGTTTTGAACGATACCTTCCAAGGCGGACAAACCCATGTTCGGGGTTGATGCTTTTGAACGCTGAACCGATTGCGATTTAGGGTTAATACCATTTACCCGGCGTGGGGAGGGAGTTCGGTGAAGAGGTAAGAGCAGGCTGCAGAGGGGCGGTGGCCATGGTTGAGCGCTTCTCCTCCCCAAATCGTTCAAAAATGCAGACTGTAAAATAGGTTTTTTTTTTTTTTTTGGGAAAAGAGTATTTTGGTAAGTATAATTAGGTTTTGTCCTTATTAATATTCCATTTCCTTGTAGCCTAATAAACACACTAATTTGTCCTTTTAGACAAAAATCTATATTATCTATTCCCTTATTTTTTTCCTTCTCCTTCTTCCGGCAACCGTACGCATCAACTGGGAATGATCAGGTCCCTTTTATTCTTTCGGCAATAATGAACATCATAAGGAAAAATTAACATAAAAAATAAAATCTACGGCAAAAACAAAAAGCACCAACAATGACACGAATACATACGGTTCAATCCTAAAACTTAACCAAAATATTGTAAAACCGTAATTAATTTGTAGAAAGACCCTCTTACCTTTTAGCAAGCTATTCCAACTCAAAAGCTACGGAAATCTGCAGCAAAACCTTGATCTTTCTACAGAAAACCTTAAGAAAAGGTCCAACTTTCGTGTGTTGAAACGACGCTCCTTTCACGACGATTCCAACGCTCCACTCGAATTTAAAAACGGTTGAGATTCGACTTAGAAACTAATTGAAAATCTCTCAGCCCTAAATTGCCTCTCACACACCGTTCTCTCTTTCACGTTGGAAAGTTCTGATTTCTTTTTGGTTGTGGGAACTAATGGATCTATTTTACTTAAATAGATAAAATCCCAATAGTTAACATAATCCCTTATTTTCCTTAAATACCCTTATTATTAAGCTAATAAGATATTTCCCAAATATATATACATATTTCGACTATATATATATATATATATATATATATATATATATATATCCACAAAACTTAACTCCAATAGAAGATGTCGAATAATAATATTTCGTTTTAATGTGACACGCGTCTCTTTTCCGAAAATCGGAATATTACAATTGGTTTTCTGATACTGGCCTATAAGATTGCATCGTATAATGTGAAAATGAAAACAATGCATTTATTATTGAATTGAGATGTGTGAATGACTTATATTTTGATACACCACAAAAAAGTTAAAAAAGAATTATATTACGGACAGAGAGAGTATTCATAGTAATCTTTGACTAAATCTATTTACTCAGTCAGAACACTTGAAGGCTGGCCTTATATTCTTCGACACACACAAAACACACACACACAAAATACATATATATATATATATATATATATATATATATATATATATATATATATATATATATATATATAAAACTTAAGTCATAAGGCAGTACCCTCGGTGGCGTCGAAATATACTTTTGAAACTCAAGGAAATGGGTATCGTGTTTATTAGCGCAGCACATTCATTGAGCATATCAAAATTATTTAAATGCATATCAAAGTTATTTAAATGTGATCAAGGAGGAATAAGGAAGGATTGGAGAGATAATATGGGATATTGGTAAATCAAGAGTTTACGAGCAACCTACTCTCTTATGTATTGGTAGGATAGTTTGTTATGACAAAGAAATACTCAAAATAAACGAAAGGGTATTTTTGGGCATTCAAAGGATTAGGGTTTAAGCTAGGTGTCTTTTGTATCTATATATTCACAGCACTTGTAAGAAGAAAGGAGTGTGGTTCAATAATAATAAAAATTCTTAGACATTTTTTCTTCTTTTCTTCATGGTATCGGAGCCAATTGGTGTCTGATCACCACATTATCCAAATTTTTTACCAATGTCGACAACAACAATCAACGTCAGTAGTATCATCTCCCTCAAGCTTGATTCAAAAAATTACCCTCTATAGAGGGAGCAAGTGCTTGCTTTCGCAGATACCCAGGATGTCCTTCATCATCTCACTGGTGAAACCGCTATTCCCAGCAAAACCATTCCGGCAGCTGGTGCAACGCCCTCTTCGGTCGAAAACCCTGACTACACGGCATGGAAGAAAGCTGATCGTCTTCTCCGAGCATGGCTGATCGGCTCCTTGTCGGCAGAATCATTAAGCATCGTTATTGGATTGGATACGGCCAAAGCAGTGTGGGATGCTTTACAGAGGGCTTATGCTCATGATTCTCAAGAACGAGAATTTAATATCAAACAACAGATTACTTATATGCATAAAGATGAGTCAAAGTCCATTGCCGATCATCTCCAAAATTTTAAAGCTTTGTGCGACAGCCTAGCAGCGATCGGGAAGCCTATACAGGATGCAGAAAAGGTATAATCTCTTCTAAATAGCTTGGGTCCTCAGTATGAAACTTTTACGACAACTATGTTGATGCACAAACCGAGTTATGAAGAACTCTTCGGTCACCTGTTAAACCTTGATCAACGTCGATCATGGTTTGCCGCCAAAGAGACTGATAACTCCCACCTTGCGTTTTACGGGCAACGTCCTGGTCCTCGTCATGACAAGCAGCCCTCTCAGTCCTATTTTAGCTTATCCGGCCGTGGTTTTCAAGCTCAGCAAAATCATGGATCATCGCCTGGTTCAGCAGCTAATCAATCCTCACCAGTATTCAAACGCATGACTCGTGCTGAACGTGATAAGTATAAGGATCAGGTGTGTGATTTATGCGGAGTTAAAGGACATATCAGCACCATTTGTTGGTGGAGAGATTAGGCCAAGGAGGAGCTTCTTCCGCAAGCACTTTCGGCTCTTACGTTGGATAATACTATAGCCGACACCGAATGGTTAATGGATACTGGTGCCACCAACCACATGACAGGTAACTCTCAGATTTTTTGTAATTTACGTCCATATACTTCTGCTGCTCACGTGTTTATTGGTAATGGCACAGCACTCCCTATAACGGGCATTGGTGATATTCATATTCATTATAACAAAGAATTAGTTGTTATCTCTGATGTGTTATTAGTTCCAAAAATGAAAAAAAAAATCTTATATCTGTAAAACAACTAACAGCCCAATTTGATGCTCAATGTTTATTCACTAATGCTGGTTTCTATCTTAAGGCCAACACCACAGATAGGATTCTCCTGAAGGGGGAATGTAGAAGGGACCTATACGCCCTTCCCAGTGCTCATCATGCTTTTGCTGCCCAAAGAATAAATTCTTGCACCCCTGAAGTCTGGCACCAGAGACTAGGGCATATTCAGTTTCCCACTGTTCATGCTTTAAAGAATAAAGGTTTTATTGAATTTTTAGGCACCAATAAACAGGAACACTTATGTGAAAGTTGTCAATTAGGCAAACTTTCAAAACTTCCTTTTCCTCATTCCGAACATGTTTCGTCTGCTATTTTTGAATTAATACATTGTGATCTCTGGGGTCCCGCACCTGTTGAATCTATTGGCAGGTTTCATTATTATGTGTCTTTTGTTGATGATTTCTCGAAATATGTTTGGTTTGTCCCACTGAAAAATAAATCCGATGTGTATGATGTCTTTCTATATTTTGAATAATATGCGAAAAATCAGTTTCACAAAACCATTAAGCAATTTCACACCGATGGAGGAGGAGAATTTGTTAATACTCCTCTCACTAAACATCTGTTAAACCAAGGTATCACTCATTTAATCACGTGTCCGCACACACCACAACAAAATGGTTTGGTGGAGCGCCGGCACAGAACTATACGTGAACTTGGTATGACCATGCTTTTTCACAGTCGTACTATGTTATTTTTGTGGGTAGAGACTTTTTCCACGGCTGTGTACATTCTCAATAGAGTTCCCTCCCTTACCAATAAAACTGAATCTCCTTTCTATGTCCTCCATAATCAGCATCCCGACTACACCAATCTCCGTATCTTTGGCTCCAAATGCTACCCTTACACTTGGGATACTAAGAGAAATAAGTTTGATCCTAAGACTCTACCATGTGTTTTTGTAGGGTATAGCAATAATCACAAAGGGTATAAATGTTTTCACCCCGCCACCCGGAAATGTTTTATGTCCCGACATGTCACCTTCGATGAAACTATTCTGCCCAACAAAACCATGCCCACTATTCATCGCCCTTATGTTCTTAATATATTTGACTCTTGGCTCCCCTCCACCTATTCTCAGCCCATCCCCTCCCCTACCTCTAATGAGCCGATTATTCCCCCTCCTCCTCCCGAAATTATTATTCCCCTTCCAGCACTCTCTGTTATACCCGTCAACTCCACCACCATCTCCCATGATTACTCCCCTCACTCATCTACCACATCTTCCCCTTCCTCTCCCATACATATTTCACCTGACTCGGCCAGCCCTCCATCTCCCTACCCTCATGATTCGTCCACTTCCTCTAGCTCTGAGGCCCTCTCCGAATCCAGCCCGGTCCAATGTCCTTCTCCTCGTATTACTCGGGCCCAGCACGGCATTTTCAAGCCTAATCCTAAGTATGCTCTTGTTACTACCTATTCTTCTATCCCTACGGAACCCAAAACCGTGAAAAGTGCCCTCAAGCATGAAGGCTGGAAAGCCGCTATGATTGATGAATTAAATGCCTTACATGCGAATAATACTTGGCACCTTGTTCCTAGAACACCCCACATGCATGGCATTGGTTCTAAATAGGTCTTTAAGGCAAAGCTTAAGGCTGGTGGCTCCCTGGATAGGCTCAAGGCCCGCTTAGTTGCTAAAGGTGTTGCACAAGTCGAAGGTCTTGATTATGTTGAAACTTACTCACCCGTTGTTAAGCCCAGCACAATTCACCTTGTTCTGTCACTTGCTCTTTCTAGGGATTGGTCCGTCCGTCAACTGTATGCCAAGAATGCTTTTTTACATGGCAATATTTTAGAAACTTTATATATGGAGCAGCCCCCAGGTATGTGCGACTCTCAGTTTCCTTATCATGTTTGCAAACTCAGTAAAGCACTCTATGCGTTGAAACAGGCTCCCAGAGCTTGGTTCGATCGATTCAGTATTTTTCTGATATCTTTTGGTTTTCATTGCAGTTTGTCTGACCCCTCATTATTTTATTATCATGCTTACCAAAGCACGTTAGTGCTTTTATTGTATGTGGATGATATACTGCTTACAGGTTCCTGTCCTCATCTGTTGAGTTCATTTATTAAAGTCCTTCATGCTGAGTTTGCCATGAAAGATCTTGGCCCTATTCATCACTTTCTAGGCGTGCAGATTCAACACACCTCCACAGGCCTGCATTTACATCAATCCCACTATGCTCTCACTATTCTCCAGCGTGCTGCCATGCAAGACTGCAAGCCCGCCAATACTCTTCTGGCAACGAAACCCTTGGTACCCCTCAATCCCTTTCCAGCGGACGTCACTCTCTACCGCAGCCTCATTGGTGCCCTTCAGTATTTGACTTTCACCAGACCCGACCTTACATATGCCGTCAATCACTTATCTCAGTTTATGCAGACTCCCAGTCAATTTCACATGCAGCAAGTCCAGCGCATTCTTCACTATGTCAAAGCCACGCTACACATTGGCGTTCTGCTCCAGCCTGCCCCTCGTTTCCGCCTCTATGCTTTCTCTGATGCAGGTTGTCCCACCCCTCGCCACTCAGTTACGGGATACTGTATGTTTCTCGGTCCTAATCTCATCTCGTGGTGTTCCGAAAAGCAACCTACCGTTTCTCGTTCTAGCACTGAAGCTGAATACCGATGGCTCACACCGCTGCTGAACTTACTTGGATCACCTCTTTGCTATATGAGCTTCACGTGCCTCTTCCTCAGACTCCACTGCTCCTATGTGACAACTTGAGCTCCTTATATATGACCATTAATCCGGTCTTTCATGCCCATAGCAAACATATCGAACTTGATTATCATTATGTGAGAGAGCAGGTTGCTCGCAAACTTTTGGTTACCAAACATGTCTCCGCCTCAGCTCAGCTCGCTGATATTTTCACCAAAGCGCTCCCCAAACATCAGTTTCAACTCCTACGCGACAAACTCGGCCTCCTCGCAAGTTCTAGCCTCGTTTGAGGGGGAGTATTAGCACAGCACATTCATTGAGCATATCAAAATTATTTAAATGCATATCAAAGTTATTTAAATGTGATCAAGGAGGAATAAGGAAGGATTGGAGAGATAAGGTTGAATAATTGATCACATGGGATATTGGTAAATCAAGAGTTTACGAGCAACCTCCTCTCTTATGTATTGGTAGGATAGTTTGTTATGGCAAAGAAATACTCAAAATAAACGAAAGGGTATTTTTGGGCATTCTAAGGATTAGGGTTTAAGCTAGGTGTCTTTTGTATCTATATATTCACAGCACTTGTAAGAAGAAAGGAGAGTGGTTCAATAATAATAAAAATTCTTAGACATTTTTTCTTCTTTTCTTCAGTGTTATAGTGATGGAGTTGACAAGGCATAATTGGAGATTACATTGTCTCGTGTGATATCTCATTGGCTTTTAAACATTGCTTAAGGGGAACTTCTTCCCTAGTATCTCCGCATGCACCGAAGTGACCGGTGGGTTGATAAGCACCACACAGTTTACATCTAACATCTAAACTGTGTGGTTCTGATCAACCCACCGGTCACTTCACTCTAAAATCCCTCACCACACAAGAAGTTTCCTTGCTTAAGTTATTAACGGACAACTATTTAAAAAAAACAAATTCAGAGCAAATTCAAAACACAGCATCACTATGGCAGCATTATCCTCAGAGAAATTCAAACAAACAATCTTTGAATTCAAATAAATCCGACTTACTTGTGATCAAAGGAGAGATAAGGGTGGTTGATCACAATCATCTTCTTTCAAATTCATGATAATTCGGCTGGTAGGTGTATGCGATGAAGAGTCCAAGGCTGCTCTCCCTCTGATCTAGGAAACAGTTCATCTAAATGTGCTTCTGTTCAAATAAATTCGAGATTTTATCTTTTTTGTAATTTATCTAAAAGCTAGAGAGTTTATCATTATAAATTGTAAGCCTTGCTTACAGGCAAAGAAGATCGAATCATTAAGCAAAGATCAATAAAAATTTTCCTTTATATTTTGTTTACTTTTCTTCATGGTATCAGAGATTATTGGTGCTTGATCACCACACATATCATAATAATAGCCATGTCAACCCTGTCTTTAAATGTCACCAGTTTCATTTCACTCAAACTCACCTCCAAAAATTATCCCTTATGGCCTGAACAGGCCCTGGCACTAGCAGAAAGCCAAGACTTGGTTGGTCATCTCACCAACGAGACTCATGCACCAGAAAAATACATTGCAAACAACACAAATGCAACATATGCCACATCTACAACTCAGACTTTGAATCCTGAATTTCAGAAGTGGAAAAAGGCAGACAGACTCTTAAGGGGATGGATCATAGGGTGACGTTCTGAAGAATCTCTTGGCTTGGTTATAGGACTCGACTCTGCACTTGCAGTATGGAATGAACTCAAGAGTGCATATGCACAGGATTACCAGGAGAGGGAATTCAACTTAAAACAACAAATCACTTACTTAAGAAAGGATGAAGAAAAAAGTGTCAATGAACATATTCAACACTTTAAAGGATTATGTGACAGCTAACCTATTCCCGATGAAGAAAAGGTGTATTTTTTACTTACCAACCTAGGCCCTCAATATGAAACCTTCACTACTACCATGCTCAAACCTCCCAGGCCCTTCTATATTGAGTTGGTCTCTCAGTTGCAAAACTTGGATCAAAGAAGGACATGGTTTGCAGTGAAAGGATCAGATAACCAGAACCTAACTCAGATGGCATTTTATGGTCAAAGGCAACAGAGGATGGAAAACACACCAAGATTCAATTCAGCAGGAAGAGGGTTTCAAGACTGATCAACCAAGAAAAGTTTTTAAAAGGATGACCAAGTCAGAAAGGGAGCAAAATAAGAATGAAACCTATCAATTTTGTGGAGTAACTGGCCATGTTGCAAAAATCTGCTAGTGGAATACAAAAGCACAAGATGATGTTATTCCCAAGGCCTTGTCTGCTCTAACTTTGGACAAATCCATTGCAGACACTGAGTGGATAGTGGATACAGCAGCCATAAATCACATGACAGGTAATTCTTCACTCCTACATAACATTCACAAATATACAGACCACAATATGTCATTATAGTAAATGGCACTGCACTCAAGATACACAGCACTGGATATCTGCATATTCATCATAATTCTAAGACATTAATTGTAAAAAATGTCCTTCTAGTACCACAAATGGAAAAGAATTGAATTTCTGTAAATCAACTTACTGTTCAATTCTCTGCCATTTGTGTGTTCACTAATCATGATTTCACTCTTAATGAAAATATAACAGGGCAAATACTTCTGAGAGGGGAATCTAAAGGAGAAATTTATACAGTCTCAAGAAATGTGGAGGCACATGTTTCACAGACTGTCAAACCATGCACTGCTGAACAATGGGACAAGAGATTGGGCCACATTCACTTTCCCACTGTTTTTATTTTAAAAAGTAAAGGCCTTATTCAGGTTGTAGGACAAAATAAACAAGAACAATTGTGTGAAAGCTATCAACTTGGCAAGCTTCACAAGCTACCTTTTAGTCAGCCTGAACACACCAGCTCTAGTCATTTTGAATTATTACATTGTGACTTATGGGGCCCTGCCCCAATTGAATCTTGGAATAAATTTCAATATTATGTAAGTCATGTTGATGATTACAACAAGTATGTGTGGATAGTCCCTTTAAAACACAAATCTGAATTTTTTGATGTTTTTTATCAACTTTGAAAGCTATGTGCTGAAGCAATTCAACAAACACATTCAGAAATTCCACTCAGATGGGGGAGGGGAATTTTTTAATAACAAACTCACAAATCACCTCTTAAAACAAGGAATTTTTCATCTAATATCTTGTCCTCACACACCCCAACAAAATGGGATAGTTGAAAGAAGACACAGAACTATTAGGGAATTAGGTCTTACTATGTTGTTCCACAGCAGGGCACCCCTTTTTCTGTGGGTAGAAGCTTTTCCACAGTAGTGTACATTATGAAATGAATCCCCTCATCGTCTCTTCAGTCTGAATCCCCATATTTTGTCCTTCACAATCAACATCCTGACTATAACAACCTAAAAATCTTTGGATCTAAGTGTTATCCCTATATCTGGGACACCAGAAGACATAAGTTTGACCCAAAAACCCTGCCTTGTGTTTTGTAGGGTATATAGAAACCAGCACAAAGGATATAAGTGTTACCATCCACCATCTAGAAAGTTCTTTCTCTCCAAACATGTCACCTTTGATGAAACTTTCTTCCCTTATAAACTTAGTACCATTATAAACAGACCATATATCCTTAACCAACAATCTGCTCCTTCCCCAGAAAACAACCCATCTATAAAACCTAGTCCCTCTACGCCCTACCAGCTTTCATCCTAGAGCATGCTACTGTTAGTAATATCATCCGCAACGGAAGCGATTTAAGGTTCTAGATCTATAATTTACACATAATAAAATAACTAGATCTACTCTACAAGAGGGTTGTAGATCATACCTCTTGGATCTCAAAATCCAAGTAGAAGAACCGCAATAGGAATGACTAAAGATGGTGTGAAGAGCACCACGATCTTCCGCACGTGTGATCCGAGCAACTCCCGGTGGAAGGAAATCCTCGTCTCGAATCCTCCCGATATGCTACCCGGAAAACCTCCAAGATTTTCCCTCTCTCACCCCTTGGCCGAAAATTTTCCTTTCTCTCTCTAAGAGATGAAAGTCGAAATTTGTGTTGTGTGTATGAGTTGGGAAAAGCCTCTTTATATAGGAGAGCTCTTGTTGTCCTCCAAGGATTTTATTTTGTCAAATAAATAAATCACTACTACAATAAAGGATTTAAGTCACAGTTTTTAATTGTGATATAATTACATTCGTCACGGTTTACAAACTGTGGCATATTCACGTGTGACCAAAGGTTGTTTAATTTAATCACACTTAAAAACCGAGATATATTATATGTTGTAATCACGCTTTAAAAGTGAGATGTATTGTCGATTTATACCACGCTTTAAAACTGAGATATAATAATGATTATATCCATCACGCTTTAAAACCGAGATATATTCTTATTTTTTGTCACGCCTTAAAACCGAAATATATTATTGACTTTTATCACATTTAAAAACCGAGACCTATTATAAGTTTAAGAAACATCATGCTTTAAAACCGAGATATAATCTCATTTATTGTCACGCCTTAAAATCGAAATATATTATTGACCTTCTATCACATTTAAAAACCGAGACCTATTATGAGTTTAGAAAACAAAAAAAAAATAAAATTTATATATATATATATATATATAAAATCCATTTGCACCACATACTACTAGGCTCATTCCTATTAATTCTCATCCATTTTCACCATAAAATACTAATAAACTCTTTTCCATTGAAATAGAAGTACTACAAATCCATTCCCAAAATGTTATTTCATTTCTACCAGAAAAGAAATGACACTTAGTCTTCTACTTTTACTACTTTTACTACTTGTACAACTTGCTGAAACTTCAAAGTTCAAGTAGCTAGGATGTAGTAACCGATGAGATGGTGATCGGGGTCAATCAGGTTATAATATACTTGACCACCATAAACCAATACTAGCAAGAGGACTAGGCCCATCGTAGTATAGCTATAGTGAATCAAGGTCGATCCCACAGGGAACCAATTGTGGATCATCTTATATACAAACAATTAATCATTCATGCCAAGGACACAAAGGCGGTCTACGACCAACATAAGACAAGAAAAGTAAAGACACGACTCGACACAACGTAATTAACCTCCCCAATTATAGTCTTTATCGTTTGGACCTAGACAATTTATATAATAAACTGAACTTATTAACTGTCAATCTGTTTGTATCTATCTTAGATTGGCTACGGGAGTCATCCTCTTTAACTTGACTTAGCACCGGTAGGTCACTAGATCACTGTGGTATTGTTACGTGACTTCGCCTTTTGGTGCATCCATCTCATATAACTCACACGCTTACGACTCTAAGGATGCCGATATTAACCGTACACCTCGTCCAGGCAACATTCCTTTGGTTAGGCGTACTTCCTAAACGATCGCTCAAGCCCTCGTCCAACTAACAATTACCTTTTAGGTCTCATTCTAGTTTACGAACTACATATAACTAGGTGACGTCAATTCCCTAATACAAAACCTACCTAGATCTCGCTCGACCGAGCATAGACACTCGGTCGACCGAATGAACTCATTCGGTCACCCGAATCAATTTCGTCCCCAGATTACATCCCTGAACGTATCTCTCAGCGTTTCATCATACACAACGGATTAAACAGTAACTCGTAAAGAAATCATATAAACTACTTAGATACACATTAATTAAACCAAGCAGATTCATGAATAGACGTTAAACATATGACGTAGGTTATGGGATCCTCATAAACAACGCTTCGCCACATCCCTAACGTCATAGCCTAGATCTACATCATCTAGCTATGAATTAACTAACTCAAACGATAAAGCATAATTGGGAGGGATTAATTACTTAAAATAAAAGAAACAGAAAATAAAGGCTTACATAATGCAGCCCTTAAACTCTGGAAACCTTCAAATTATTCTACATTGTATCAAAGCTATGAATAGAGTGATTTTATTGAATGATATTCTAAGGTATTCAAGGTGTGTCTTTACAATTTCGTAGCTGCTTGCTTATATAGAGGTTTTTGCCGACTTAGGGTGGTTCTAGAAGATAAGCACGATATAAGCCGGAAACCACCCCGAAGCTGACACTCGGTCAACCGAGAGCTGACACTCGGTCGACCGAAGCTATAGGCTCGGTCGACCGAACCTAACATTTGCACACGTTAATCCTTTTTCTCGTCTATCTTGCTCCCCACTCCACGCTTGCGTGTTGATCTGATTTCTCTAATTTATCTCTTGATTAATGCTCCGATTTTCTTCCTTATTATCTTGAGATCCATTGATTGAATGACATTTATCCTCTCGATTTGTCGTGATCTACAAAATCAGCATTTATCGCACAATAAATCGGCTTTTAATAATGAAAACGGCTAAATACCAAATATCATATTACTAATCACTTAACATTAAATAATAAATATAAACATGTGATTTAATATGAAATATACATTATTAATCTCGATTTAAGGTCAACGTTGATGACTTTCACGGGTATAATTTGACCGTCATCAACTACCCCCCACTTAGACTTTGATCGTCCCGAACAAAGCATCAATAAGTCATTCCCCAAGACAACATTTTCTATGGTCAAATCATACTTACGCAAGAAGCTCAAGTCAACTCATACTAGTCATGCTCATAAGATATCCATTATTCACTACTCACTATGAATCGAAGTGATGTGTGCATGTGCATTTAGTTTTATATATTCGTAGCAAGATTAGAGTTTATGCTAACTTCGCAATCTCAACCTACCAACCTCAGCATTCATACTTCTCAAGCCTTTAAATTTTGAAGCACTAGAGCAATAAGCAAGAGCGTATCTATAGGGTTTTTGGACTTGGAGACCGAGTACTACTCAAAGCCTCTTAAAGAGTTGAATATTCTTTTCATATCTTCATATTTTTCAAATACTATTAATCTCAAGGAAGAAAACTTTTTAGAGTATCCCCTATCTTAGATCATGTATAGCATCGAATATTACCACAAGCGCGGGGCTACTTTGGTAATGTTACTACAAGCCCAGTGTCTAACATTTTGCTAAAACACAGGTACGTCTCAAGCTTATTACTCCGCTTTTGTTGGCAAGAAGATAAGAATACATCAGCAGATAGATATTGACACTAAGTTTACATAACCAATCATCTATACAATGTACACATACTTTCTTCAGTTATTATGATTTGCGCGGTATACTCGATTCACAGGTTGAGTAATTGAATAATAAATAACTACTCGCAAAAACGGGCATGAATATCCTTAAATTTACTTAACATAAGTATAAAATGATCACGTACTCATGAAACTTGGTTCCTTTCCTATCAATTCTTAGCTAGGAACTCACAATTCTAAGGGTACGAGATACCCAATATGGTATTTATTCAATTTTTTCAATCATGTGCCGTTTCATTCAATTTTCCATTATAACATAACATGGCTAAGTCTCCTACCCCCCACTTAAACATGGCATTGTCCTCAATGACAAAAATAAATGAGAAGTTAAGAAAAAGACTTAGCTCTGGAAACGGCTTTCAAGTAAAGGAAAAAGATCGGAGTAAATTTCAGCACATTGTGGAGAAGCAAGTGAAAACCTGTATAAGCAGACAAACTCCACGAAACCGTTAATAACACTATGTCGATGGAGGTTATAAAATAATGTGGCAGTAATGAGGTATAAATACCTAAAAACAGTTTAAGCCACTTTATTTTATACAACCAATGACAAGGGAAACCAAAAAGAAAAATACTAAATAGAAAGAAAAATAAACAAGCAACTAAAGATGGTGGTCTTCATCTACAACCTCCACCGCCTAAATATTCTTAAAACCGGGTGGAGAAGACAAAGATCAAAAAGCATAACCCCATGTGGGAAAACACGAGGGTGACTCGATCGAAATGTATTCAATCCAGGAAAAGAGAAACTCGGTAAGGTATAACAGATTGAATGCGACCTATTGGCTAAAGATAAATCAAATACTTAGCGCAGAAACTTCTCGCTTGCATTGGATATCAACAACTTAGGGAGATGTAGCTACTCCTCGAAATTACTAATAACCCAATGTATCACGTAAAAGTCATAACCGTCATCAACAAGGTCGGATCGGTGTGATAGTTCAGAACAAAACTTATCATCTAGAAATGCCGGAATAGACGGAAAAAATGTGAAATTTAAAACTTCCGGTAGAAAGATAAGTTGTATTTTGATCGAACCAAAAACCTTTAAAATCTAGCTAGGGTCAGAGCTACACTTACCCCAACTAGTATCATGAAAATCAAAATGATAAAAGATAATCATTAAAGCTTAGCAATATTTCAAATTCTGCAACACAAAGGTATTTTGTAAACAAAATGGAGGTATAGAGTGTGTCGAGTTTAGAAAAAGATATACAAGGATGGTAAGAAAAGATAAAGGGTGGGTAAGAAATTGTGTTAATGGTTGGGAATTGTTTAAAGGAATGGGATTGGGTGGGAGAGTGAAACGGATGGAAAGAAAGAGAGGCGATGAAAGAATGGTTAGAAATGTGAACTGTTGGGGCAGATTGGTGAGAGGATCGAAAAGTTTGAAGGTGAAAAAGTGTAAAGGGAAAGATAAGGATAGTTGCAGAATGAATTGCGCACCACTTTGAATTTTCACTTGGATCACCATTCTAAAAGATTTTGGAAGTTGACCAAAATTGTTCTTGTTCGCACCAATCATTCTCTGTTACATTTTCAATAATTCTCAAGCTCTCTTAATGCTTCCATCTTAAGGTGGATTGCTAAATTTCTTTTTCTTTAGCAATTTCTCGACTCTCCTACGGAACTCTATTTCACGTGGCCTATATTGAGTAAAAAAGTTTTGCACATCCTTAGCCCAATGGCCATCGGAACACGGCAAAATAAAAAACCTCAACATATTTCACGTTACTTTTATTTGACTCAAAGAAAACAAAACCTATAATCCTAAAAAGAAATCCTAAGGGTTTTAAAGAAATAGTTCTGAGTTTAAAGTCCTCAGATCGACTTTCCAAAGATTATCCTTGTCAGTTATCATTCTTGGATCGCCAGACTTTGACCCTCTGAGCGCTATTAGAGGTGGCTTGTCGCTTTTGCGGATTAATACCCTTCCCTTGGTTGTGAGACCTAGGAACCGACATTTATCCATACCATTTATATAAAGCTCTTACCTCGGCTCTCGTTTTAGGAATTAGTGAATTCTAAGAAACTCGGTTAAAATTACGGTTTTGGCCTTGACAATAAGAAACAATGAATCAAAGTACTCCGAATAAGGTCGGTTATGTAGGCAAGCCTACGCCGTCTTATTCGTTGGAACATATGTGACAGTTCAGGCCAATCCGTCAAGATTAAGCCCCGTTTAGCCCGAAGGCTTATCGGCTATGCTAAGTCTTGTTGAACCGCTGTAACGTACATCACACGTGGAGGGGAGTTGATTGAGCCGAAGCTCGTTTGAACTCGCCCAGCCATGGTTAAACCATTTCAGAACCTATGTACAAAGTTTCTTCGATTTCTAAATTGTCACCCAAAGCGTAATCTCGTTTTTGTTTAAGGTGGGTTCACCGAGAAGCCATCACCATAAACATCAACGAAAGCAAAAGATTGCGTTCTTTCAAAACTCAACGTCTTCTTTAGATTGCGAATGCTTAAACTACACAATTTGTTGCTCCCATGGCCAGTAGAAGCAATTTCATGCATAGGACCATGAGATTTTAACAGAACTACGAGGAACTCTTTATTCACTGCTTCCTTCAACTACTACATGTTTCCTTACACCCTCTAGATGAGACAGATTTGGGGCAGAACCTTCGACACTAATAGAATTAATCTTACAAACCAACTCCGGGCTAAGATTCATACTAAGGTTCATGTATAGGCTAACTTATGCTCAAAAAACCAAAAGGTAGTAAAACATAAGCAAAAAAAGGTAGTACCTTGCCTTCAACATTGTACCACGAAGAATTTAAGCCTTTAAATTTTTTTTTTCCGGAGCCATCTTGGTGCTTTAAAGGTATTGCTTCCATTGCTTTTCCCATTTTAGATTCGTAGCTCCACATGTTTGCTGGGTTATTTTCTCAGCGCCCTTGAAAAATTACTGACTCGGATTATTGCTTCCCTGGTTTCTGCAAACAGAAGAAAAAACAAAACGGACCGTAGACTGATTTTAACATGGTTTCCCATGCTGCTATCAGACCTACGGATTAAACATACGGGGATAAATAGACACGCGAAATTCCAGACTCGAAAACACAAATCAGAAACCGTGTAAACAGAACAGACAAAACAAAAAATATTATAAGTGCTCGGTCGACCGAATGAGGTCTCTCGGTCGACCGAATAATAAATTTTTTTTTTATTTTTTTATTTTTTTTAAGCTGGAATTTTCAGACAGAGCAGACAACCAGAGGGACTCAAAACGTAAAAACAGACTCTAAAACAGAAAACTCGACATGAATAAAAATTATTTATATATAAAATTGACCGTTGGTTCCCCGGCAACGGCGCCAAAAACTTGATCGGGGTCAATCAGGTTATAATATACTTGACCACCATAAACCAATACTAGCAAGAGGACTAGGCCCATCGTAGTATAGCTATAGTGAATCAAGGTCGATCCCACAAGGAACCAATTGTGGATCATCTTATATACAAACAATTAATCAAACATGTCAAGGACATAAAGGCGGTCTACGACCAACATAAGACAAGAAAAGTAAAGACACGACTCGACACAACGTAATTAACCTCCCCAATTATAGTCTTTATCGTTTGGACCTAGATAATTTATATAATAAACTGAACTTATTAACTGTCAATCCGTTTGTATCTATCTTAGATTGGCTACGGAAGTCATCCTCTTTAACTTGACTTAGCACCGGTAGGTCACTAGATCACTGTGGTATTGTTACGTGACTTCGCCTTTTGGTGCCTCCATCTCATATAACTCACACGCTTACGACTCTAAGGATGCCGATATTAACCGTACACCTCGTCCAGGCAACATTCCTTTGGTTAGGCGTACTTCCTAAACGATCGCTCAAGCCCTCGTCCAACTAACAATTACCTTTTAGGTCTCATTCTAGTTTACGAACTACATATAACTAGGTGACGTCAATTCCCTAATACAAAACCTACCTAGATCTCGCTGAAAGCCCCGGAAGATCATTCATGAGCCGACCTAGGAGCCCTATATTGGTATTTCCTAATCGTACGCTAATTAAAACTGACGAGCAACGTAGCCGTGGCCATACCTACTGAGATAATAAATTCTATTAAGTTAACCTAACCATAAAGACGTGGCTATTTAACGGATAAACAGGGGCTCGGTCGACCGAATAGATAGGCTCGGTCGACCGAATGAACTCATTCGGTCACCCGAATCAATTTCGTCCCCAGATTACATCCCTGAACGTATCTCTCAGCGTTTCATCATACACAACAGATTAAACAGTAACTCGTAAAGAAATCATATAAACTACTTAGATACACATTAATTAAACCAAGCAGATTCATGAATAGACGTTAAACATATGACGTGGGTTATGGGATCCTCATAGACAAGGCTTCGCCACATCCCTAACGTCATAGCCTAGATCTACATCATCTAGCTATGAATTAACTAACTCAAACGATAAAGCATAATTGGGAGGGATTAATTACTTAAAATAAAAGAAACAGAAAATAAAGGCTTACATAATTTGCAGCCCTTAAACTCTGGAAACCTTCAAATTATTCTACATTGTATCAAAGCTATGAATAGAGTGATTTTATTGAATGATATTCTAAGGTATTCAAGGTGTGTCTTTACAATTTCGTAGCTGCTTGCTTATATAGAGGTTTTTGCCGACTTAGGGTGGTTCTAGAAGATAAGCACGATATAAGCCGGAAACCGCCCCGAAGCTGACACTCGGTCAACCGAGAGCTGACACTCGGTCGACCGAAGCTATAGGCTCGGTCGACCGAACCTAACATTTGCACACGTTAATCGTTTTTCTCGTCTATCTTGCTCCCCACTCCACGCTTGCGTGTTGATCTGATTTCTCTAATTTATCTCTTGATTAATGCTCCGATTTTCTTCCTTATTATCTTGAGATCCATTGATTGAATGACATTTATCCTCTCGATTTGTCGTGATCTACAAAATCAGCATTTATCGCACAATAAATCGGCTTTTAATAATGAAAACGGCTAAATACCAAATATCATATTACTAATCACTTAACATTAAATAATAAATATAAACATGTGATTTAATATGAAATATACATTATTAATCTCGATTTAAGGTCAACGTTGATGACTTTCACGGGTATAATTTGACCGTCATCAACTACCCCCCACTTAGACTTTGATCGTCCCGAACAAAGCATCAATAAGTCATTTCCCAAGACAACATTTCACATGGTCAGGTCATACTTACGCAAGAAGCTCAAGTCAACTCATACTAGTCATGCTCATAAGATATCCATTATTCACT
The DNA here is from genome assembly GCA_024500145.1 of Gentiana dahurica var. dahurica. Lineage (NCBI taxonomy): Eukaryota > Viridiplantae > Streptophyta > Magnoliopsida > Gentianales > Gentianaceae > Gentiana > Gentiana dahurica. Next base: position 94,434,748 of record CM044901.1, on the reverse strand, counting down.
ACTCACTATGAATCGAAGTGATGTGTGCATGTGCATTTAGTTTTAATAACCGTGATAAAAGGCTCATTATTATAGTCACACTTAAAAAGTGTGATTGATTAATGTTTTCTTAATAACCGTGATAAAAAAACTCATTATTATAGTTACACTTAAAAACTGTGATTGATTAATATGAATCGTCTCGGTTTCTTTAATAACCGCAATAAAAGACAAAATATTATTGTCACACTTATAAAGTGAGATTGATTAACATGAATCGTCTCGGTTTCTTTAAAAAACCTCGATAAAAGACTCATTATTATAGTCACACATAAAATGTGTGATTCATTAATATGAATCGTCTTGGTTTCTTTAATAACAGCGATAAAAGACTCATTATTATAGTCACACTTAAAAAGTGTGATTGATTAATACGAATCGTCTCGGTTTCCTTAATAACCATGATAAAAAAAAACTCATTATCATAGTCTCACTTAAAAACTGTGATTGATTAATATGAATCGTCTCGGTTTCTTTAATAACTGTGATAAAAGACAAATTATCATTGTCACACTTAAAAAGTGAGATTGATTAATATAAATCGTCTCGGTTTTTTTAATAACCGTGATAAAAGAAATAAGTGTGATATATACATTATCCTTGTCTCAGTTTTTTTGAAACTGAGATGTTTATCATTTTTAAAGTGTGATCTATGTCCTTTTTTCCAGTAGTGAATCCAGTAAATAAAAGATAATCCTAGTATATTCTAGAACAAATCTAGAATAATAATTATCTTTATTTCTTACCATAAAATATTTATTTAATAAAAATTTGTGCACATGTCTTATTAATCCACAAGAAAACTAATTTCTTGCTCACTAAGACACTGTGGAGGACGAAAATTTCATCCTCCCTCCTAGGGTTGGATTTCGGCCATAACACACACATTGGGCCAAGTTTATGAAAAATGTCTTTTTCACATATTTAATTATTTAGCCCAACTAATTTAATAGTCTACTAAACAATTAATTCACATATCGTTTTAATTAAATTCTAATAAGAACTAAATTAATATTATTAGGATTCGACGTCCGAGAATAGCTATGCTATATTAGAGGCACGTCGGGGACCATTGACTAATAATCAGCGGCTCCGATAAATCAAATAAATAATTATCTTACGAACAGAATAATTATATTCGATAAATCAATCACAGGAATATGCCACCATAATCCCGTGACTGCACTCCTCCGATTATGAGATTATATTTATCTCCTCACGAGAATGATAATAAGCGTCCATTGTTATAATCATTACATATGGATTAATCCTCCATAGACTGTTCATTCTAAATCGGGAAGTTACCGTTAACCCTTTTTAAAACCTCTTATCCTTATTTACCATTAACCCCCTAGTGATCAATTAATTCATACAACTCACTGGTAGCTAATCAGTGTAATATGAACTCGTACGATCGATCAGTTTCTAGGATCAACAAATAAGGGAACTGTCTATCTACTTCCATAAATGGAAAGAATGGATTTCGTATCTGCGATAACATAGACTACTCACTCAATCCAGTACAATGCCAAGATGGGGTTATTCAGATCACAGACTCAATGTAATCTTTAACCGTCAAGTCAAACCTCATACTGATTCAAGCAGTTGACTGTGATCACCTCAGGATTAAGATATATCCATAAATATGATCATCGATTGACACGATAAGACTTCTCGATTACGGAATTATATCATGAATTCTAATCAAATCGGTCCAAATCTATATGATAAATCTATCATATATAAATGCCCCACTAGGTTCTCTTAACTGAAAGTCCGGATAAGACAATCACACCTATTGTGTTCTGGGCGCATTAATAGCACGTTAAAGGAGAGACCCGATAATCTCGATTAACTTCACTACGGGCTAATTGTATTTTAAGTACATCTTCACTAACTCAATCTTCCCGTGTATATCCCATACACTGAGTTAAGTGATTACATAAACGATATAGTTTAGGGTTTTCTGTAGTGTAAATACTATTGTCACATCGGTGAATATGAGAATAATAAATATGAATAATAATATCATTTCATTTATTAAATAAAACAATTACAAAATTGTCTTTCGGGCATTACACCTAACAATCTCCCACTTGCACGAAAGCATGTGATTGATTGTTTTAGGGCACACCTTATTATTTAAAATACAACAAACTATCACTCCCACTTGCTCTAAAGCAAATGAGACATGTCTCTAATACCTATAGTCTCCAAGTGTCGACTAAAAGCTTCAATCGACAGTGTCTTGGTAAATGGATCAGCAGGATTATCGGCGGAGGCGATTCTTCGGACGGAAACGTCCCCTCTATCGACAAAATTGTTGATCACCCAATATTTCCTCTCTATATGCTTTGACTTACTGTGCTTTTGAGGTTCCCTAGAGTTGGCAATGGCCTCATTGTTATCACAATAGAGAGTAATAGGATCTTCAGCATTCGGGACAACGCCTAATCCGCTGATGAACTTTCTTAACCAAACTGCTTCCTTAGCTGCCTCGGAGGCCGCTATGAACTCAGCTTCCATTGTTGAATTGGCTGTGCTGCATTGCTTTTGGCTTCTCCATTCTATTGCACCACCACCAGCGTAAACACTGAACCAGAGGTTGATTTAGAATCATCTTTGTCCGACTGAAAGTTAGAATCGGTGTACCCCGCTAACTCCAAGCTCCCACTCGAATAGACGAGCATATAATTTCTGGTTCTCTTCAAATATTTGATGAGATTCTTTACTGCTGTCTAGTGCGGTTGCCCTGGATTTGACTGAAAACGACTGACTAATCCAACGCCGTAACAAATATCAGGTCTCGTACACCTCATAGCATACATAAGACTACCAACAGCCGAGGCATATGGCACTCTTCCCATAGCTTCAGTCTCTTTAGGAGTTTGAGGCCCCTGAGTCTTAGAGAGGTAAACGCCGTGACGGGTTGGTAGAAAACCCTTCTTGGCGTTCTCCATACTGAAGCGTGCCAGCACCTTATCTATATAAGTTGCTTGGGACAGAGCTAACATCATGTTCTTGTGATCCCTTATAATTTGGATCCCTAGAACATAACTCGCTTCTCCCAAATCCTTCATTTGGAATTGCGTGGTCAACCAACTTTTCACGTCGGACATCATCCCCTTATCGTTGCCAATTAGGAGTATGTCATCAACGTACAACACTAGAAATACAATACTATCTTTGATAACCTTCTTGTACACACAAGATTCAGCAAAGTGTTGTTCGAAATCATAAGACTTGATCGTGTGATCGAATCTATGATACGAGGAACGAGATGCTTGCTTCAACCCATAAATGGATCTGAACAACTTGCACACCATGTGCTCTCGACCTTCTTCAATGATTCCTTCTGGTTGCTGCATATAGATTTCCTCGTCGAGAAAGCCGTTTAGAAACGCTGTCTTAACATCCATTTGCCAGATTTCATAATCCAGACATGCAGCAATCGAAATGAGGATGCGGATGGTTTTCATCATGGCCACAGGTGAGAAGGTTTCCTCGTAGTCTATACCCTCTCGCTGTGTGTAACCTTTGGCTACCAGCCGTGCTTTGAAGGTTTCGACCTTCCCATCTATTCCTCTATTTCGCTTGTAGAGCCATTTACATCCAATGGGCCTTTCACCCTGAGGAAGTTCTATAAGTTTCCAGACTGAGTTAGAGTACATAGACTCCATCTCTTGATTCATTGCCTCAATACATTTATCCTTATCGTGATCTAATATGGCCTTCTTATAGGTCGGATGATCATCTTCCACCCCATCGGAGGCGACTACGTTCATCTCTAAATGCATGCCGTACCGAGCCGGTGGCCAAACCACTCACACAGTACGTCTAGGTGGAACAGGAATGTCGGAAGTGACTATTGTATTAGTAGTGTTGTTTACAGGAACATCAACAGCCATAATAGGCCTGACGTCATTGGAGAGTAATTCCTCTAGAACAATTTTACTTCGAGGTCTGTGGTCTTTCATATAACTTTCCTCCAAAAACGTAGCGTTAGTCGAGACTAGCACTTTGTTATCTTCCGGATCGTAAAATAGACCACCACGTGTACCTTTTGGATAGCCTACAAACAAACATACTTTCGTATGCGATTGTAGTTTGGTAGTTTTGTCCATCAGCACATGTGTAGGACAACCCCATATGCGGAAGTGACGAACGCTTTCGCGACGTCCGGACCACATCTCTACGGGTGTCTTTTCGACAGACTTTGACGGTACTGCATTAAAAATGTAAACCGCTGCTTCTAAAGCATAACCCCAAAAGGATATAGGTAGTGAGGCGTAGCTCATCATTGATCTAACCATGTTGATCAATGTCCTGTTTCTCCTCTTAGCAACTCTGTTTTGCTGAGGTGTCCTAGGCGCTGAACGTTGGAAACAAATTCCTTTTTTAGCCAAGTAGTCAATGAACTCAGTATCTAAATACTCACCTCCACGATCCGAGCGAAGGCATTTCAATGACTTGCCTAATTCCCTTTCGGCTTCTGCTTGGAACTCCTTGAACTTACCAAAAGCCTCGGACTTCCTATGCAGCAGATAAACATAACCGAATCTCGAGTAGTCATCAATAAAAGTCACAAAGTACTCGTATCTGCCTCTAGCTTGTATGTTCATCAGACCACAAAGGTCTGAATGCACTAAGTCTAGAGTTCCCGTGGCCCTATTACCCTTTGACGAGAAGGGACGCTTGGTCATTTTTCCCTCCAGGCAACACTCGCAGACAGGCAGTGTGTCAACAGATGACTCACCTAAGGCATGAACCTTTTCTAGTCTTTTGAGTCTTTCCAAGGAAATATGGCCGAGCCTCAGATGCCACAAGTATGTTTTATCTTCTTTTACTTGAGAAACTTTCTGCCTTTTAGCAGATCTTTGATGAGCAGTTTTAAACATTTCAGTATTAAGTAGGGGAGCTTTATGTGGTCTTACAAAATATAAACCGTTTTCATTCATAGTTCAACACAATTCAAAGCCATTCTTCGAAATAACAAATTCACCATTCAAATTTGAAACAGAAAATGATTGTTCAACCAAGGAAGAATGAGAAATTAAATTTCTCCTGAAATTCAGAATAAAATAAACATTCTCTAAATGTAAAAGTCTATTATTAAAGTGTAAGTCCACAGCTCCCACTGCTTTAGCCGAAATGAGCGCCCCAGTGCCTACTCGTATCACTTGAGAACCCTCTTCCAGCTCCTCGTACGAACTAAGAATCTGCAATGAAGAACATACATGGTTAGTAGCTCTAGTATCAACTATCCAAGTGGACACATCTTTAGCTACATTAAAAGATTCCAAGAATAGTAATTCCGAATTACCTTTCTTATCTTACCCAGTGATAGCCTTGACTTTGCCATCCTTTACATCACGAAGATATTCCGGACAATGGCGTTTCCAATGTCCTACCTCCTTACAGTAAAAGCACTTGCCCTTGGGCTTGGCCTCATCAACTTTCTTGGCTTTCTTTTTCTTCATTTGCTTGGGCACAGGTGCAACACTACCCTTCTTCTTTGGTTTGGCCTTAGGCTTGTTTGATGGCTTAGCTTCGGCCATATTGGCTTCAGCTTTCTTATCCCCTACTTGGACCTTATCTTTTGATAGTAGGCCCTTGTAGATAGTCAGTTCAATAAGCATCTGTGTCATGGTCAACTCATGTTTGCCCATCAAATACTGAGTTTTGAACGGGATAAACTCAGGAGTCAACGATTCCAAAATCATCGACACTTGAGTTGCTTCATCGAACATTGATCCATGAATACCGGCGTCATTGAAGTAACTGATCATATTTAGAATATGACCATTCACTGCTTGACCTTTCTTCAATTTCGTGTTAACAGCCATCCTGATGGCATCGTGTCTTGCTTGGGTGCTAGGTGATCCAAACATCGAAGTAAGTTTCTGAATGATTTCTCGTGCAGTCTCAAACTCTTCAATCTGGGTCCTAATAACCTCCGACACTGCCGTCAGGATGATCCCACGAGCCCGGTTATCTGACTCGACCCAGCGATTACGCTACTCGATCTCAGCTTTTCTGGGTTTTTAGATCGCCACCGTAGGGCATTCAGAAGTGAGTACATATTGCACATTCTCGTATGTGAGTACCACGTTTAGATTACTCTTCCATTTCTTAAAGTTGTTTCCCGATAATTTTTCAGACAGTAAAGCAGAAATTTGAGCAGACATTTTTTTGCTGAAAATAAAATGACATTTATTAATTCAAGTTTAACACTACTACATAAGTTTATTTTAGGAATTGTAAACTAAAATTAAGTCTAATCTACCATTCCAAGGTTTTAACCTCGCATCTCAGTGCCGCCGTAGGGTAGGTCAAAGAGATGACGATTAAATCGAGACAATCTCATCAATGAATAACTTGTGAGAATCTAACATCCCACGAGAATCGAACATCCCTTTATTCATTGACTACCTTCCTTTTTTTAGCCTCGATATTATCAAGAATACCTTTGATGAGTGTGACCTACAATATCGGATCTCTTAGGTACGCCCCGAGTGTGCCGTCGTAGGATAGGTCAGTGACCCGACGAGTACCCGGAAATCCTATCCTTTCGGAGACCAAGCCATGAATGTTGATAGGGGTGAACACCATCTGTAGGAGGACAAAATCAAAGCGCCGTGAGGCGTCACCCTTCTCTCACTTACTTGTATCTATAGTAGAGACCGTGGGGTTGGCTATCGCCTCCCCCGCTCCCACTCAATATTTTTGAAGTGGTGGTGGGTTAACTAACCACGTCTTTTTGATGTTAACATAAAAGCACATCAAATCAAGGATTCCGAATGGTGTCGGTAACGTAGGCAAGCCTACCCGTCCTATTCGTTGGAACATATGTGACAGTCGGACGGAATCGGGTCAAGAGAGCCCCATTGAGATAAGAAGGAATCACCCCTCCACTCGCCGGTGTAGCTTAGTTTGCCGGACCCCCGTGCATACATCACACTAGGAGGGTTAAGTCGGTCGAGCGAAGCTCAGTTGACCACCCAACCTACAGGCGAACCGTTTTTTTATCCAAGATTTATTGTTCTTTTACCATCATTCAATCTCGTAGACACTACGAATTGAAAACGTGATCTCGTTTGGGCTTTTAAGGCGGTTCACCGAGAACACACACCGAAAAGGTTTAACGATTTCATAACCCGTCCTCGGATCTTTAATTAGTTACTAAATTAATTAATTACCACGTATTAATTAAATTTCAACTAATTACGCGAGTTTGTATACATGCATATTTTAATTACCAAAATTAAAATTCTACATGTATGCATGGAGTGGATTTATGATATGATGCATGTCATGGTAATTCCGATTTTATATCTATTTTATGATCAAACACATAAAAAATAAATTGCGGAAAATTTAAACACCGAGATGGATCGTTGGTACCCCAATATCTAATCTATCTTAGGAAAGCAGTAAATTACAACTTGTTGTCTTCGTGTCTTCGATATTTGAGCCTTGAACCACGAACTGCGAACCCGAAAGGAGAAGGGGCCTTTATTTTATAAAATAAAATAAAAAATTTTTTTCTTTTTTCGAAAATTTTTTTATATTAAAATCCTGCTATATTTTTATTCCAGAAAAATAAATTTATTTTTTAAATTTTAAAACAGCCGGTTATATATAAAAAAATTGATTTTTAATAAAATCCAAAACCTAACCTAGTTAGGAAAACTATGAACAAAAAATTTTCAGCCCCGACTCCTATTCATACCTCGAGTTCCGTCTTCATCTCGTGTTCATCATCGTTCTTCGTCGTTGTTCCGGAATTACAAAAAAAATAAAAATAGCCGAAAAAAAGAATAAAAAAACAACAACTTTTATATCAATCCTATGCTCAAACGATCTAAATCGAGAGAGCTTACAATAGATCTAACGAGTAAATAGTACCAACCCCAATCCATCTCTTCAAACCACAACAATCGCAACATAAAAATAAAATATATTATGCATCAGCCCCAATATAATTTATATATATATATATACATGTTTTCCACTCCTAGATCTAATATTTTATACGTATAAATATAGATCACCAGGTGACTGCTACCACTGTTAGTAATATCATCCGCAATGGAAGCGATTTAAGGATCTAGATCTATAATTTACACATAATAAAATAACTAGATCTACTATGCAAGGGGGTTGTAGATCATACCTCTTGGATCTCAAAATCCAAGTAGAAGAACCGCAATAGGAAGGACTAAAGATGGTGTGAAGAGCACCACGATCTTCCGCACGTGTGATCCGAGCAACTCCCGGTGGAAGGAAATCCTCGTTTCGAATCCTCCCGATATGCTACCCGGAAAAACCTCCAAGATTTTCCCTCTTACCCTTGGCGAAAATTTATCCTTTCTCTCTCTAAGAGATGAAAGTCGAAATTTGTGTTGTGTGTATGAGTTGGGAAAAGCCTCTTTATATAGGAGAGCTCTTCTTGTCCTCCAAGGATTTTATTTTGCAAATAAATAAATCCAATAAATAAAAGATAATCCTAGAATATTCTAAAACAAATCTAGAATAATCTTTATCTTTATTTTTTACCATAAAATATTTATCCAATAAATATTTTGTGCACATGTCTTATTAATCCACAAGAAAACTAATTTCTTGCTCACTAAGACATGTGGAGGCCGAAAATTCTCCTTCCCTCCTAGGGTTTGAGATTTCGGCCATGATACACAAATTGGGCCAAGATTATGAAAAATGTATTTTTCACATATTTAATTATTTAGCCCAACTAATTTAATAGTCCACTAAACAATTAATTCACATATCGTTTTAATTAAATTCTAATAAGAACTAAATTAATATTATTAGGATTCGACGTCCGAGAATAGCTATGCTATTTTGGAGGCACGTCGGGGACCATGGACTAATAATCAGCGGCTCCGATAAAATAAATAATTATCTTACTAACAGAATAATTATATTCGATAAATCAATCACAGGAATATGCCACCATAATCCCGTGACTGCACTCCTCCGATTATAAGATTATATTTATCTCCTCACGAGAATGATAATATGCGTCCATTAATATAATAATTACATATGGATTAATCCTCCATAGACTGTTCATTCTAAATCGGGAAGTTACCGTTAACCCTTTTTAGAACCTCTTATCCTTATTTACCATTAACCCCCTAGTGATCAATTAATTCATACAACTCACTTGTAGTTAATCAGTGTAATATGAACTCGTACGATCGATCAGTTTCTATTATCAACAAAGAAGGGAACTTTCTATCTACTTCCATAAATGGAAGGAATGGATTCCGTATCTGCGATAACACAGACTACTCACTCAATCCAGTACAATGCCAAGATGGGGTAATTCAAATCACAGACTCAGTGTAATCCTTAACTGTCAAGTCAAACCTCATACTGATTCAAGCAGTTGACTGTGATCACCTCAGGGTTAAGATATATCCATAAATATGATCATCGATTGATTCGATAAGACTTCTCGATTACGGAATTATATCGTGAATTCTAATCAAATCGGTCCAGCCCTATATGATATATCTATCATATATAAATGCCCCACTAGGTTCTCTTAACCGAAAGTCCGGATAAGACAATCACACCTATTGTGTTCTGGGCGCATTAATAGCATGTTAAAGGAGAGACCCGATACTCTCGATTAACTTCACTACGGGCTAATTGTATTTTAAGTACATCTTCACTAACTCAATCCTCCCGTGTATATCCCATACACTGAGTTAAGTGATTACATAAACGATATACTTTAGGCTTTTCTGTAGTGTAAATACTATTGTCACATCGGTGAATATGAGAATAATAAATATGAATAATAATATCATTTCATTTATTAAATAAAACAATTACAAAATTGTCTTTCGGGCATTACACCTAATAGCTATATCTCAGAATGAGTCCTTACACTCCCCAACTTCCTTCACTCTCTCCAATAGCCCATTTGAAACACCTCCATCACCTTCAAACCATTCTATTACAGAACCTTCACCATCTACACCAACACATGCACTTATACCCCATGATGATTCTGTTACAGAATCTTCACCATCTACCCCCACACATGCACTTATGCCTCATAATGATCCTACTCCTTCACCAGTCCATTCCCATCCTGCTTCATCTGATCAACCACAAGCACCTCCTCAACATACATCTCACTCTATGACTACTAGAGCTCAGGATGGGATCATCAAACCAAACCCTAAATATGCTCTAACTGTGTCTTATTCCACTATTCCCAAAGAACCCAAAACTGTTATGTCCGCCCTCAAATATGATGGCTGGAAACATGCTATGCAAAAAGAACTAGATGCTTTATCCAAAAACCAGACTTGGAACTTAGTGCCCAGAACTCCCCACATGCATATCATAGGGTCTAAATGGGTCTTTAAAGCCAAACTCAAACCAGAAAGTACCCTAGATAGATTGAAAGCCAGGTTAGTAGCCAAAGGCTACAGTCAAGTTGATGGCCTAGATTATACAGAAACCTACTCTCTTGTTGTGAAGCCTAGTACCATCAGACTTGTCCTCAGTATTGCTCTTGCTAAAGGCTGAGACATCAAGCAATTAGATGTCGAAAATGCCTTCCTGCATGGGCACATCTCAGAAAAACATCTACATGGAACAACCCCCAAGTATGGCTCATCCACAATATCCTGATTATGTTTCAAATTGGATAAAGCACTGTATGGACTCAAACAAGCTCCTAAATCTTGGTTTCATAGGTTCAGTGCCTTTCTTCTGCAATTTGGCTTTACATGTAGCTTATCAGATCCATCTTTGTTCTACTATAACACTAGCAAGGGCGCCCTAGTGCTTCTATTGTATGTGGATGATATGCTTATTGCAGGATCTGACTCTGAGCTTCTCAACTCATTAATCCAACTTCTCATCATGGAATTTTCCATGAAGGACCTTGGATCAGTCCACCACTTCCTATGTGTCCAATTACAAAAGACCTTCATAGGTCTTTACATGCATCAGGCTCATTATGCAACAACTATTCTTGATAAAGCAGGCATGACAGACTGCAAACCAGTCAGTACACCCATGGCTACTAAAGTCAATGAAATTGCCAATTCCTCAGCCTTTCCAGATGCATCATACTATAAAAGCCTCATTGGTGCCCTACAGTACTTGACCTTCACCAGGCCAGACATCTCTTTCAAGTCAATCACTTGTCCCAGTTCATGCAAGCTCCCACACAAGCACACATGCAACTGGTCCACAGACTACTCAGATACATCAAAGGCACCCTCACTTTGGGAATCTCACTCAAGGCCTCTCAACAGTTCACCCTGTTTGCATTCTCTGATGCAGATTGGGCTGGATGCCCCATAACCCGAAGATCAGTAACTGGTTATTGTACTTTTCTGGGCTCTAATATTATATCTTGGTGTGCTAAGAAGCAACCTACCGTGTCCAGGTCAAGTACTAAAACAGAATATAGAGCAATGGCTCATACAACTGTAGAAATAACTTGGCTCACATATCTACTCAAGGAACTGCAAGTATCACTCACCTGTACACCTACAATCTATTGTGACAACCTTAGTGCAATATACATGGCCATTAATCTGGTTTTTCATGCTCGCAGCAAGCACATTGAACTGGATTATCACTATGTTAGAGAGCAAGTGGCCCGCAAACTCCTAGTCACTATACATTACCAGCTGAAGGACAACTAGCGGATTTATTTACTAAACCTTAACCAAAATTCAATTGCAGACAACTTCGGCCCAAACTCGGACTAGTTCCTAACCCTAGCCTCGTTTGAGAGGTGGGGGGTATTAACGGATAACTGTTTCAAAAAAAAAATTCAGAGCAAATTCAAAACACAGCATCACTATGGCAGCATTATCCTCAGAGAAATTCAAACAAACAAGCTTTGAATTGAAATAAATCCGACTTACTTGTGATCAAAGGAAAGATAAGGGGTAGGAGAGATAAGGGTGGTTGATCACAATCATCTTCATTCAAATTCATGATAATTCGGCTGGTGTGTGTATGTGATGAAGAGTCCAAGGCTGCTCTCCCTCTAATCTAGGAAATAGTTCAGCTAAATGTGCTTTCTGTTCAAATAAATTTGAGATTTTATCTTTTCTGTAATTTATCTAAAAGCTAGAGAGTTTATCACTATAAATTGTAGGCCTTGTTCACGGGCAAAGCAGATCGAATCATTAAGAAAAGATCAATAAAATTTTCCTTTATATTTTGCTTACTTTTCTTCATAAGTGACACATGATAAATCAATACATCAAAATTAAAGATTGAATTTATATCGATATATTTTAGTGAGATTTTTTTAAGCCACAATACCTTTATTTATTGCTGATAGTCAATGCCAGAGCCAGGAATTTCATCTAGAGAGCAAAATTTTCACTTAGAGACGTACAAAAAATTATGTTAAGAAATATAAAGATGCAAATATGATAAAAGAGAATTTATGATACAAAAAACTCACGTGTTGCTTGTGATCTTAACCAAAATATATGTTTATAGTAGAGGGTTCGAGAATTTATGATACAAAAAACTCACGCGTTGCTTGTGATTTTAACCAAAATATATGTTTATAGTAGAGGGTTTGAGAATTTATGATACAAAAAACTCAAGTGTTGCTTGTGATCTTAACTAAAATATAAGTTTATAGTAGAGGGTTTGAGAATTTATGATATCAAAAACTCACGTGTTGCTTGTGATCTTAGCCAAAATATATGTTTATAGTAGAGGGTTTTTGAGGGGAAAAAAGAATATAGCAGTTCGGGTTTTTATTTTGGGGAATAGGTCGATTAAACATTGAGTGTAATTGTAAATTTACGAAACTATTTTTTTTTAAGAAAAGTAAAAAAAAAAAAGTTGAAAAGCCTAGATTCGAGCATGGGCATCCTGACTAAGATGCAAAGCAGTTATCCACTAAGGCATTTAGAAGTACATTATAACAAAACACAACATAATATTAGGATAAAACATAAAGAAAAACATAAAACACAACATATATATTACACAGAATACACGTAAAATAACGTTACGTTACGTATATTCCGTGTAAATTCGATACGTTTCAAACAACTTATTTAAAAATCAGGGTTGGCAATGAGATAAGTTTCTAGTGCCTTATACAAGCCACTAGCCTTTTCTTTACCCGCTTTAAGCTCATCCTCATTCATTTTAGCATCTTTTTTGGTATTTTAAATAGAACCACCATTTCCAGATTCTTCAATCTTGATAGTGTATGAAATTGATTCAAGAACATCACCCAATGCATCTCCTTCAATTATGGTGTATTTGAACAAGAAGTTGTCTTTGTCTACCTCATCAACCCTTTGCTTCATGTTCTTGTAAAGACTTCCATTACCAAAAATGATCAACTTGATGTACCAACACCACCATCATCCTCAAGAATTTCCACACTTTTAATGGCCTCTGGCAAAACTTTGGGGATAAGGGTATCAACTTCGAGAACAAATGCCTTTGAATATTTTTGCAGGTGGCCGGGAGTGAGGAGGGGATCTCAATTTCTTAAGTGACTGAATCCATAACTTACGATTCAATTTTCTGAGGAAATAAGAGAAGTATTAAGAAGAAAAAGATAGAATCTTAAAATAATTGTTTATTGAGAAGATTTATTATCATTTATATACGATCTTACAATAATTTTTTTTTTTCCTTAGAAACGTAGAATTTCTTACTATAATTGTTTGCATACAATATAATAATAACAAATTTGTATCTAGTTTAAGTTCCTTAAAGAAAAACTATCTAGTTTTCTTTAAAGAAAAATTGTATCTATTTGTGATAAAACCGTGTAGAAATCAATTGGCAGAGATTTACCTATATTAGTGTTATTAACATAACTGTTAGAATATAAAAATATATGGGGGAATGAGGGAGAAGGACAAAAATATTTCATCAATTGAGTAGAAGGACAGTCTTTTGAAACTTTTGCATAAAGGACAAAACTATTTATTCAATGTCGAAATTCACTTGTGTTCGAAATTCACTGTTTAAATTCACTGCCGAAATTCACTGTCGAAATTCACTAATTTTCAAAATTCATTGTCGAAATTCACTAATTTTCGGGATTCACTGTCGAAATTCACTGTCAAAATTCACTGATTTCGGGATTCACTGGCGAGATTCACTGATTTTCGGGATTCACTGTTTGTCCTTCTCGCTATAAAAATTATGCAGTTGTCCTTCTCCCTATAAAAAATATGCAGTTGTCCTGTTACTTAAAAATATTCCAGATTGTGTCCTTATCCCTAATTTTCCAAAAATATATTATATATATAATTTATTCAATTGTAATATTCTCATAGTTATGGTACATTCCTTATATAGAGTACTCAAATATTTGTATTTATTATACAGAGATTTGTAGCCTAGACTTCATCCTTGTAATTGTATAGTAGTGTAAGACATCAATGAGAATCACAAGGGAAATTTCCAAACTTTCATGGTAGCAGAGCAAATTCCCAAAATTGTGCTCCTTTTTCTGCTTGCCATTTTCCATCTTCACCTCTCACGTCTCTCTTCCTCCTCTCCCATGGCTGAATCCAAATTCCACCCTGCTATCACAGTCAACAATATTAAACATTTTATCCATATTACTCTTGAAATGGAAAATGGTCAATTCTCCCATTGGACAGAGTTGTTTAAAATCCACTGCCGGGTCTACAACGTAATTGACCACATTCTCCCCCCAAAATCAACAGACAAATCTAAAGAGAAAGTCGTTGATGATGAACTATGGAACAGATTAGACGCGGTCGTTCTACAGTGGATTTATGGCACAATTTCTAACGATTTGTTGCACACGATCATCACTCCAGATACAACTGCCAAACAAGCGTGGGATCATTTGGAAGGCATTTTTCGCGATAATAAAAATCAGAGAGCATTGTACCTTGAAAATCAGTTCAATGCAGTCAAGCAGGAGAATTGTCCCAATGTTTCAGCCTACTGCCAAGAGCTGAAAATGCTTGCGGATCAATTGACTAATGTCGGTGCTCCGGTCTCCAAGCAACGCCTCATTCTCCAATTAATTTCCGGTCTCAGCGAAAATTATGAAGGTGTGGCTATCATACTCCAACAAAGCGACCCGTTACTGGATTTCTATGAGGCTCGTTCGAAGCTCATTCTCGAAGAGACCCGCAAGGCAAAACGGATTTCTGCTTCCTCCGGCACCGGCGAAACAACCCTGCTCTCCAATGGGGGTTTCAATCCTGGCAAAATTAGGATTTTAGTCCTCTAACTCGGCCTATTTTGGATTTTAGTCATGCTCCTGCTCCGGTGAGGAAAATGGTCCTCTAAGTTTGCTTTTTTTTTGGATTTTAGTCCTATCCGCCGGAAATAGCTGATTGGGCACCGGAATTTTTAAAAATTGTCCTCTAACTAGGCTGCCACGTAAGCGTTTCTTAAAGATTCCGGTGCCCAATCAGCTATTTCCGGTGGATAGGACTAAAATCCAAAAAAAAAACCAACTTAGAGGACCATTTTCCTCACCAGAGCAGGAGCAGGACTAAAATCCAATATAGGCCAAGTTAGAGGACTAAAATCCTAATTTTGCCTTTCAATCCGCAGTCCAGAGAGCAAAACCCACGGTCACAAGGACAATGACGCGGGCAAAGCTCTCATGGTGGCAATCGGGGCAGGCACTCCGGAAGAGGCCGTGGCAACTATGGTGGAGGAAATTCCGGTGGTCGTGGAGGCAACTCTGGCGGTGGAAATCAGCAGCATCAATCCTCCCCTACCGGTAATCAACAGCAGCGGCCATGGCAATGGTCATACCCACCTTGGATTAATTGGGGACAATCGTGGACTGTCCCCCCTTGTCCTTACCCAACTTCAAATTGGACTCGGCCCACTCAGCAACCTGGTATTTTGGGTGCTCGTCCTCCACAGACCTAGCACACACAGACAACAACGGTCTCAAATTTCTCCCCCACATATAGCGAAGCGGCTATGCACACTATGTCTCTCAATGTGCCGGATGAAAATTGGTATTTCTATACCGGTGCTGCCTCTCACATGTCGGTCTCTAACGGTAATCTCTCGTCCTATTTTAATTTGAGCAAATTAAATAATCAAATTATTGTCGGTAGTGGTCAACAAATTCCAATTCACGGTTATGGACACGTAACCCTTCCACCACACCACCCACCACTTCGTTTAAATAGCATCCTTAATGCTCCGAAACTTATTAAAAATATAATCTCTGTGTGGCGTTTAACCTCTGATAATTGTGTTTCTGTTGAATTTGACCCTTTTGGCTTTTTTGTGAACGATCTGATGACGGGGATGCCTCCCATGCGATGTAACAGCACCAGGGCTTTGTATCCCCTCACTTCCACCCTAAGCACTCCTACCAACTCCCCTTCCACATTTGCAGCCGTCTAATTTGTGGCATGATCGTTTAGGTCATCCGGGAGCACCTGTTTTACACTCTCTCATTACTAATAAATTTATTGATTGCACTCATTCCTCTCACTCTTCCGTTTGTGCATCTTGTGTGTTGGGAAAACATATTAAACTACATTTTTTCGCATCAGTTACTAGTACGTTGATGCCTTTTGATATTATACACAGTGATTTATGGACATCTCCAATTTTGAGTTCCGCTGGGCATAGCTATTATCTTATTTTTCTCGACGATTATTCACGTTATTTAAGGACTTTCCCTATTGGCCAAAAATCTCTAGTTTTTCCTATTTTCTCAACGTTTAATGCGTTTGTTAAAATTCAATTTGCGGTAAATATAAAATGTTTTCAATGTGACAATGGTAAAGAATTCGATAGCGGCTCCTTCAAATCGTTTTGCACCCACTACGGCCTTACATTTCACTTCTCATGCCCCCACACCTCTCCACAAAATGGCAAAGCTGAACGAAAACTACGCACCATAAATAATTTACTACGTTGCCTTCTTGCCCATGCCTCCGTCCCTCCCTCTTTTTGGCATCACGCTCTTGAAATGGCCACCTACCTCCTAAATATTCTCCCACATAAATCCCTCGACAATAAGTCCCCCACTCAAATTTTATTTCACCGCGATCCTTCTTATGCACACTTACGCGTTTTTGGGTGTCTTTGTTATCCTCTTCATCCGTCCACCACTATTCACAAACTTCACTCTCGTTCCACCCCTTGTGTATTTTTTAGGGTACCCTTCCAATCATCGTGGATATAAATGTTATGATTTCTTTAGCTGCAAAATATTTATATCGCGTCATGTTATTTTTGACGAGTCACGATTCCCCTTTACAAAACTCCACTCCCCAGGCCCAACACATTATGACTTCCTCGATCATAGCCTGCATCCTCTTATCCTACAAAATCTTCAGCCAATGGACCAGGCCTGTCATGACAATTCTTCAGCCCAACCCGTTGAAATACAGCAAACCCAGCCTACAACTTCTCCTTCACACACTTTCATTCGAACCTCCAGCCAAGCTGCTCATTCACCGACCTCACCCAGGCCCAACAAGCCTCCCCCAGGCCCAGGCCCAACACACCTCCTTAGCTAGTTGCTGACCCACCAGCCCCTTCACGGGCCATTACTACGTGAGCCATGCGTGGGATATTTAAGCCCAAACTACAATATAATTTATCCGCCTCCGTCATCCCATCTCATCTTCCTCATAACCCACATGCAGTCCTGTCTGACCTGAATTGGAAAGCTGCCATGACCGATGAATTTAATGCTCTTATTAAAAATGGGACGTGGGATATTGTGCCTCGTCCACCCAATGTTAATATTATTTGCTCTATGTGGATATTCGAATTAAAAAAATGCTCTGACGGTTCTTTTGAGCGGCACAAAGCTCGTCTTGTAGGTGATGGCAGATCTCAATAGGTTGGCATGGATTGTGATGAAACGTTCAGTCCGGTGGTCAAACCCGCAACAATGTTCTTAGCCAGGCACTATCTAAATCGTGGTCCATCCATTAACTGGATGTCAAAAATGCGTTCTTACATGGACACCTTAATGAAACCGTGTATATGCACCAACCAATGCGTTTCGGGATCCCGACATCCAGATTATGTGTGTCGGCTAAAGAAATCTCTCTATGGCCTAAAACAGGCACCTCGTGCTTGGTATCAATGGTTTGCTGAATATGCCTTTTCCATCGGGTTCTCACATAGCAAGTCTGATCATTCCTTGTTCATCTATCGCAACGGCAATGACATGGTTGTCGATGTTATTATCCTCACTGCCTCTTCTGACAGACTACGGCAATATATTATGGCACTTCTTGCCTCCGAATTCTCTATGAAGGATCTCGGGCCTCTCAGCTATTTTCTGGGTATTTCCGTTACACGTCATTCCGGGGGTTTATTTCTTAGTCAGAGAAAATATGCCGAGGAAATTCTTGAGCGTGCCGGCATGCAATCTTGTAAACCTGTTTCCACACCTGTGGACACTCAATCCAAACTCTCTACATCTGGGCCTTCCTATGCTGATCCTAGTCATTATCATAGCCTCGCTGGCGCATTGCAATATCATACATTTACTAGGCCGGATATCTCTTACGCTGTCCAACAAATTTGTTTGCATATGCATGACCCTAAAGATAACTACATGCATGCTCTTAAGCACATTTTACGTTACCTCCAAGGCACACTGGATTTCGGTTTACACCTTTACAAATTTTCGGTTTCGGCACTTGTCTCTTACACTGATGCCAATTGAGGTGGTTGCCCCACCACTCTTCGCTCTACCTCCAGATACTGCGTTTTTCTTGGTGACAACCTCATCTCTTGGTCCTCTAAGCGTCAACCCACTTTGTCACGATCCAGTGCTGAAGCCGAATACCGAGGCGTCGCTATTGTAGTGTCAGAATCTTGTTGGCTTCGGAATCTTCTTCTAAAACTCCACCATCCGATTCAAAAGGCTACATTTGTCTACTATGATAATGTAAGTGCAATATACCTATCCGGTAACCCTGTTCAGCATCAACGAACCAAACACATTGAAATGGGCATTCACATTGTACGTGAAAAGGTTGCTCGTGGCCAAGTTCGTGTCCTTCATGTCCCATCTCGCTACCAAATTGTAGACATCTTTACCAAAGGGCTTCCAAGAATTTTATTTGAAGACTTCCGAGCCAGTCTCAGCATGCGGGAACCTCCCGTTTCGACTGCGGGGGTGTGTTAGAATATAAAAATATATTATGTATATATTTTATTCAATTGTAATATTCTCATAGTTATGGTACATTCCTTATATAGAGTAGTCAAATATTTGTATTTATTATACCCAGATTTGTAACCTAGACTTCATCCTTGTAATTGTATATTACTGTAAGACATCAATGAGAATCACAAGGAAATTTCCAAACTTCCGTAACTTTTTTTTTTTTTTTTGTGGGGTAACACATGTAACATATTTTTAAATTATTGATCATGATCATGACGGACTAGTAGGAAAATGGGGTTGTCTCAAGCGGATGCGGCGGCACTTTAAGGATACATTGAGCAGCCGACCCGTTAAAGTGTGAGTTACGGAAGGAAAAAAATGAAACGAGGGAGTGATTCTGTTTTATTGAGTTTTATTTACTTTTTACGTAAAATTTGTGGTAATAAAGTGTGAGTTATGGGGATAAAAATACACCGAATGAAACGTGGGGCTGTTTTTATTTTATTGGGTTTCATGTTTTTTTGTGAGTTACGGAAGCAAAAAAATGACACTTGCGTTTCTATTTTAGTTTTTTCATGTGAAATGTGTGGTAATTAGTGTGACCAACAATAATTAAAAAAAACGGAGACTTATTGAAAAGGGCAAAAAGATTTACAAAATTATCAAAAAGGACGGACGCCTTATAAAGACAATTTTACCCTTATTTATCATCTGACTATTTTTTCTCCTAAAATTTAGAAAATAGAAACGTGTGAAATCATGGAGCACTCCATGTTCTTTTTTTTTTTGGAATATATATATATATATATATATATATATATATATATATATATATATATATATATATATATATAACGTGGCACTATTAATTATCACAATATTTGACATTATTATACTATGTGACACTACTGTTTGACACTACCATTTGACATTGTAATATTATTTGAGACTATCATTTGACATTGTTATACTATGTAACTACCATTTGACATTGTACTATTTGACACTACCATTTGACATTATAATATTATTTGACAATACCATTTCACATTTTTATACTATGTAACACTATTATTTGACACTAACATTTGACATTGTTGGTGGAGATTTGAAGTGGAGAGTAATTCTTTATGGAAGCGTGTCATTGTTGCCTTGTATGGTGAGAAAGGAGGGTTTTGTAGTGATGAGGTTAGGAGGGCTAGAGGGAAAACGTGGAGGGGTATCATTAAGAATAGTTTTAGAATTGAGCAAAAGGGGGTGAAGCTTTTAGATTCTTTGAGATGGAAGTTAGGTGACGGTGGTACTATAAAATTTTGGAAGGATGTTTGGTTAGGAGAGAAATCTTTAGAGGAGTGTTATCCTAGATTGTATGCCCTTGCTTGTGCAAAGAATTGTGTTGTTAGAGAAAGGAGGGGCATTGGAGGGTGTGGGTGTGGGATTGGAGAAAAGATTTAAGGGGTAGGGAATGTGGGGAATTTATTGATTTACTTAACATTGTCTCTACTTTCATTCTAATTGATGAAACAGGGGATAAACCATATTGGAGTCTTCACGCCAATGGTAGATTCTCGGTTGCATATCTAAAGCGGATTCTCTCATGGACCGAGGAGGAGTCTCGAAGCTCAAGATTGTGCATGGTTTGGAATAATGCTATATCTTCAAAAATTAACGTCTTTTGTTGGAGGGCTCTTCACGGGAGGCTACCTACGCTAACTAATATTGCTAAAAGGGGTATTGTAGTCCAAGATGTGAGTTGTCCATGGTGTAAAGCAAGCGAGGAAGATGAGATTCATATGTTTTTTCAATGTCCCTTTGCCTTGCAGATTTGGCAATTTCTCTTTTGTTGGTGTAATATCTCAACTCCGGTGCCTAGTTGCTTTGACGATCTCTTGCATCTTCATCCGTTTGCTAGGGATCAAAATGAGAATTGGTGGTTATGGAATGCTATTGTTAAAGTGGCACTTTGGACACTTTGGACTAGATGCAATTCGCTAGTCTTTAAATCCAAATCTTGTACAACCAAAGAGGTGTTTGAAGAATGTCAAGTCAAAAGTTTTGAATGGGTAACTGGTAGAAAAAGTAATTTGTACATTGAGTGGGCCGGTTGGAAGAGTAACCATTTTAATTATCACACCATATAGTTCGATTAGGTTCAGCGATTCTATTCTTAAGTTGTATTGTTTTTGGACTTTGGTGGATCTTGTCTAGTGCCTTACTAGACCTAATAAAATTTCGTATTACTGTTCAAAAAAATTATATTATTTGACACTATCATTGGACATTGTTATACTATATGACACTACTGTTTGACACTACCGTTTGACACTACCGTTTGACACTATCATTTGACATTGTTATACTATGTAACACTACTGTTTGACACTACCATTTGACATCGTGATACGATTTGACACTATCATTTGATATTTTTATACTATGTAACACTACTATTTGACACTATCAATTGATATTGTTATACTATTCGACACTACCATTTAACATTATTATACCTATGTGACACTACTATTTGACATTGTTATATATATATATATATATATATATATATATATATATATATTCATACATTGCAAACGTGAGTTTTTTTTTTTTTTTGAAGAACATTGCGAACGTGAGTTGATGGGGTGAGGTAGTGGGTGGTTTTGTTTTGTTTTTTCTTTTTTGTTTCCTTTTTTTAGGAGCATTAATAAGTAGAGGGGCAAAATTGTCTAAATACAAGATATTTTGTCATTTTTATTAAAATACAAATGTTTCTGTCTTTTTTGATAATTTCACAATGTGTTTTTTTTTTTTTTGGCCTTTTTCATAATTTTCCCTAAAAAAACCTGAATGAAACAATGAGGTGGTTCTGTTTTATTGAGTTTGTTTTTTATTTTGTGTAACTATGTGTGTAAGTCACGGAAGGAAAAAAAAAAAAAAACTGAATGAGAAAATGTTGCTTAAAAAGGAATAGGGTGGGGGAATTGGGTAAAATGGTGGAACAAACCTTTTTCAGCTTAAGACCACCCCTAGACCCGGCCAAATGAATCAACCGGCCTTTAACCGGACCGGCCCGGCGGTTATTTTCCCGGTTCATGTCGGTTCTGTAACCGGTGGTTCAAATGAACCACCGGTTCATAGCGGTTAAAGGTTCCTAACCGGCGGTTCAACGGTTCACACGGTTCAACGGTGCACACGGTTTCTTTTCGGTTCATATCACGGTTCTAAAAACTAATAATATTTTTTTTATTTTAAATTTTCATAAAATACTTATTCTTTTCAATTATAATAACAAATTACTATTGAT
This sequence comes from Gentiana dahurica var. dahurica, assembly GCA_024500145.1. Taxonomy (NCBI): domain Eukaryota; kingdom Viridiplantae; phylum Streptophyta; class Magnoliopsida; order Gentianales; family Gentianaceae; genus Gentiana; species Gentiana dahurica. Next base: position 94,412,249 of record CM044901.1, on the reverse strand, counting down.
TAAATTTGAATGTATTACAAAATAACCAAAGCGAATGTAATATATATTTTTTTATAAATAGTTTTTTATTCGGTTTTAAGTATAAGTTGATTATAAATGTTGTTTTATTAAATATTACGTGAGATATATTGTGTTTTTTTTTATATGTAAATTATGTTATTTTAAAAAATTATGTTATTTTTTCAACGTTTGTATCGGAAATTCGGTTGCCTACGTATCCTTTATATGTAATAGTGCCGGAGGCGCGACACATATAAAAAAATCAAAGCGAACGTTGTTCTATAGTTTTTTTAGTCTTTATGGCTCGTTTGGATTGGTGGAATGTAAATTATGTAATGGAATGGAATGAATCTGTTGGAATGAAATGCAATGGAATGGAATGATATTATTCAATTACTGCGTTTGGTAGACAGTGGAATGAAATCGTTTCTTATTGCATGATTTATTTTTCCATTCCATTCCGTTCATTCCATTGGATTTTAGATGGAACGAAAATCATCCATTTTCATTCCGTTGGAATAAAAATGTATTACATTCTTCAGTTGCCAAACACGCCAAATTGATTGAATAGAATGAAAAAAGCATTACATTTCATTCCATTACCGCAATCCAACATGCCATTATAGTTTTTTTTATAGGTTTTATAGTTTTTTATAGTTATTTTAGGTTTGTATGGTTTTTTTCTAGGGTTTTTTTATAGTTAGTTTTTATAGTTTTTTCCATAGTATTTAATAGTTTCTTATAATTTTTTAGTCGGTTTTAAGTATAAATTGATTATAAATGTTGTTTTATTAAAAATTACGTGAGATATATCATGTTATTTTTTAATATGTAAATTATGTTACTAACGCGTGTACCGGAAATTCGGTTGCCTACGTATTTTTTATATGTAATCGTGTCGGAGACACGACATATATAAAAAAATCAAAGCAAACGTAGTTCTATAGTTTTTTTTAGTCTTATACAGTTTTTTTAATGGTTCTTATAATTTTTATCGTTATTTTGGGTTTGTATAGTTTTGTTATCGTTTTTTTATAGGTTTTTATATTTTTTTTATAGTTTTTTTTTATAGTTATTTCATAGTATTTTATAGTTTCTTATAGTTTATTTTAGTCTTTTATAGTTTTTTTATAGGTTTTTATCGTTTTTTTGAAGGTAAAAAAAAAAACTAAAAAAACTATTTTTTTTGTATATTTATTTATGGTTTTTTTTTTATAGGTTTTTATAGTTTTTTTTATTATAGTTTTTTCATAGTATTTTATAGTTTTTTTTAGTCTTTTATAGTTTTTTTAATAGGTTTTTATAGTTTTTTTTTTATAGTTTTTTCAGGTTTGTATAGTTTTTTTATGGTTTTTTTTTTAATAGCTTTTTATAGTTTTTTTATTTATAGTTTGTATAGTTTTTTCGTAGTATTTTATAGTTTCTTATAGTTTTTTCTAGTCTTTTTTGGTTTTTTTTATAGGTTTTTAATAGTTTTTTTTTAGGTTTGTATAGTTTTTTATGGTTTTTTTTTATAGGTTTTTATAATTTTGTTTTTTTGTAGTCTTTTCTAGTTTTTTTTTTTATAGGTTTTTTTTATTGTTTTTTTTTTGTAGACTTTTATGGTTTTTTTTTATTTGTATAGGTTTTGATAATTTTAAATTTTGAAACAAAAAAATAGTTTTTAACAGTTTCTTATAGTTTTTTTTTTAGTCTTTTATAGTTTTTTTTTTATAAATTGTTACAAATATATAAGTAAGATATAAATTGCGTACCATTAATCTTCAAAATTATCAATGTCGGTATTTCGAGCGCTTGTTCCTCCTGAAGTTTCAGTGTCACCGACTTCGAACTGTGACTCGCTTTCTGACTCAATGTCTTGCATCCTCTTCTCGGCTCTTACCAGGGACGGAACCAGTAATTGATGGTTTGGTGGGCTAATGGACTATATCTATATGGTCGAGTGTGTTGAATTAAAACAACTAACTGTGTTGGACTTATTTATATGAGGTTTTTTGTGTACCGAAAATAAAAACTGGATGGGCTGCGCGCGCCCACCCAATCCATGCCCTAGGCCCGTCCATGGCTCTTACCCAATCAAGACAACACATTTGTTTCTCTAAAGTGGTGGGATGAAGCGAACATCTTTTATCTGTAAGCACATTTCCTGCCATGCTGAGCTCGTTCAACAGTGACGGTCGAAACAGGGCAACTTAAAAACTCGACTGCCATCTTTGCTAGCGCTGGAAAATCCTTAGCATGTCCCTTCCACCACTTTAATATGTCAAAATCGAAATCTTAGGTACCGGTTTGACAGACTTCAAATGTTCTGTTTAAATATTTGGTTATCTCTGAACGTTGACCGGATGACGTTGTCACTCCCTTTTGTCGTTTCGAATTCATTTTATCCTGAACTTTTTGAATTCCACATAGGACACCTGCAGGGTTAGTATAAGCACTTGCGGATGGATTGGGAACCACATCGTTTCTCATTTCATACATACTCTCATATTCAACATACAAAGTGTTTGATAATGTATCAAGTCTATCTACTTCAACTGTATAATCAACCAGGGGCATATCATGATCATCATGCAAAGCATCATAGTAAGCACTTAACATGGTAGATACACCTACTAGTCTTAAACAAGGGTCAAGAATAGAACAAATAAGATAAGTGTCAGGAATACGCAACATGTGCTTATTCCATTTCTCCTTCATCGGCCCTAAACATTGAAATAATACAGGGTTGTGTTCCAAGGTTTGAAACTCGTCAGTTATTTCTACAATAGCAGGCAAGACTAAATGTGATGTGGCTTGATAACATGTTGAAAATAATTCAGTAATCTTTTTGAATACTTCAAAAACATCCATCAGTTTCTTGCATCCAGTCCAAGTACGGGGAAACAAACGATAATCGCTCGGACAGTCTTCATCTAAAAAATCACAAAATGTATTTTTAATTTTGGTTTTTTTTTTTCCAAAGATCATAAGTGGTGTTCCACCTATGCGGTACATCTTGCGACAGTTTGACAGGGCGATGACCTTTCTCTTTACAATATTTATACCACTTATGAGTAATACTAGTTCTACTTAACACATGTGCAATCGAAGATTTTATCGAATTAATATTATGGTGAAAAACTTTTAGACCATCTTTTACACATAAATTCAAAATATGTCATAATCATCTAACATGAAAAAATTCACCACTACAAAGAGGTTCACAATTTTGGGATAACTCGGGAATAGAAGCAGTGTTGTTTGAAGCATTGTCAAACGAAATAGAAAAAACTTTATCTTTTAAGTCGTATTCGTTACAAATATCAAATAATAAAGATGCATTGTTAGAAGCATTATGAGCTTCGTTAAATAAACAAAAAGCAAATACCTTTTTTGGACAATCTAACTGTTGTCAATCCAGTGACATGACACACCCAAATAATAATTGTTGGTCCTCTCATCCTCCCAAATATCGGCACATATGCATACTCGGAATTTATTTGTCATCAAACTTTCTTTTATAATATTTTGTCATTTATTTTTTTTTTTGAAATCCTTATTCAACGTTGCACGAGGGATACGAGTAAAAGCCGGTTGCAAAGCCACTTGTACGTAACTTTCGAAAATTAGAGGATTCTCGGGAAGGCTAAAAGGAAGACCTGTCCCCGCAACAAGATCTGTGGTTAGATCTCTTCAATTATCATGAGTTTAAATAGAAAGTGGAGAAGTGTTACCTCCGCTTGAGCTCGGCATGTTTATCTGGGATTGAGACGCGATGTCTTCCAATTTTTCCGGGTGTTTACGCATCATGTGAGTCCTCATCGATCCTTAACCACCACCCGCAGTAAATTTGTATTTATTGCCACAAAATTTGCACAGCCCGTAGAAAAAATTTCCGGGGTTAGATAATACTAATGCATCAGTCCGAGGAACCTTTGTGAAAAAATCCGTAAAAATTTTCGATTTTAACTTTTTTTTCTCCTGCTCCTTCTGGGGTAATTTCATAACCCTCTAAATCGACTGACTCGGGAGTAGGACCTGCACGAGCACGACACAGTGTTCTTACAGTCCCACGACTCCCACCATATCCTTGTCTAGGACAGGCGGTAGCGAGAAATACATCATCATCATCAACGTCAGCTTCATCATTACGAGGCTCATCATCTTCAACTTCGTTAAGGTTGATGTTAAAATTTTCAGTTTGAGACATTATATCGCCGTAATGACTATCAAGACCATGAGGACTGAAATCTAAAGGTGTCTCGAATTGAGGAATTGAAATGTGACTACCGGTGACAGAGTTTGTAAAATGTTGTACCACGGGTCTATAGCAAACACCATCCGATTCCGGCACAACCATGTCAACATGGAAAGTAATATTTTGACGGCCTTGTGATGATGATTCACCCTTTCCTGACATTTTACAAAATCTAGATAAAATTTAACGGTTATAAAAAAAAAAGTTGAAAAACACAAATCAATTTTACTTATAACTAGAACCGAATTGAAGTAAACGATTAAATCAGAAGAACTTGAAATATCGGTCTATTAAAGTAAATTTGTTTTTTGTTTTTAACACATAAACAAATTTGATTATAAAATGAACAATTTTTTTTTACACTTGTACAAAAAAAGTTGAATAAAATACGAACCAAATTTACTTATAACTAAAACCGTATTGAAGTACCGATAACAACTTAAAACATCGGTATCGTAAAGTAAATTTGATTGTTGTTTTTAATAACTAAACAAATTTGATTACAAACAAAGAAATGAGTTTGAGATTAGAGAAGTAGAAATGTAGAATTGAGAGGAGAGTAGGCGTAAGTGAAATTAGACAATGAATGGGGTATTTATAGGATTTTTCGAAATGGTTGGGAAAAAAAATAGCCGTTATAATAAATAGCCGTTGGAGCCGGTCCGGTTTTGATTACGGTTCCAGCCGGTTGCCGGTCCGGTTCCGGTCAGTGGAATACCCGAACCGTCCCTAAACCGGTGAACCGCCGGGCCACCGAATCGTCGGTTATCCGAACCGCCGGTTACACGAACCGCCGGTCCGGTTCGCCGGTTCCGGTTATTTTTTGCCAGGTCTAACCACCCCTAGATTTCAAAAAAATAACACACACGCAAGCACGCACACGCGCACACACAAATTTTGTGACACAACATATATACTTCTTTGAGGAGAAAGGAGGGAAATAAAACAACTTTTCCCATATGGGTGATTTGAACTTTTAAACCAATGAGTAGGTTTATGTATTTGTTTGTGACATGTCTGGACCAAGAAAATTTGGGTTAGACTAACTTAGACACCATGTCATTAGTAAATTTGTTGTCAAGAATCCAGTTATGCGCATTACTAACGTTGGATAAATGTGTGGTTTTACCTTACATTTCGTTCAAATTTGAAAATAAATTTATTTGACTGACAATTGACATTTTTGGCCGTGATCAAATTCAACAATTGGTTGCATTGATCACATCGTTGTAGTTCTTGTGTATTCATTGATGACGGTTTGGCCAAACCTCCATTTATTTTTTTTAACGTAAATTTTGAAGGTTAGATCCATCATCCATCACCATGCATGGATTGTTTTCATCTATAATTATTTATCTCCACTAACTGTTATGGTACGAGAATTGCCCCGGTTTGATCCGACTGATATGTGTAAAAATGATGATTGGGATGGTGTTTAGGGTGATTTTACATGATTTATAACGTTATATTTTATAACGATTTCCTCCATATTCGTATAATTTGCATAGAAATTAAGGGTTTAATCGAATTATTGAGCAAATGAGTTTTAAAAGTGTTTAAGTGCAAATTTGTGTTGTTTATGTGGTTTCATTGATAAAAATCTTTGAATATGAGATGTTACATTTTGCACGATGTTATCATGAATGTAGGTACGCTTGCATGTTAAATGAGGAGCTTAAACGAAGATCGGATGAAGGTTAAGAAGAAAGCTCGATTCGAATGAAGAAAGCTCGATTCGATTCGCCCAAACTTGGTGACCAAGGTTTGCAAAATATCACATGTAACAATATGTTTTGAGGTCTAAAAGATGGATTTTGAAGAAGATGCCACGAGCTAACGAGTTTAACGGATCATTTTTCCTACGAGCTTTTACCGTAATCTATTTTCGACGGATTTTTGACCCGACCTACAGGCATTTTCAGGGGAAGAGTTCTTCATGAAAGTTGTAGATCTTCAAATGAGCTTTCCAACGCATTTTGAATCACGTCAATCGGAGGTCTACAACTCAAGTTATGATTTTTTTTACCGGACTGCTGGAATTACGGACGAACCGGGAGAATTCCTAGCATATTCCTAGCATATTCCTTGCATGTTACTTGCATTTTCCTTGCACATGGTATGTAATGATACCTTGTAACTACCTCCATATGTTTTTGGTGACTCACCATCACCTCCCCCTTATATCACCTCCCTTATACAACATTCTCCCCAAAAAAAACAACCTTCCCAAATACCATGTGCCCAAGATTCCTCCCCAACAAACTTCACATGCTAATACATGACTCACCACCTTCACATGCTAACTAATCATCACCTCCACATGCTAGCAATCACTCCAAACTCATCATTACACCCACCAACTTCTAACAAACTTCTTACCTCCCTCATTTACACCTCCCTCAAAGGCTACCTCCCTCGTTTACACCCCTTTCTCATATGCACCTCCCTCATATATATCTTCCCTATATAAACCCTCCAATCTCCATCCTTAATACTTGCCCCTTCTTGGCCACTCTTGGCCAAGACTTCTCCCATCTCACTTCTTCTACTTTTTATGTTTTTATTTTCGTTTTGGGCCCGTGTATATATATATATATATGTCTATGTATGTATATATACACGTATATGTATATAAATAAATAATGTTGTAGTAGTAGTACTGTTGTAATGCTCGATAAGATTATCGAAGGAAAATGCTTTTGGAAATGTTGTTATTTTCAGAGAATACAGCTTTTATCCAAAGTAAGCGGGTAATTTTATCGAGTTAGCTACTATCACTGGAATAAATAAGGATTTCGCTTTGATTCATTCTCGTAAGTTATCTTGTTCTTCCTTCATGTTTAGACTTGTTTAAAGTGTAATGTAGTGTTGCATGCTATTCGAATTTAGAAACACGATAGTTGATAAATTCGTCGATTACCGTGAAGGAGAATGATGATATTTTCCGAACATACGAAAGTTGAGGGAGAATGTTGTTAGATTAGGATTTTATATCCAAATCTTTGTTTCGTAAAATCTTTAGTTGTACCCTGTGGTAAACTAATCAACGGGCGCTAAATCCGAAAGAGAAAGTACCGCCTCTTTAGCAGATTATTAATCCAAGACTTACAAATGAATGTGTCTTTCTTGTTAATTTCGGTGGGGTGGTGGAACAATTGTGCGTCTTAGTTGTTTTAATTATTATTATTATCTTTGTTCACTTTGGTATTTACGAACCACTTATCCCTTGGGTTCGACCTCGTACTCCTGTAGCTATTCTAACAATTGATCCGGTACTCTGCTGGTTAGAGAGTTAGTTTACCCACGGTTGTTTTCGAGTCTTTTATAAATTTAAATTTTGAAGGGTAAATTTTTCGCTCAACAGTTAGTTGGCGTGTTTTTCTCTCAACAGAATTTTTGCGCCGTTGCCGGGGATAAGTGTGCTATTTGTAATATCTTCGTGTGTGTGTTTTCTGTTTTTCGCAAAAAAAAAAAAAGAAAAAAAAAAAAACCCTCGGTAAATACCGAGTGGCGTCGGTAATTACCGAGAAAGAAAAAAAATATTTTTGTTTTCATGTTGTTTTCGATTTTGGTTGTTTGTTTTTGTTAGTCGAGCTCCCGACTATAATTAAGCCCTACTAGGACGGTTACCTAGATATCTTTTCTTTTTCTGTCTGTAGTTTATTTCTGTTTTGTTTCTCTTGGTTTGTCGAGCAAACGATGTTAACCAAAAGCGCTACCGGGAGGCAACCCGTAAAAATATTAATTATCTTTTAAAAAAAAAACAACAACAACAACTAAATCCCGAGATGAATGTTTGAATATCATTTAACGAGGGAACGATTAGGTGGTTATCCGAAAATCCCGAGATATAACAAAGAGAAAATTCAAATACATCATCTCTTGGACTTAGGTTGTTGAACCCTTGAGGATCTGGGTATAAAAGACTCACTACATTTCATTTTATGATCTAGTAGGAATATCTGACTATGAATTGATGATATATGCTCATGTGATACTCTCTATGATACGTATATGCTTAGATGTCCTGTATTTTCCCTGTGTGGTGATTTTTCCATCTGAACAATTATTTCTTGAGCTTGTATCGAACTTTTCTTCGCGATATGTTATATTCCCCCGTGTCCCCGAGATATTTCCGTGTTTGTCAAGTGTGCAGGATATTTTCGATAGCAATTGTGAGTTTCAGATGATGCCAGTTTTCCGGTGGATGGTCCACAGTCTACTGCTTTCATCGAGCATTTCTGGAGTTGATTCTAGGCCACTTCCGGAATTGCCACTTTCGAACCACAATCAGCTAAGTGTTTTTTTTCTTTTTACATTATGCACAACTTGAGGACATGTTGTGATTTAAGTGTGGGGGAGGGAATAGTCGGTTATATGTATCTACCATTTGCTTAAATTATTTTGATTCTATGCTAAATGGGCTAAATTTTCAAATTTTTGTTTATTCCCGAGTAAACAATGCATATCTTTGTTCGTTATTTTTATAGTCATTAATGCTATATTCCGTATGTTCGATAAGTTAGTTGTTTCACCCAATATATTTTTCACGAGCCATAGTGAATGATGAGCTAAATTATAAAGCTATACCCCTTTTTGATTAGTGATTTTTGATTATCTTATAAGTCATGTGCTTAGTGCTAACGCACGTATCGTGAGAATTATGATAGTTTGTGTTTATAGCCGAGTATGATATATTGTGAATATCTGAACGTTTGAATGTGATAAGTGAAACATAACTAATGTTCTTGCACAATAATTAACAAATAAATCATTGCTTGAGGTGTTATGCTCAATAGGTTTGAATTGCTTTTAGCATGTTAACCACTGCCTGCCAGAAATCTCGAAAAAAGTAATCAATTGTGTGTGTCGAAAGCTGGTCGATGATTTGAGTGCGGTAGGGCATTATCTCGAAATGTCCTATACCACTATGATGACCAAAGGCTCACGACAGTCAGAAAAAGCTGCCTTATGATTTGAGTAGATAGGGGATTATCTCGAAATGTCCTATTCTAGTATGACGGGCAAAAGCTCATTCTGATGTGTGTTGAAAAAAAAAAAAGAAAAAAAGTGAAAAAAAAAGTGAAATAAAAATCGAAAAAATTTATTATTATGAATAAGTTAAGGACTTAGTTATCGTATACCTTATCCCCGGTATAATGTGACAGATATGTTGTAGGGATTATCCTCTGAGTATATCAGAAAGGCCCTAGATATATTCTATCATTCTTTTCAGGATATGTCACGTTTTGTAGGGTACACTTATAAGTATCATTTGTTACTAATTTGAAGGGGGTATTTGCTAGTTGCTTGAAATTTTCGAGTTTGGACTTAGTGGAAGTTTTCTATGGCTATGCACACACACCAGGGTGAACCTCTGATTTATTGAATATATGTTGTATTTGCTGAGGTGTCTATCTTTTCCGTGCCTTGATTCTTGTTTTGTTTTGCTCGGGACGAGCAAAAGCTAAGTGTGGGGGAGTTGTTTAGGGTGATTTTACATGATTTATAACGTTATATTTTTATAACGATTTCCTCCATATTCGTATAATTTGCATAGAAATTAAGGGTTTAATCGAATTATTGAGCAAATGAGTTTTAAAAGTGTTTAAGTGCAAATTTGTGTTGTTTATGTGGTTTCATTGATAAAAATCTTTGAATATGAGATGTTACATTTTGCACGATGTTATCATGAATGTAGGTACGCTTGCATGTTAAATGAGGAGCTTAAACGAAGATCGGATGAAGGTTAAGAAGAAAGCTCGATTCGAATGAAGAAAGCTCGATTCGATTCGGCCCAAACTTGGTGACCAAGGTTTGCAAAATATCACATGTAACAATATGTTTTGAGGTCTAAAAGATGGATTTTGAAGAAGATGCCACGAGCTAACGAGTTTAACGGATCACTTTTCCTACGAGCTTTTACCGTAATCTGTTTTCGACGGATTTTTGACCCGACCTAGAGGCATTTTCAGGGGAAGAGTTCTTCATGAAAGTTGTAGATCTTCAAATGAGCTTTCCAACGCATTTTGAATCACGTCAATCGGAGGTCTACAACTCAAGTTATGATTTTTTTTACCGGACTGCTGGAATTACGGACGAACCGGGAGAATTCCTAGCATATTCCTTGCATGTTACTTGCATTTTCCTTGCACATGGTATGTAATGATACCTTGTAACTACCTCCACATGTTTTTGGTGACTCACCATCACCTCCCCCTTATATCACCTCCCTTATACAACCTTCTCCCCAAAAAAAAACAACCTTCCCAAATACCATGTGCCCAAGATTCCTCCCCAACAAACTTCACATGCTAATACATGACTCACCACCTTCACATGCTAACTAATCATCACCTCCACATGCTAGCAATCACTCCAAACTCATCATTACACCCACCAACTTCTAACAAACTTCTTACCTCCCTCATTTACACCTCCCTCAAAGGCTACCTCCCTCGTTTACACCCCTTTCTCATATGCACCTCCCTCATATATATCTTCCCTATATAAACCCTCCAATCTCCATCCTTAATACTTGCCCCTTCTTGGCCACTCTTGGCCAAGACTTCTCCCATCTCACTTCTTCTACTTTTTATGTTTTTATTTTCGTTTTGGGCCCGTGTATATATATATATATATGTCTATGTATGTATATATACACGTATATGTATATAAATAAATAATGTAGTAGTAGTAGTACTGTTGTAATGCTCGATAAGATTATCGAAGGAAAATGCTTTTGGAAATGTTGTTATTTTCAGAGAATACAGCTTTTATCCAAAGTAAGCGGGTAAGTTTATCGAGTTAGCTACTATCACTGGAATAAATAAGGATTTCGCTTTGATTCATTCTCGTAAGTTATCTTGTTCTTCCTTCATGTTTAGACTTGTTTAAAGTGTAATGTAGTGTTGCATGCTATTCGAATTTAGAAACACGATAGTTGATAAATTCGTCGATTACCGTGAAGGAGAATGATGATATTTTCCGAACATACGAAAGTTGAGGGAGAATGTTGTTAGATTAGGATTTTATATCCAAATCTTTGTTTCATAAAATCTTTAGTTGTACCCTGTGGTAAACTAATCAACGGGCGCTAAATCCGAAAGAGAAAGTACCGCCTCTTTAGCAGATTATTAATCCAAGACTTACAAATGAATGTGTCTTTCTTGTTAATTTCGGTGGGGTGGTGGAACAATGGTGCGTCTTAGTTGTTTTAATTATTATTATTATCTTTGTTCACTTTGGTATTTACGAACCACTTATCCCTTGGGTTCGACCTCGTACTCCTGTAGCTATTCTAACAATTGATCCGGTACTCTGCTGGTTAGAGAGTTAGTTTACCCACGGTTGTTTTCGAGTCTTTTATAAATTTAAATTTTGAAGGGTAAATTTTTCGCTCAACAGAATTTTTGCGCCGTTGCCGGGGATAAGTGTGCTATTTGTAATATCTTCGTGTGTGTGTTTTCTGTTTTTCGCAAAAAAAAAAAAAGAAAAAAAAAAAAACCCTCGGTAAATACCGAGTGGCGTCGGTAATTACCGAGAAAGAAAAAAAATATTTTTGTTTTCATGTTGTTTTCGATTTTGGTTGTTTGTTTTTGTTAGTCGAGCTCCCGACTATAATTAAGCCCTACTAGGACGGTTACCTAGATATCTTTTCTTTTTCTGTCTGTAGTTTATTTCTGTTTTGTTTCTCTTGGTTTGTCGAGCAAACGATGTTAACCAAAAGCGCTACCGGGAGGCAACCCGTAAAAATATTAATTATCTTTTAAAAAAAAAACAACAACAACAACTAAATCCCGAGATGAATGTTTGAATATCATTTAACGAGGGAACGATTAGGTGGTTATCCGAAAATCCCGAGATATAACAAAGAGAAAATTCAAATACATCATCTCTTGGACTTAGGTTGTTGAACCCTTGAGGATCTGGGTATAAAAGACTCACTACATTTCATTTTATGATCTAGTAGGAATATCCGACTATGAATTGATGATATATGCTCATGTGATACTCTCTATGATACGTATATGCTTAGATGTCCTGTATTTTCCCTGTGTGGTGATTTTTCCATCTGAACAATTATTTCTTGAGCTTGTATCGAACTTTTCTTCGCGATATGTTATATTCCCCCGTGTCCCCGAGATATTTCCGTGTTTGTCAAGTGTGCAGGATATTTTCGATAGCAATTGTGAGTTT